>CM018698.1:68447118-68916611 GCA_009363875.1 Mikania micrantha
GTAATGCAAATAGTGGGTACAGAGATTTGAACTCGCGATCCAAAAATTTGAATGCGCATGCGCTAACCACTGCTCCCAATAAGCATTTCTTGTCTTGAGAATGAAACCATTTGTATTTAACAGGAAAATGTGTGTAATAAAAAACAAATTGGCGTTGCCGAGAATCGAATTTGCGCCTTCAAGGTTTTGTGCTCATGATACAACCACTACTCTAGAGAAGCCTTAGATGACGTTAGAAGGAAAATAATCGTATTTATCACGAAAGTTGTCGGTGGGAAAACCACGGACATTCCTTTTTAAGATATACTAGGGGTTTACCCGCGCGTTGCCGCGGTAACCGCATATTAATACAAAAGACGGTATCTAATCAATTAAAATTATGTCAAAAAATATATTAAGTCATATTAATCTATCAATATAAATATTGATATCCAATTATGATAGCGGTAACATCACAAATATTAATTGTCCTTTTATATAGGTATTTAATCACGATAGTAGGCATAATGTGAAAAATTATATAATCAAAACAACAAACAAATGTGTTCGCATTCATAAAATCGTTATTTTTTTAATTGGTATCAATATTTATTTTAAGAATTGTTAATGTTATTTTTTAATTATTATGGTTATTTAATAGTATTGTTAGAATTAGTTATTTAATTTATGCATGCGTCAAAAATTTCCTTCTCTCATTGCACTGGAACCATGATAGATTACTTGTTGGCTCTAAAATAAGAATATATATACACAACTGCTACAGTTTCCATCCACTTAAAAAAACTATTATGAGAAATCGACTCTAAAAACATAAAAATAAACATAACCGCGTCAAAAACTCTATAATAGAAAACCGTGAGACGGGAAATTCTGCCACCATTTCTAATATAAGAACGCATGTACGATCTTGTGTATCAAAAACACATATATAAAAACACGTTACAACAGCTGTCACTCCGACTCAAAATCCTAAAGTGCAGCCGTTATAAACATGTCTGTCACACCATAATAAAAAAATTTCGTGCTTAGTTGTAAAATATATCATTAATAAACACGAACATAAAGATGACTAAACAAAATGATAACAAATTAATTATTATTTAACTATTATTGTTATTAATTAATTTTGAGTCTATTATATTGTTATGGTAACAACATCACAAATATTAAAACGTAAACAAAAAATTTGTTGCAACGGCTGTCAATCCATCATAAAACATTAATATGTGTGTAAATGTTTTCACTGTTAGTTAATTAATTTATTATTATTATTATTATTATTTAATTGTTATCTAATAATTAATTTAGTATTATATAATAACAATGATCAATATTATTAATTGTTAATTATAATTACGGCTTGTAGCCGCATTTTTTACTCATCCTACCGTAATGACAGAATCACGAATATCAAAACGTAAACAAAAAAACTAATTGCAACGGCTGTCAATCCATCCTAAAACAATAAATCAAAACACATGCAAAAGTTTTGACTATTAGTTAATTAATTATTATTATTTAATTATTATAAAGCAATTAGTATATTAGGATTTTTTTTGAACGACCTGGTACTCCCACACCCAGGACTGAATTTCAACAGTCCTTCGGATTTGACGCTTTGGGGCGTACGCCCGAGCCCACCCCAAGAGGAATCTGACAACTGGTCAAATGGGTAAACCCTCTAACCTTGCCTCAGCAAATATGCTTCGACCCGGATTCAAAGCTAAGACCTCTCATACAGAGTTAAAGGAGGTACCATTAGATTAGAAGCATTTTGTTAGTATATTAGTATTAAATAATAAATTATTTAATTATTATTAATATTATATAATAATTATTTTTTATTAAATACTGTTATTAAAGCTGGAGCCGCCGTTTTCTTTGACCTTGTATATTATATAATTATATTAATATTTAGTTAATATTAATAATTGAAATATTTAATATAAAAATATAAAAAAGAAAAAGGAAAAAAAAAGAAAAAAATGGCACGTCGGCTGGCCACCGACGTTGTGAGAGGCCCTCAGCCCCTCAGTTGGCAAACATCAAACCCATACTCTTTAAAACATATTTACATTACCATAGCAGCGGAATTTAAGGCGATTACATATAATATTATACAAACCTAAACAAACATTAATACATAGCTCATATTTTTATTAGGTTTATAACATAGCCATTCTATGCCAGGGGTAGTCTTCAACGTATGCCATGAGCCCTTCTGGTCTCCTTTCTCAACTATTCAACCTGATATGCATGTAAAACAAGTCAGCTTTATGCTGGTGAGTTCTAAATTCAATTCTTAGAAAATCCTTATATATAACAAACCTGTTCTCATATCATAATTTCATAACATACATATCATTGTAACATAATTACATAACATACATATCATCATAACATCATTCATACAGTGAAGGAACTTCACCGTCAACTGCTAACCCTGAAGTCAAACAGGTTTGTGCAGCACAAGGCTCTTAAACTATCAACTCGTAGCTGATAACTCATACATGTATAAGATTTCTTTAACACTATCAACGCGCAGCTGATAACTCAAGCATGCCTAAGATTTCTTTAACTGAACTGGCGACACACAGTCGGCAGGCCTATGTTTACACAGGACTCTTTAACCATCAACCGAAATTGACGGCTCATACCGGTACAAGACTTCTTAACATACATCATAACATGGTTTAAATCATTTAAACCATCATAATCATAAACGGCTCCTTTCACCGTAGTGTTCAAGTTTTGCCCAACCGCAGCCAGCAAAACCTCATTTCCTACTCAACCTCAATTGAGTCCTTTAGAAAATCATTTCTTTCTCAACCGCAGTTGAGACTTTAAACATTCTTTATATCTCAACTGAGATTCTTAAAATCATTTACTTTAAATCATTCTTTACCTATAAACATTCTTTTATCTGACCATAGTCAGGTAAAGCAATCATTTACATAAAATAACTTTATCACATGCATATCAGCCCAAAATGATAAAACATTTAAAACAGGGCTATAAGAACTCACCTGTTGTCTTGCTGTAGCAAGATCTCTCGTAAACTGGTACTAACAGTATAATTCTGCATCAGTTTACACTTAATAAGTTATTTATGTTTTAACCTACTGATTAGATCTTTCTGAACGTTCAATGTCAAGGACATTGCATTGAAAGTCATCAAATAGTTAATGTTGTTGATTATAATGCTAAAACAGTTCCTAAATAGATTAATGGCTTAGAAATGATAAATCCTTATCATTGATTACCCAGATATCATGAAATATCACAATGTAGTCTTAGAATAGGTTTAATAACCATGTTTAACATACTAATCTGACAGTTATCACAAACCTCAGATAATCGTTCCAACGAGTATGTTAATGATTGTGATTAGTTTGAAACACTTAGATTTAACCTTTGTATTTCAAAGATTAACCAAGCTAATCATCTAGATTGTCATAATCAAATGGATTAAACCATTATAATCATAGTTGTGATTTCATGCAAACTGGGCATTACAACGGATCAAAACAAGGATTTAACCGTTAAAACTTCGTGTTCTTTATTTCTAATCAATCCTAGCCATCATCTAGGCAATAATCAACAATCCTAACTATGTTATTACGTTCAAAATCAAGATCTAATCAATCAAAATCAAACTAGAAGGTTAAAACGAACCGTTACCTGATCTGACGAATTTCTGCGGTTAAAACATCGATCAGGACTTGTATATATGATCCCTGGGATGATCTGGATGTTTAAGGAGCTTTGAGTTGAAGATTAGAAGTGTTAGATGGAAGAAATAGCGTCTGGAGGTCGAAATGGATGAAAAAAATACGTTCTGGAGCGTTCTGATCGCTTAAAACAACTTTTAGCCGACATAGGACCTGGGGCGCATTGCCCCAACTGGGCGCATGGCGCCAGGCGTACCGCCCCACGTCATCAGCGTCATCATTTGAGTTTTAAACTTCGTTTCGCGATTCCGGGAGCATACGAACTCCGTTTTGCGCACGGTTTTCGCCCACGTTCATCATTTTTCACCTACTATCAATCCCCAATAACAAAAGTTGCTAAATCCTCGTGGATTTCAAGCACGACCAAATGTGCTCACGTCATAAATGCCGAATTTTTCGTACGCAATCGTCACAGTTTCAACAGTAACCGAAATCTCGTACGTTTATTATTAAATTACTAAAATTTCGGTTGTTACAAATCTACCCTCCTTACAATAGGTTTCGTCCTCGAAACCTGTTACATTTCAAACAAATGTGGGTAGAGTCGTTTCATTTCGTCTTCAGTCTCCCATGTCGCCTCAGATCCTTTTCGGTGTTTCCATTGAACCTTAACTTGCCTAATCACTTTGTTACGTAACTGTTTCTCTTTCGTATCAACAATTGCAACTGGTTCTTCTATGTAATTCAACTTTTCATCAACTTCAATATCATTTAAAGGCACATATGCTACATCATCCGCTAGACATTTTCTCAGATGTGAAACGTGAAATGTCGGATGAATTCCACTCAGTTCATCTGGCATATCTAATCGGTAAGCTACCTTACCAACCCGTGCCATTATTCGAAAAGGTCCAATAAATCTTGGACTTAGTTTTCCTCTTTTCCTAAATCGAATAACTCCCTTCCATGGTGAAACTTTTAACAGTACTTGATCACCTACTTCAAACTCTATTGGTCTCCGTCTTTTATCGGCATAGGACTTTTGTCGATCCTGTGCAGCTTTCATTCGCGCTTTAACTAGTTGAAGCTTTTCTGTCAAATCTAACACTGCAACTTTACTTCCCACTTCTTTCTGTCCTACACCTCCCCAACATACCAGTGTCCTACAACGCCGTCCGTACAATGCCTCATATGGTGGCATTCCAATACTAGCATGGTAGCTATTGTTGTACGAGAATTCCACCAATGGTAAATGATCATCCCAACTACCACCAAAATCAATAATACAAGCTCTGAGCATATCTTCTAAGGTTTGGATAGTCCTTTCAGACTGTCCATCGGTCTGAGGATGATACGCAGTGCTGATATTGAGTCTTGTGCCCATTGATTCATGAAACTGTTTCCAGAATCTTGAAACAAATCGTGTATCACGATCAGATACTATAGAAACTGGAACTCCATGTCTTGTAATTATTTCTTTCACAAATAGTTCAGACAGTTTCTCCGACGTATAAGTCTCCCGTATAGGCAAGAAATGAGCACTTTTCGTTAACCGGTCTACAATCACCCAAATAGCATCATGACGTTTCGCCGTAAGAGGCAACTTAGTTATAAAATCCATGGTGATGTGTTCCCATTTCCATTCCGGGACTTCTAAAGGTTGCACATAACCATAAGGTTTCTGATGTTCAGCTTTTACTTGTGCACATGTCAAACATTTATTTACGTACTGCATTACATTGAATTTCATACCTGGCCACCAATAATCTTTTCGAAGGTCTTGATACATTTTCGTTGCACCGATAACGTGACTTATGTGCTTCGTCTAGAATCCTTGACCTGATGTCCCCATTTCGTGGAACCCACATTCGACCAAATCGTATCTTAACGCCACATTCATTTTCTTCTAGACTTTTAACCTGACCAAATATCCTTTCGAATCCCACATTTTCTTCCTTTAATCCTTCCTTCTGTGCATCCTTGAGTTCATTTAGAAAATCAGGTGTTATTACCAAACTGTAAGACTTAACTTGTATAGCAGAGTGTTCTGTCTTGCGACTTAGAGCATCAGCCACCACATTGGCCTTGCCCGGGTGATACAAGATCTCACAGTCATAATCCTTTAACAGCTCAAGCCATCTTCGTTGTCTCATATTCAAGTCCTTGTGTTCAAAGAAGTATTTTAAACTTTTGTGATCTGTGTAGATTGTACATTTCACTCCATATAAATAATGCCTCCAAATTTTTAAAGCAAATACCACAGCAGCCAATTCCAAATCATGTGTTGGATAATTAGCTTCATGGGTTTTCAATTGTCTTGAGGCATATGCTATTACCTTTCCCCTTTGCATAAGTACACAACCCAAACCCAGATAAGACGCATCTGAGTACACCACCATGTCTTCACTACCATCCGGCAGTGTTAAAATAGGAGCTTCAGTTAATCTCTTTTTCAATTCCTCAAAAGCTTGGACCTGAGTTGGACCCCAGTCATATTTTGTTTCTTTCCTAGTCAATTTCGTCAGTGGTGTAGCAATCCTGGAGAAATCCTGGATAAATCTTCTATAATAACCTGCTAATCCAAGAAAGCTACGAACTTCCGTTGGTGTTTTCGGAGGATTCCATTTCATCACCGCTTCTACTTTAGCTGGGTCCACCATTATGCCTTCTGGACTAATAACATGACCTAAAAATTGTACTTCCCGTAGCCAAAAGGCACATTTAGGGAATTTAGCATAAAGCTTTTCTCTTCTTAGTATTTCAAGAACTTCCCTGATATGACACGCATGATCACCTTCACTCCTTGAGTATATTAATATATCGTCAATAAACACAATCACTGATCGGTCTAACATAGGTCTGCACACCCGATTCATTAAATCCATAAACGCCGCAGGAGCTTTTGTTAATCCGAAAGACATCACAAGAAACTCATAGTGTCCATAACGTGTGCGAAACGCTGTCTTCGGAATATCTTGTTCTCTCACCTTTAATTGATGATACCCTGATCTGAGATCTATTTTAGAAAACCAACTTGCCCCTTGCAATTGGTCGAATAGATCATCAATCCTTGGTAACGGATACTTATTCTTTATTGTGAGCTTATTCAATTCCCTGTAATCAATACACATTCTCATACTTCCATCCTTTTTCTTTACAAACAACACTGGTGCACCCCAAGGTGACACACTCGGTCGTATAAAACCTTTGTCTATAAGGTCTTGTAGTTGGGTCATTAATTCTTTCATCTCTGTTGGAGCCAGACGGTACGGTGCCTTGGCGACAGGTTGAGCTCCTGGCACAACATCAATTTGGAATTCGATTTCCCGATCAGGTGGAATTCCTGGCAAATCCTCAGGAAATACATCAGGAAAATTACACACCACGGGTACGTCTTCCAATTCTTTTACTTTAATTTCTTTATCAATAACATAAGCCAGATAAGCCCCACACCCTCGCCTCATAAATTCACTCGCCTTAATCATTGAAATGACTTTAGGCGCATTAAACATTTTATCCCCATAAACCGTTACTGAACTCCCATTAAGAGTTGTTAAGAAAATCATATTTCGTCGACAAACGATGTTAGCCTCATATTTGGCCAACCAATCCATTCCCAAAACTACATCGAAACCTCCTAACGTAATCAGAAACAACTTAACAGGGAATCTATGACCTTCTATATCAATATAACAATCATCATCAATAGCCTCCGTTACTCTAGTAAATTTACCAAGAGCAGTTTCTATGTTAAAGGCATTTTCTATCTTTTTAACACTAGCACGCAGTTTATCACAAAAATAATAGCCACAAAGCTCATACTTGCACCAGAATCAAATAGCACTGAAGCAGGGATATCATTAATCAAGAATGTACCTGTCACCACTTCCGGATCTTTATCTGCCTGATCCTTAGTCATAGTAAAGGCACGAGCTTTTGCCTTTTGCTTATCACTTCCCTTGCTACTTTCAGGTTTACTGGCTTCAGTAGGTATTGTCTTTGGTTTAAAACAATTCTTGCTCATGTGACCGATCCCACCACAATTGTAACACTTTAGTATGGTTGGACAATTATACGAGAGGTGTCCAGTTTTTCCACAACGGTAGCACAAAGTAGTCCCCAGGCGACATTCTCCCCCATGCTTCCTTCCGCACTTGGTGCACGTTTCAAATTCTTCTACTTTAAGCTTTTTCATGGGGAGTCCCGGTTTACCATTTCTATTTCTCTTGAATCCCGGTGACCACTTTTGCTTCGGTTCTTCCTTTGTTGGTTCAGCTTCCACAACATCATCCCATACAATGCCGCTAATTTCTACGGCTGATTCAAAAGTTCTGGGAGCATGCGCCTTCACATGTGTTCGGACTTTAGGCGGTAGTCCTTCCACATATAACTTCAATCTGCGTTCCTCCGTGTTTACCAAATGAGGAACCAGTCTTGACATTTCATTAAATTTTGATGTATATTGCCGATGGTTCATACGTCCAGCTTTCAACGTCAGAAATTCCCGTTCGATTTTATCAATTTCATTCTTCGGACAAAAGTGTTTCATAACTAATTCTTTCAATTCCTCCCATTTTAAGCCCTCCACATCAGTAGTGGTCTTTGACTGCTTGATGGTGTTCCACCAATGTAGAGCTTCTTCAGTAAATGAATGAGCTGCAAATTTTACAGCTTGGTCTTCCCGGCATTCACTGATAGCGATCACTGCCTCCATGGCCGAAACCCAGTGACAGGTGGCCACGGCATCCTTCTTACCATCAATGGATGGTGGACTGCATCCTTTGAAGGCCTTGTAATCACAACCCTTCCGTTTCTCTGACGTAGAATCACCGTTCTTAGTTCCGGTGATCACAACTTCCTCTTCTTTGGTGCTCTCCTTAGTTTCTTCAGACTTGTCTTTCAAAGTATCCTTCAGTATTTTTGTAACCAAAGCTGGTAGCTTATCATCCAAAACTTTACAGACCTCATCAGAAATAGCCTTCACTACGATAGGCTCTAGAGTAAACTCGTTTTCATCTTCCGGTTGCTCGTTGTGCTCGTAGTCGTCTTCATTGACGGGTTCTTCATTCTCGATATGTGGTTCTTCAGGTTCCTGTGGTTGCTTACGTGGTCTACCCCTTTGTCCAGCCATTTAACTACCTACAAGATGCAACAATTGGAGAGTCAGTACAGGTTTAGTTTAGCACGAAATAAGCTTTGTAAATCGTTAATGACGTTGATCAGGTGTTATTAACCATTTACCTAACTCATAGGCTCTAAACGTTTCCCATCACGTCATCCCAAAGTGCATGACTCTAACTATCTTTCTAACCTTACACCTATGTCTTAACTCATACATAACATTCAGCTCATGGCATCAAACTACCCTTGACTGGCATTCTTATCATTCTGTCCCATTTTCAGTTTAAGTCCAGTCATTAGGGATGACCGGATCTCTCAAACTATGGCTCTGATACCAACTTGAGAGGCCCTCAGCCCCTCAGTTGGCAAACATCAAACCCATACTCTTTAAAACATATTTACACTACCATAGCAGCGGAATTTAAGGCGATTACATATAATATTATACAAACCTAAACAAACATTAATACATAGCTCATATTTTTATTAGGTTTATAACATAGCCATTCTATGCCAGGGGTAGTCTTCAACGTATGCCATGAGCCCTTCTGGTCTCCTTTCTCAACTATTCAACCTGATATGCATGTAAAACAAGTCAGCTTTATGCTGGTGAGTTCAAAATTCATTTCTTAGAAAATCCTTATATATAACAAACCTGTTCTCATATCATAATTTCATAACATACATATCATTGTAACATAATTACATAACATACATATCATCATAACATCATTCATACAGTGAAGGAACTTCACCGTCAACTGCTAACCCTGAAGTCAAACAGGTTTGTGCAGCACAAGGCTCTTAAACTATCAACTCGTAGCTGATAACTCATACATGTATAAGATTTCTTTAACACTATCAACGCGCAGCTGATAACTCAAGCATGCCTAAGATTTCTTTAACTGAACTGGCGACACACAGTCGGCAGGCCTATGTTTACACAGGACTCTTTAACCATCAACCGAAATTGACGGCTCATACCGGTACAAGACTTCTTAACATACATCATAACATGGTTTAAATCATTTAAACCATCATAATCATAAACGGCTCCTTTCACCGTAGTGTTCAAGTTTTGCCCAACCGCAGCCAGCAAAACCTCATTTCCTACTCAACCTCAATTGAGTCCTTTAGAAAATCATTTCTTTCTCAACCGCAGTTGAGACTTTAAACATTCTTTATATCTCAACTGAGATTCTTAAAATCATTTACTTTAAATCATTCTTTACCTATAAACATTCTTTTATCTGACCGTAGTCAGGTAAAGCAATCATTTACATAAAATAACTTTATCACATGCATATCAGCCCAAAATGATAAAACATTTAAAACAGGGCTATAAGAACTCACATGTTGTCTTGCTGTAGCAAGATCTCTCGTAAACTGGTACTAACAGTATAATTCTGCATCAGTTTACACTTAATAAGTTATTTATGTTTTAACCTACTGATTAGATCTTTCTGAACGTTCAATGTCAAGGACATTGCATTGAAAGTCATCAAATAGTTAATGTTGTTGATTATAATGCTAAAACAGTTCCTAAATAGATTAATGGCTTAGAAATGATAAATCCTTATCATTGATTACCCAGATATCATGAAATATCACAATGTAGTCTTAGAATAGGTTTAATAACCATGTTTAACATACTAATCTGACAGTTATCACAAACCTCAGATAATCGTTCCAACGAGTATGTTAATGATTGTGATTAGTTTGAAACACTTAGATTTAACCTTTGTATTTCAAAGATTAACCAAGCTAATCATCTAGATTGTCATAATCAAATGGATTAAACCATTATAATCATAGTTGTGATTTCATGCAAACTGGGCATTACAACGGATCAAAACAAGGATTTAACCGTTAAAACTTCGTGTTCTTTATTTCTAATCAATCATAGCCATCATCTAGGCAATAATCAACAATCCTAACTATGTTATTACGTTCAAAATCAAGATCTAATCAATCAAAATCAAACTAGAAGGTTAAAACGAACCGTTACCTGATCTGACGAATTTCTGCGGTTAAAACATCGATCAGGACTTGTATATATGATCCCTGGGATGATCTGGATGTTTAAGGAGCTTTGAGTTGAAGATTAGAAGTGTTAGATGGAAGAAATAGCGTCTGGAGGTCGAAATGGATGAAAAAAATACGTTCTGGAGCGTTCTGATCGCTTAAAACAACTTTTAGCCGACATAGGACCTGGGGCGCATTGCCCCAACTGGGCGCATGGTGCCAGGCGTACCGCCCCACGTCATCAGCGTCATCATTTGAGTTTTAAACTTCGTTTCGTGATTCCGGGAGCATACGAACTCCGTTTTGCGCACGGTTTTCGCCCACGTTCATCATTTTTCACCTACTATCAATCCCCAATAACAAAAGTTGCTAAATCCTCGTGGATTTCAAGCACGACCAAATGTGCTCACGTCATAAATGCCGAATTTTTCGTACGCAATCGTCACAGTTTCAACAGTAACCTAAATCTCGTACGTTTATTATTAAATTTCTAAAATTTCGGTTGTTACACGTTGCCTTTTATATATATAGGTAATACCAGTATGTAGGTCTGTAAACGAACCGAACAGTTCGTGAACAGTTCATGAACGAACAGTTCATGAACTGTTCGGCGGGAAGTTCGTTTATGTTCGTTTACTTAATAAATGAACAAACACGAACATAAAATTTGTGTTCGTTTAACTAAATGAACGAACATGAACACATCTAGTGTTAGTTTATTTATGTTCATGAACTGTTCGGTTATGTTCGTTTAATTGTGTTCGTTAATGTTCATTAACTATGTAATATTAGTTTATGTTAGGTTAACCATCTAATTTACTAATGATATGTATTCACATTTTAGAAACTTGTCGTTTTTGTTCGTTTATGCTTGTTCAATTGTGCTCCTTTATGTTTGTTCAATAGTGTTCATGTTAGTTTTATGATTGTTCAATGGCTTTAAATAATGTCCATTTATGTTTGTTCGTTTATTTGGTTCGTTGTGTTCATTTATGTTCATGAACAGTTCATTTAATTTATTAATGAACGAACACAAACGAACACGAACATATTCATTTTCTTAATGAACGAACACGAACACAAATTTCATGTTCGTTAATGTGTTCATGTTTGTGTTCGTGTTCGGTTAAATCTAAATGAACGAACACGAACATGCTTGTGTTCGTGTTCGTTCGGTTCGTTTACATGCCTACCAGTATGCGAGCGGCGAGCCTACCAGGCTGCACCGCTGCAGCAGACGGGATTTTCATTGGCTAAGTGATTAAACCCAAACCATGCAGTTTTTATTTACCAATTATGGAACTAGTTGCAAGCAAAGGTTTAGAACTTTTTTAAGGTTTTAAACAACTAAACCGGTTATCAACCGGTTTTTCAATCTAGTTAACTGGTTCATGTAAATTAAAAAAGAAAGGTTATTTGATGGTTACATATGTCGTGTTTTGATGAAATATTAAATATTAATATACTAAAATATTAATACACTAATTAAATTATATAAGTAAATATTAGAAAAAATAAATCTTGTTCCAATAATTTACTAGTTTATTAAAGTTTGTAAACTATAAGAATATTTTAATTGTATCTTATCTAAAAATATAATTTTATAATTACTAAATACTTATTATTATTTGATAATGAATTATATTTTTTAATTATTCAACATGTGTAATATACGGGTATTTAGGCTACTTATTTAATAAATAATTAAAAAAACACTCAAACTCTAATTCACCTCATTAGTGAGTGAGGGTGTGAGTTAAGTTGTGAGATAGGTGCACTTACATAGGAGACAAAAGTGCTAACTAATCATGCACAATACCCTTATAATTTAGTAAGTGTATGTAACTTGAAATGATATATTAACTCCTCTAGATCAACTTGAGGTTTTAACAAGCTCAAAGTAAAATTCAGAAGTCACTTAACAAATGAATTAGAAGTTAAGATTCATATATCAAACTTAACTAGGCTCATGAAAATTCTCGGTTGATGAAAAACAGAAAAATAGATTGTGAATTTACATGTTTATCATTCAAGCAATAGTAAACGATTCGTTTAAAATCAAGGAATTTATGTACACAGATAAAAAAAAAAAAAGTCTCAAAGTCAAAACAGAATGTTTTAAACATGTTGGGACTTAAATCCCGATTCTTGATATGTAATGAGATCACATCTCGATTATCATGATTATGTATAATGGGTCACGATTTTCATGTAAATCATGAACAACATTTATCTATTTTTATCAATAGTAACGTGATAACCAATTACACAAACATGAAACAATTGTTATTCATAAAGATAAGCTTTTGTGCTCTTTGCCTCTCAAGTAGAGATGTGAATAAAAAAAACTCAAAACATATATGCGAAGCCGTTTACTAGTTTTAATCTAACAAAACCACGTAGGTTCTGTATTGGTTTGGATTTTATGAAGAGGAATCTTTTTTAGGCGGTTTTTGATCACTACAAAAATTTACCTTTCGAACGGTAATATAGTTTTTTTTTATAGCGGTTTGAGACCTGAAGTCCATATGAACCCACCGAATCCAAATCTCATTTTATATGGGCAACCAACCCATAGTGAAAAATTTTTGATGATCTCCTGGAGCACCGATCTGAACGTAGGGGTCTCCCCGACCATTTTGCTGTCAAATAATATTATGAGTAAATTACACAAACCGTCCTTTATGTTTTGAGCATTTTTCACTAGTTGTCCTTTTCGTTTAAAATTGACTTAAATCATCCTTTATGTTTGAGTAAATTACATAAATCGTCCTTTATGTTTTAAGCATTTTTCACTACTTGTCCCTTTCGTTCAAACCCCGTTAATTTTTTCCCAAGAAGATCCCAAGAACGAGGTTTTCATGGTCAAACCGTGATCAATTAACCCGCAAATCGACTGAAAGGAAAGAAAAATCTTCTGGTTCAATCCCAATGGTGGATCAATTAACCCAAGAATGAGGTTTTCATGGTCAAACCCAGATCAATTAACTCGATTGTTTCTCCCTCCCCACCATTATCGCATAAATCAATAATGCAAGTAGTCCTTTTAACTTAAAAAAAACAAAAAAATACCCTAAAGTGCATTGAATGTCTATTTAAATGTAATTTTTAACGTGGCTAGCGCAAAAGGACGAAGCGAGCAACATTTAGAAACATAAAGGATGATTTAAGTCAATTTTAAACGAAAAGAACAAGTAGTGAAAAATGCTCAAAACATAAAGGACGATTTGTGTAATTTACTCTAATATTATAAATAGGTATTTGGATTAATTGTATGATCTCTAGCTTTCAAAAATACAAAACTCAAACACAAAAACACCCAAAGACTCAATCTAAAAATGCTCGCATGGAAATTTGCATTTTCTATTCAAATCATTGGGATGATCAACTTCAAACGATAACCTTGAGCCGGGGACTCTTTCGGAGCAGCCTTTCTATCCGAATTGGAATAGGGGTAAGGTTTGTATCTATCATTCCTCCCAGACCCTACTGAAAGTGGGAATATACTGGGTATGGTTGTTGTTTGTTGTATTCAAAAAACAAGGCCAACACTGGAATCGATAAGAATGTGCATATGTTTTAAATACCATTTCAACTGAATGGAACATGTAAAAGGTATCAAAAGTCTAGAAGTGACCTCTTCATGGATGAAAAATTACATAAATATGAACCAAAAGAAAATACAACTTCACTTTCTTATAAAGAACTTGCTTATGATGAATCAATACACTATAGTAGTCTCGAAAGCAAGAAATAACCACTAAACAAAATAAATTTCACGATTTTTTGCTTTTGTTTTTTTTGCGAATTTATGATTCATTTTTTAAGATTGTAAAAAATATAAAAAGAATTTTATTGTCTTTATATTATATATTTAGTATTTAAGTTAGTTTTTAACCCCTACCAGTTTTTTTCTCAAAGCAATTTTGTCCAAGTTAATCAAAACCTGATTTCGTTATAACCCAAAGATTAAAATCCCGATCTATGCCTAACCAACTTTTTAACATGATTTGGTTATAAATTTGTCGTAAAAAAAAAAAAAAAAAAAAAAAACTCTTTTACCTTTTATGTTAGACTTAACCACTATGAAACATCATGAACACGATCCATAGAAATGTACTCACAATTGGGCTCATTTTTTTGTTGAACCTAACCCATTGTACTCGGTTCCAACTTCCAACTTCCCAATTCCCTTCCAACCTAGAAAGAAAACACACGAATGTTTTGTTATCACCACTTAATATATATGACAATATTTCTAATCTAAGCCTAACTGATCATGACTTAATGCCAATCATTAAGTTTGTTTTCGAACCATCTTTCAATATTAGAGGAGTTTGGTTGGGTCACCATCTGAAATGTCTTGGATTTGGTTTACATCTCATGTGATGTGCGTGAGCCATTTTGATGTACGTGGGCGAGTTGAAGTTGATGGCAATCAATTTTAGTATACGAAAGAAAAGGAGAAAAAAAATGCTAAAACTCATAACTCCGTGCCAATGGCGGAGCAAAAAAAAAATTCATGGGCACGAAAAAATTTTATGGTTATTTGAGGATCACTATATAATATTTTTTTTCTCTTATGTTCATATCAGATTAGGTCGAATGGGGTCGGATCATGTTAAAAAAAAAACAAACTAAAATTCATATAGAAAAACCTAATAAAAATACAATATATATATATATATATAAAGTTATTCTTATGTCTGGCAAAATAGACGGATTGGGTAACGCATTGACGTAGCTTAGTTCAGACGGTCGTCCCCCTGTTTTTTCGTGTAGTAGTGTAAATTTCCCGATACGTAGCGTAAAATTTTTTAAAAACCTTTATTTCGCCCCCCTGGGAAAAAAAATATATTTCGCCCCCTGAGATTATGGTCAAGCTTCGCCACTGGGGTAACGGGTCATAACATGTGCAGGTAATTAAGATGAGTTTTAAGGAAAATCAGTTTGGGTTTCAATGAGTCACCTTAAAAAACATCAATTTCATTACTCATGTTGACTCATATTGTATTAAGGTGTTAAACATCTTATCACAAGTCCGATTATGCAAATTTAAGAGGGACAATTGCAAAATATTAAGAGGGGTCAGTCAGGAATTTAACGTATATATACTGTTGAAAAAAATATTTTTTAACAAGTTAGCCTCTCAAACAAAGGCCGAGAATATCGACCGTTCAAAGCAATATCTTGAGTGACAGGACTGATTTAGACTGTCATGTTGATAATAAGTCAAATTGAGTTTGTGTGAAAATGCTTAAATGTTATGACTGATCAAGCTATCATGTTATTAACCGATCAAACCCCGTTTATGTGAAAATGTGAGTTAAAATATGACAATTTGTTGTTCGTTTAAGATGATGTTTTTTGAGTTAACATCTAACACTAGGGATGACAAAAAAAAACGCTCCCGACAAGTTTACCTGGCAAGTTTACTTAAAAAATGTTACATATGGAACGAGTATTTTCGAACCCAATGAATATTGGGTCGGGTATTGGATTAATTTTTAAAATTTTCGCAGGCATGGGACAGGCATGAAATTTGTTCACATATCTGTTTACCCGGCCCGATTATCCAATTATATACTCTTTACCCGTCCCATGTACCCAATTATAAAAAATATTCATTTATATATATTTGAAGTCAATAGAATTTATTTATTTATTTTTATTTCTTTTGAATTTTAGAATTTGTTCATGGAATTTGTTTTTTTTATATTTGTTTTTTATGACAACTGTAATAGTTTTTTTAAACTATTTTATTGATAATTTCTCTTCTTTTGTTTGTTTTGAACGATGTTAGTTAACTAATGACATTTTGAAATTTCATGTTATTTGATATATCAACTGTCTGTTCCTCACATATTTAATATATATTTTCTGGTTATGAAATAACTAATTTTATTATTAGTTACCCGATACCTAAAGTATTTTAAGCTAGTTATTCTCAAAGGGTATATTTAACTAACGGGTATACCCGAAACCCATCGGGATACCCGATACCCAACGGGTAACTTCCCGATAGATAGCAGATGGGTTTTGGGACGGATATGGGACAATCTTTTATAATCGGGTATGAGATTGAGATTACTCAAACACGTCTCAAACTCATTCTATTATCATCCCTCTTTAATACAAAAATATAGTTACAAATTGTTAATTTTTGACAAAGTTGTAGAAAATTCATTTGCATTTATGTGAAATTTCATTCATTCATCGTACGTCTTATATGTCTAAAAGTAACGGCCACTGTCCTTGAACTTTATTTTTGTTTTAGCTTACATCATTTATTGCTAACCCTATCCCTGGCTAAAGCGGTTAGCATGGGTCTTTACCATATAGTGGGTTTCCTCCTAAGGAGCAGGTGGATTTGCTCGATTCAGTGCTCACCAACAACTGGGTTTTAGAAACCGGGGAGTTGGTAGCTGTGGCATGTGGTCGCAGCGTATGGGTTGTTGGGTCCGGATATCCATTTGGGCTATAAAGAGACATGCCGCTGAGCCCTCGTTAGCTGTTAAAAAATTTTTTATTGCTAACCCTATTATAAATTGATGTTAACTTAGATCATGTGATATTCACGTGAGCCAAACACACTTTGACATTGCTATTACACCAGAATTCCATCCTTTAAGGCTCTGATTTAAATATTAAATTCACGTGTAAAACAATGTCTTTAATTTTACTAAAGTCTAAGTGTTAATCTGTCTTTAATTTTACCATTTCCTTTTAAATGCATTATCTCTCTATACGTAATTAGTCTTATCCTTTGCAGAAACTATCCGGGGTTAATAAATGGTTCGTAGATGATATAGACCAAATCAAGTCAGAGATTATTTGAAAGATCTCCTCCAAATCACTGGCATGACTATCGAAATCGCGAACATTGGCATGTAGGTTCTAGATCCTAGTGATAATTTTAAAGCCTTTAGCTATTGTTTTGAAAAATAACCCTGTCACTTTGACTCAAGGATGATGACTAAATATTTGATCCAAGCGGTACCTCTTAGACACTATATTATAGATTCAAACTCATGTAAAATGTCTAATAATTTAAAGTGGTTTAAAAGTTTAAATAGGACAAATATATTGTCAAAAAAATGTTATTTTTTTTTTGAAAAAGGGCATTTGCCCGGAAAAATATATATCAACAAAACAAACAATTACATAATACTTGAGGGCATACCCTCGCAATACATCCACCTAAATCTAGATTTGGGAACCCAAAAAATGGATGGGATGAACTTACACCTGTCGCCCCACCTATTGTCACATCCCGAGCCGACGGGGTTGGATCGGAGTCCCCGTCGGGCGGAAGGTTCCCAGGGCGTGATATCGTGGATGATAATCTAGATGATCAGATTGTTTACATAGCATCAATGTTTAAGAATAACTAAAACACAATCAAATGATAACTAGGATTACAAAGTTAAATTACAATATCAAAGTTCAGCAATTTAACTAAGTAAACCTAACAAAAGAATCAAATGTTTATATCTTGTATATGTACAAGATATCAAAAGTAATGTGTATCATCAACAAAAGATGTGCTTCCCAAAAGTCTACTAGGTCCTCTATCTGGGCAGCCTAGTATGCAAATCCTGAAGCCTTAGCTTATACATGTTCTTCACCTAAGAATGCATGTAAGAAAACAAAGTCAACACAATGGTTGGTGAGTTCATAAGGTTTATAAGTTTAAAATAGTTTTAACAAACCTCCTTCGGTAAAACCTTAACCTCATTAACTCCACATGTAATATCCAAATCGGTATGCTTATATATAGGGCATACCCGCCCAGACGTCATTCCACCACATACTAATCCGGATATGACACTGTTGTTAATAATAATTAAGCATTTTACCTACCAATGAACCCATTCCTCATCAAAGCTTTTGTTTTCTGTTTCAAAGTTTACAAGTCTATAATGTTCACAAGTGTTAGTTTCAAAGTATGTTTATCAAGCATCATAGTTTCACACGCACATAGTTTAGCTGTCCCTAATCTCATGCGTGAGTACAAGCTCTGCACTAGCAGTCGTTTAGCAATTACGTAGCTCACGGATAGATACAAGCTCTGCACTAGCAGTCGTGTAGCAATTACGTATCTCATGAATTAGTTAAGCTTAGTCTAGCAATTACGTGTCTCCTATACAAGATACAAGCTCTGCACTAGCAGTCGTTTAGCAATTACGTATCTCATACATAGACACAAGCCATGCATACACAAGTAATCCAGCAATTACATATCTCATATAAGCAGACAAAAGCTCTGCACTAGCAGTCGTTTAGCAATTACATGTCTCTTATATAGATAATAGCTTAGCATCATTATGTTTAAGTTTAGCAATTACATACCTCATATAAGCAGACAAAAGCTCTGCACTAGCATTCGTTTAGCAATTACATGTCTCTTATATAGGTAGTAGCTTAGCCTCGTTATGGTTAAGTTTTACATGTATCTCAATCCATAGGTACAAGCTCTGCACTAGCAGTCGTTTAGCAATTACGTAGCCTATGATTAGATACATGCACAATGTTTCATGCGCAAGTAGTAGTTTCAAGTGTCCACACAATGTCTCATCATGAATTCCATAGGTTTGCATCAAGTCTCATGTTTAAGCATATAGTTTTCACAAGCATAAAGTCTCACGTTTAAGCATATGGTTTCATAAGCATCAAGTATCGTGTTTAAGCATATCATTTCACAAGCATCTAGTCTCATGTTTAAGCATCAAGTCTCATAAGTATCCAACATATGGTTTCAAGCCTCAAGTTTAAAGTATAAGTTTCAAGTCTATTACTTTTCAAAGTATACTAAGTTCCAAGCATAAGTTTCAACATAAGTATCATGTTTATGTTTAAAGCATTAAATAACATTTCAATAGTTTATGAAAATGTTTAACATGCTTCTCAGTCCCAAAGTAAAACAAATAAGTTTGAAAAGGGACAAATGAACTCACCTTGTGTCCGTAGTAGTTGACTATGTAAAACAAGAATACGCACGCTCTTTGTTTGCACTTGTTGTGAAGTTCAAGCTCCTGTATTGATTTCATAGTATTTATAACTTATAAGTATGAGTTGTATTGATTCGTGTGCGTGTAAGGGTTAGTGTTAGCCCTAACGTTGGCTAACACTAGTAAGTCTCGTTAGTCATTCGGCCCTTGTTTACTTGAGGTTACTATTGCATTATCTTCATATTATAAGTTTATCACACTTACTGTCATCTTTGATTTCAAAATGGTTTGTGGCATCGTAGTTATAAATGTTAAAGTTTGCAAGCATATAGTTTCTCAAGTCTTTCACCATCTTATGAAAATCATCATGCATTTCCTTGCACGTTATTTAACATTATTTAGTTTTAAGTGTTAGATTGCACCCTAGCAAATGGGCCGAATAAGGCTAGATGGGGCCTCGAGTGTTGATGGGTTAACTAGTTGGGCCTCGTATCAATAAGGTGGGCCGATTGAGTTGGGCTTTAGACCAAAACAATTTCAACAAGTCGGGTACTATTGTTGGACCAAGAATGAAGGGTGTGGGCTAAACTAATCATAAGTTGGGCCAATTAACTTGCTTGGCCGAACAATTTGGCCTATCCGGTAACTCCATTGGCCGAGAATATCTTAGTGGGCTATCTAGGTGTAGTGGGCCAGTTAGCATCGAAAGTTTGGCCGCATGGGACACTCAGTTGGCCGATGATAACAGCGAACCTATGAAGTCCCCGGCTAAGGTTCGCTTAACACCATGGGTTCGGCAAATGTTGAAGGTTCGGTGGCCGGCGCTGGTTCGCTCAATTGCTAAGGGTTCGGCAGTTGGGTGCGAGGTTCGCAGCTTCAAAGGTTCGGCCAAGGGATTTAGGTTCGCCGACTAGGTTGATGGGTTCGGCTGCTAGGTCATCATCAGGTTCGTGCATGGTTCGGGGAAACACTAGGGTTCGCCACATGGAAGGAAGGCCCGCCTAGGGTTCGGTTGGCTCTGCATGGTTCGGCTTGCAAGATGGTTCGGCTAGAGTGCTAAGGTTCGTAGCTAGCATCAACAGGGTTCGGCTGGTGAGATGAGGGTTCGCCACCTTCACACAGGTTCGGCCGGTTATGTTCTCACGAACCCTGGTTTGTGCTCAACCGTAGGTCAGCAAGTCTACGAAAGGTTGCTGGTTCGAAGGAAGTTACCCATTCGGTTGTGTGTGTGTGTAATCGAATCAGTGGGTTAAAAACCCTCTTTTTCAGCGACTTTAAGGTCAAATACCTCGAAAATGGCTAGGTAACTTTGTAGATTCGTTTTACTTCCTTGTAGAGGGCTTCAAGAGCTTCGTGTAGGTCCAAGAATCATCCGATTTCGTTAAGAAACGAGTGAGATATGGAGTTTCAAAGATTGGGATTGGTGGTGAAGGTGGAAACCGGAAATTTGAGTTAGAGAGAGAGAGTGCAAGCAATAAATGAGGATAAACTCCTCATTTGGTGTTTATATATCCCACGGATATTCGGGTTCGTTTCGGTTGCTCGGTTCACGTTTTCGTCGTGTTTCCGGTTCGTTACGCGTAGTTTCCGTAAATTTAAATAAAAAGATTTATTATAGGGTGTTTAGACTATATTTATTATTAGAATTTATTTTAAATGTTGATTATCTTAATTTATTTGTCGAGATAAATTATTATACGCGTTCCGTTAATTTGTTCGTGAATTAATAAAATAGTTTAGTTTAAATTTGTATTTATGATGAGTTTCAAAATTGTAAAATAGGAAATATTATATTTCCTTAAATTTATGATCGTTCTTCATTTTCGTTTTCGTTTCGTCAGATCGCGTCGCCATCGCGCGTATTCGTTCGAATCGTCATTCGAACGAACATGTCGATGGTTTGGCTTTCTGATTCTTGTTCTCTACTGATCAGTCATTGTTTCAGAACGTTAAACTCTCAGAATCATTCGTACAGATCGTCATCTATACGAATAATTCGTCTGTTTAGCATTCCGTAACAATAACCGTTATGGTTTTGTTTTTGTTTCACCTCACATACGCTTATACACAATAGCATCAAATCAAGTATCTATGTTTCAACACTGTGTTGTCTGACTTGTTTCTGACTGTTAAACCCTAAGGTTTTAATCAGATTCAGACAATCGCATAATAGTTTCATGTTAATCACAATGTATCAATAGTATAAACATAGTTTCACGTAAAGTGTACATGAGTTACTGTACAAGTTTACTGTTGCGATCACTGTTCCGGCACGCGTCCGGCACTGATGTTACACCTATAAAGGGGAGAATTCCTATAAAAGGGACATTATGTAATGTTTTACTCATTCAACGATATACAGGCCTTGTGTTCGAATCTGATCTGCAGCGCTAATCACCTTGCCGTTGAGATAGGCTGATTTATCTCTCACGTGATAGGTCTGGTGTGATCTGCCATAGGCCGGTTAGCGTGTCTAGAACAACAAGTTTTTTGCACCAAGTTTCTTCCAAGAATTTTCACTTTATGTTTTCATACTTGTACAGTTTTATAAACTCTCATTTGAAACATGGCTTTACTTGTGTGACTGAAAATTAAACAATACAATTACAAGTAAAACAAAGCAGATTAGAAACAAACATAGACGTGTTAGAGTTATTATAATTCGTATTAAATTGACACGACTCTAACCGTTGACAAAAGGATATTTTTATTTGACATTTTATCTTAATTACTTCATTATTAAGATTAGAAATTTGTTAGGTGACGATTGTTAATGTGGATGAGTATGAACATCCCATATGTTTTCTAGTCGTTGAAGATAACATATAAAATGTTCTAGTCATATGTAAATATCTGAGAAATAATGTAGTAGTTGCTTTTTTAATTTCATCGTTTTTTTTTTGTTTTGTGTTTTGTGTTTTTTTTTTTTTGTAAACTTAAAGCGATTCTGTATTAGGTTTGTATAAATTTTAAAATTTAGGATAAATTTTGGTATCTCAAGATTTAGAAAAGTTAATTTGTTAACAACCTTTGAAGTAGAAAGAAGTTTTATGCATTTACAAAGGATACTTAGGGCCGGGTGACACCCCTATTTTTTTCACCTAGTAGTGTAATTTTATGTTCTTTTATCCGAAAATTTAATACTTGTCGAATTTGTTTAAGTTCAACCCCTTAGCCCCTTGTATATCGATACAAGCTCTGTCATTGTTTTTATGTCTTTTAAGCTTGTAGCTATATATGATATTTTTTTAGTTATTAAACTAACTTAGATTCTCAATTGAACATATATATATATATATGCATTTACTAAAATTAAAACTCATTTTTAGTGTGAAAACCATTAAAAAAATTTTTAATTTTCTTACAAGTTAGTAACATTATTGTTGGGAATTGTAGTAACTATTTTAAACTTATAATTAATCATATTAGTTATAAAATCAGATTTTATGATAGCGGAAACGTTTAGGTTACACATTTGTTTTATAAACAAAATTCCCAAAACCAGGAATCCAGTTACATACGAATAAAAGAAAAATAACCATAGAATGTTTAGAATTGACCTCAATGAAGAACTCCCAAAAACACACATTGGATTCGATATTAGCTAGTCTCGCTAAATAACTTGAATCACAACCACGATCTCTATCGTGTATCACCACAACAACTGCGTGCTCCAAAACGACTTGTGGTGGTTCGGCTACGGTGGTGGTTCCTTGGTGGTGTTTGGCCGAAACCAAGAGAGGAGGAGAGGAGAGATGTAATACCATGTAGAGGGGGAGAGGGAGAGTGGAAGAGATGTAAAATTGTGGTGGAAATGTGGAATGTTGGATCTAATTTTAATAGTCAAAACTATATCCACCTTTTTAGGATCTTGGAATTACCAATTCAAAATTGGAATCACCACATTTTATTTAAATAAAACTCTTTTATTAATTAAATCATTTAATTACTACTCTCCATATTACTAACTAACAATTAGTCACTAATTTTAATTAAATGTCTAAAGTTTAACTAATTAAACTTTATCCATTAAATTATAATTAATTATCACAATAATTAATTCCTCCAATATTATTACTATTTCATAAATAATAATAATAACACCACTTTATATAATTTGTGAATTGAATATGTATAAAACAAATATTAGACATAATCACATTACTATCTTCCAAAGTATAACTGTTTGAATCGTACCCCGATAGTAACATTGATATTTTGAAAAAATGTATTGACTAAACATAATTTGTATGCCTTCATATCTATACGCCTCTATAGCACTATACAACCCGTATAAACATGAGTTATAAGGACCGTATATGGTTATACAACCCGTATAGATTCTCATTATCTTGACACGTCAACAAGAGCAGTTTTTATCGGTTAAACTGACTTTATACAGGCCGTGTAAAATACAAGAGGATGATGTCTCGCATAGGAAGGTGATTTATGTTTAGTAACTCCCTGAAAAAACACATCATATGCCCAAAAAAATAAAATAATAATAATAATACCAAAGAAATCTTTTTCCATTATTTTAATGAGACAACTTGACTGTGAGACCAGCAAGGCAAAGCCTCGTGTTTCTTCTCGCTGCCCCACGTGAACACTGCTTCCGTCAGCTTTACGTCATCTTTTCCTCTCAAAATCATCTTCGATTTTCATTGTTCAATTAAATCTGGCGAACAACAAAACCCTTCACACCTGGAGAAAACACACACAAACAACCGCCAAAACAGGTATTATTGATCTCCAGATTCTATTAACAATCCCTAATTTTCTCAATTTTGATCACAGATATCATATGTATTTCAGATTTTCAGTCACCAATCGTATTCTGAATCGCATTCCTCAATTTGCATTCAGTAATCCAAATCACAGTGCCGTATCTGTTTCTGATCTGTTTTGTGTTGTTTGCATCGTAAATTGAATTGATATTCACCTTTTTTTTATGAATTTAGCTTGCGATCATTTCAATTTAGGTTTTTTTTTCCCTCAATTGTAACGAATTCGAACATAAATATGGAAATATATCACACATTTCATGTTGATCTGGTAGAATTAAAAACGGGGGTGGTTAACTTGTTCTGATTGTGCCTTTCAATCATAATATGAGGGTTTCCACTTCAATTCAGGCAAATCATTTGTTTCATATCGTTTACATAGAAGGAATTTCTTGCACGGATTTGGTAAATTCAACGTTTTTTATCAACTTTTTTTTGTAATATATGAATCTGGTCCATGCTATGTTTTTGCAGGGTTTGTGTCTTCTCGTGCAGCATCAATTAGGGTTCTAGGGGCCCTTTTTGTGCTAGCATGGACTATCAGGCTAACTATTCGATTTGGGATGGGGTATACTACCACCCGCATCTATTTGGTGTCATTATGCTAACAGCTGCATTACTTGGTTTTTCTACAAGTTATTTAAGTGGTATTGCTGGTTTTCCTACTTTGCCGTATATGTTACCTTATTTGGGAAATCTTAAAAAGCAAAAAGGTGGTAAGAAACGAATTCGCGTTTACATGGATGGGTGTTTTGATCTTATGCATTATGGGCATGCAAATGCTTTGAGACAAGCCAAGGCTTTGGGAGATGAGTTGGTGGTTGGAATTGTAAGTGATGAGGAAATTATAAAGAACAAGGGTCCTCCTGTTTTATCTATGGAAGAAAGGTATGTTCTTTCTTCGTCGCCTTCTTAAGCCTTGTTATATGGAAATCTCTCTATTAATTTAGTGTTGAAATCTTTAAAGACTGGTACTTGTTAGCGGATTGAAGTGGGTGGATGAAGTGATTGCAAATGCACCATATGCTATAACTGAAGACTTCATGAACAGTCTGTTTAGTGAGCATAAAATTGATTATATTATTCATGGAGATGATCCTTGCCTACTTCCTGATGGAAGTGATGCATATGCTTTGGCAAAGAAAGTTGGTCGTTACAAACAGATTAAACGCACAGAAGGTGTTTCGAGTACAGATATTGTAGGTACTGCAACTAACTTATATAATCCAGTGTTCATACTTATTGGTACAAGGTGATCCACTTTATAACATCTCTATATGCAATGCAGGAAGGATTCTTGCATCAATGGAGGATAAACAAGAAAATGGAGAATGTAATGGAATGAGTATGAGTCAGGAAAGCCATCTGAAATCCAAACATGCTTCCAACTTTTTGCCTACATCAAGAAAAATTATGCAATTTTCAAATGGAAAGGTTTGTTTTTGTTTGATGATTAATTCACGTAGTCATGATTTGTTTTGCAACTTCTTTATATTCAATATTGTTTAAACTTTTGTATGTGGGTTCAGGGGCCAGGACCAAATGCTCGTGTCGTGTACATTGATGGAGGGTTTGATCTTTTTCATGCTGGACATGTGGAAGTATGTGTAGCCTGCTGTTTTCTCATCTTTATGACTCATTATGATAGTTCATTCAAACTTGCAAACTTATATGCCAACTGTGGCATAAATGATTTGCAGTTTTAATGATAGTATTAATGAGACATGTGTTTGTTATTCCTAGATTCTAAAGAGTGCACGACAGCTAGGAGATTTTCTACTAGTGGGCCTCTATACCGACCAAACCATCAGGTATTTTTTTCTTGCATCCTCAATGAAATTTGCTGATTTAAAGAGGTGGAAATTTTGACCCATTTTCTTGTGAATTGGTTGATTTGGTTATATTTTATCTCTAACTGGTTTAAACGGGTGAAATGAGTTGAAAATTTGTGCCTAAATTGTGTTTTTAATGCACAATCCTCCAAATTAAATTTAAAGGGTCAGGCTATTATCGAATATGTCTACATTTTAATAAAAGAAATAAAAGTATGAGCAAAATATTTTTGTCAGACCAATCTGGCCTGTTTGGTTTTTAAAAGGAGTAGCATTTGTACCCACTACCAAACCCTCTCATTTTCCCACCTCTGTCATTTTCTTTAGTAGTAAAAGATTTTTTCTTGTTCATGCAGCCAACAACGAGGGACTCATTTCCCATTGATGCATTTGCATGAACGAAGTCTCAGTGTTTTGGCTTGTCGGTACGTCGATGAAGTCATCATTGGTGCTCCTTTGGAAATCTCTAAAGATATGGTATTGCATTTCTCCTTTTGTCATCTGGTTTATGTGGTTCGAATTATATTTGGTTATTACATTAATGGTAACTAATTAGTGAGATTTACTAGGTATTTTTATTTGTAACATAAATAGCAACTAAATATTTGGTTGTTTTAATCTCAATCTCGGCCAGATCAAGACTTTTAACATCTCCTTGGTTGTGCATGGAACCGTTTCTGAGATCAATTATTCTCCTAACGTAAGGCAAACTCTTCCGTTTTCGCTATATTTTTATTGACACTAAGACTTATAAAGACTAAAGTACCCTCATATACATTACTTCAGGTCATGGAAGATCCTTACAAAGTTCCCAAAAGCATGGGCATTTTCAGGACACTAGAAAGCCCAAAAAACATCACCACCACTTCTGTTGCTCAAAGAATAAAAGCTAATCATGAGATATACCAGGTATGCTTCTATTCGGGTGGCAATTTGTGTTTGGTTTGGGTTGGCGGGTTGGCATCACATTACATGAACATAAGCCGTTTAATTGTCCGTGTCAGGTAACTCAACCCTGATTCAGACATGTTTGACCCGTGTATCTTGGACACAACCAACATACTCATTTATCTAAATTGTAAATGGGTGGGTGACCATGAATGGGTTAACGGATTGTAATCAGTTTGTAAAGTGGTTAATATTAAAAGTCATATTTTGGTTAATCTTAGGTTGGTGGGTCGACCCTTTTAGCCTAAACCAACCTGAACTTTTTGTAAAGTGTGTTAGGTGGGTTGATCCATTTACAACCCGCCCACATGTAGACCCAACCGTAACCTATGTGTTTATGTGACCTAACCTGTATTTTATGAGTTAAGTTTGTGTTGTGTCAGGAACTGACACCCCTAGGCTTTTATTCATATTGTTACTTATACATGATAATATTTGAATATTGATGAAAAATTTTGTATTGATTTACCTCACTTTGCAGAAGAGAAATGCAAAGAAGGAAGCTAGTGAGAAGAAATATTATGAAGAGAGGAAGTATATTTCTGGGGATTAATTGTTTCTTACTATTTGACCAGTGTTGTTTAAAGATGGAGGTAATTCATGCTAATTAATATTATTCTACTATAATTTTGAGTGTTAGGGAGAATATAGATCTAGTCAACAATCTCTGGTAATAGCTTTATTTATTGTGGCATCTCCTTATAAGATCTTAGATACTCAGATGCTAACCTGGATGTATTATCCTGATGTTATTGAACATATCAGGACTTGATTGATGAAGCTTCATATTTGTGTTTGTAAATTATTTTGTAATATCCGACTCCTAATACCAGCCAAAATTGTCCATTTTGCCAAATTTTAGCAGGGAAATGTTATACATTTTGCCTAATTTTATGAGGTCATCCACCTTAGGACTTTGGGTTGTAAACGAACCGAACATTCGCACATTCAACGAACAATTCATTAACCGTTCGGTGGAAAGTTCGTTTATATTTTGTTCATTTGATAAATGAACGAACATGAACATATGTTGTAATTGTGAATGTTCGGCATTATGTTTATGTTTGTTTATTATATATATTTGTTAAATATTTCTTATATTTGTTTGTGTAATGTTTTCGTTTGTCTGTTTTTCTAAATAATATGTGTATGTTTGCTTTCCGGAACTATTCGTGAATAAGTTTCATTCCTTAATTAATGAACACGAATAAGAATTTTTGTTGCTTAATATTTATGAACAAGTTAAATGTTATGATCATTAACGAGGGTTGATTTGTGTTCGTCTGGTTCATTTACAATCTTATTAGAATTGCTTCCACTCTAGCACCTTTTACATCCAAGTATTTAAGATTAGACATAATATCTCTCTTCATTACTTATGTCAGATTTGTAGAATGTCAGGAGCCTACATAGGCCCAGGCAAAAGCCATTTTGATTCTTGGCCATCTATGCTCATCTACCAAACAAAGTGATTTGTGGTTGAGAAGCTCTTGGGTTACACGTACAAAATTGCATTATCCATAAAAGAAATAATATAACAAGAGAGCTATGTGTCTTCAATTCCCCATCAACTCAATTTTATCAAAAAAATCAAAAAAAAAATTTCATGATGCTTCTTATTTTTCATTCCTTTCATTTCATATAAAATACATATCACATACAAACATATCATACATAGATAAAAATACAAGGGAAATCAAATAAAAAGGCATTTTTGTCTAAGAAGAGTAAAAGCTATTAAAAGTTTGACATGTGACATGATAATATAGGTATAACATTTTATTTTTTATACTAGATTTTTATTTTTTTTATTATATTCTTTTTTTTTGTTAAGTATTTTTTTGTAATGGATTTTTGTGTTTTTTTAACTATTTTTGTTTTTTTACGACATTTTTATTTTTTTGGACTGGATTTTTATTTTTCTACTCGATTTTTGATTTTTTGTATAGGATTTTTTTGTGCTGAATTTTTTTTTGTACTAAATTTTTGTTTTTATGTTTTTAGCATGTCATATGTCAAACTCCTATTGGTTATTATTTTTTCTTAGACAAAAATCTCTTTTTAGTGCATCCAACCCCTAAAAATACATATAATCCATACATTCGTATCAAACTAAGAAATTCAAGCAACCATTATTGACAAACATGAATACATCTACGAAGTCATTACATATAAATTACATATATTTTTTTATACAAACAGACACACGAATACATTCACCCAATCATTACAAATTCACAAATGCATGCGTACCTGATTCAAGAAGATGTGACTTTAGCCAAAGTAGTTCTATGGGATTAACAACCAAAACAAATTCAGAATGGTATAAGAGAAGGCATAAAAATAAGAAATTTAGGGTTTTCTATTTATGAGTAATAATGGGTACATGGTTTTGGGTATAAGAAATGGGTAAAGAACCGACCCAACCCGAGAACCTTTTAACAAAAAATAAAATACCCGTAAACTAATAACATTTAAATAGTTCCAAAGGGCTTATCCGGTGGTTCTAAAGATTCTTACATGTCTTTACCTGATTATGCTTACCCCTAGGATCACCAGCGCACACAACTTTTTTTTACTTAATTCCATTATGCTGGAAAATTATATCATTTTGGATAAAAAAAAAAGTTTTAAGTTAATTAATTTAAATACATTTCTGATTTCTTGTTGTGTAATTAGCCTGGGCGAATCAGGGCCTACTGGGCTTTTTTTGTGCAAGGCCCTTACTTCGTCTCCAAGTACGGCCCCATTGGTATAAAATATCCAACATATGAATTTTTGATTAGGCAATAAGCAGGCCCTCGAGGCTCGAGCCACTAGCATCCTCGACCCATCTAGGGCTGTTCACCAAGGACAGATCTTTCTTAGGCCCTGGCCCTGGCCCCTCTTGTTTTATCTGTTAGAATGGTTGATTTAGTAGTATTTCGTTGAAAAGACCTTCGGTTCCCTTTGTTTACTTCCTAAAAATCTTTCGGCTCCTCTGTTTTCTTCTTAAAAATCCTTCGTCCCCTTCCGAGTTTTTTTTCAAGCTCCGTCACTGCTGTTCACGAACAACACAGGTTAAGATTTAGCTCGTCCAAACTTTAAACCAAGTTGGCATGGCTCAGCTTCGCTTGAATTCTAAACCGATGTAAGACTTGAGTTTGGATGTGGCTTGGTTTTCAGCGAGTTAGATCTACTTGACTACTTGGTTTTGGCTAATCCAGTTTGGCCCAGTTTGTTTAAAGTGCAGTGAAAAATTATGATTTTTTTCTACCGTATATAAAAACTCTAATCTTTTATCTGAGTTTATGATACAAAAGTATAGAAAATCATGAAGGAGAAAGTTACAAAAAAAAAAAAACAAAAATCACAAACAAAATATGAAGAATAATTAGAAATATTAAAACAAAATTTTTCTTAACAAAAATAGAATTTGTTACACAAAAAGCCTCAAAAGCCAATGTGAGGTTATCCTATTTGACAGAGGCATTGTATTTAAAAAAAGAAGAAGTCTTGGGTTCAAATCTAAGCAAAGGATTATTATTGTGATGTAGTTTAGGAGTATGATTATGATAATATGGCGTATGATTATGATAATATGGCTATTAAAAAATCCCAAAATTTTGAGACCCGGATTTTGGTGGCTCTAAGCTAGGTTTGATTTTTTCAAATATTAGAGCAGGCCTTGATTGATTTAAGATAAATAAAAAGGTCTTAATGTGCAATAATGATAAATAGTTGGCCTTAGAAGATCAAATGGCCTTTTAATGTTAAAAGTTGGGGTTAATTTATGCAAGCTAATGAGTGAAAATAACCCCACCTCACCACTCTCTCAATTTAATTTCATATTTTACCTATTTTTTTATATGTTTCTCTATTTCTTTTATTTTTTTTACATTACTATTATTCATTAATTTTTATAACGATTTACCTTTTTCTGAATTTACCTCGTTGATATTTACTTTTTTATCATATCTAGTTTCAAGGTGTCACTTTTTCTCATGTTTTTAATCACGTCATTGTCACCCATGCAAAACACCACATTCTCTTTTGTTTTTTTGTTATTTAATTTTTTTATTACTTTAGTATTCATAATTAATTTTGGGATAACTCTATACAAATGTAATCGACTTTTCATACTGTCTTAATTAGGTTAATGAAACTTTTTTTGTCCCACTTAGGTCATTCAACTTAGTATAGGTGTTCTAATCTAATATAAATAACCTGAATAGCAGGTTATTGCTAATTTTCTATATATTTATATATATTTTTTTCATATATTCAACGAGCGGCTAGTACCACCTAGTTTATGAAAAAAGAAATCAATTGAGATATATTAGATTAAGTTGTATGGAATGTGGATTGGTCAAAAGGTGATGGCGTACGAAGGATGATTTAGAGTCACGAATAGTGAGATCTACGTAAAGGTTAAATAGTGCATATATATAATATAACTATATAAGATAATCAAATAATTATGGTGTGTTAAGGAGTTTTTTGTACGATTATTTTTACATATGTTGTCATGATTAAAAACGTTAATATATTAAAACCATAAATCATCATTAAGATTTCCGATGGATGCCATGGTAATATGGTATTGATATGGTATCTATCGCGACTAATGTGTAACCATTTATTTTCTATAAACCAAAGGGCTTCTACGGGAGAAGCTACAACTCATTGAGGCCTGGGGTTCAAATCTGAGCAGGGGAGAGCGTTTACGGATTTATCCGGTTTCCGCTGATGGATGGAGGGGTGACGACTAGACCTGCCCTTGGATGTGTGCCTGTTTGGGCTTAAATCAGCCGTTTAGCCTTAAACAGTTCAAATAGAAAAATTATTTCCTAGAATACCAATGATGTCTTGTCCTAGTGGTAAGATAAATGTAATGGAAAAGTGATAACAGACCCAGGTCCTAGGTTCGATCCTTTATCTCACCAGGTTTTACCGGTCTTTCACCGTCGTGCATTTAGGCGGGTGCTTGGGTCGGGTTTTTACGGGAATTGGTGGCTGGTGGGCTAGGAGCTCCTTCCGTCTGGACTAGTGACCAACTCGGGCATCCATTATCCATTAACGGCCACATACAGAGTGCCTGACAGTTATTTCTAATTTCAAGTGTTTAATCGGATTATGAGATTGTGTTTTTATATATGGTGATGGTATACTCAAATAAACATCCGAATTTGTGACGAATTTGTTTTTGGAGACAAAAAAGAAAATAAAAAAAAACATAATTACTTCCTCGTACAGAATGTTATAGCAATTATAACAATATATTTTAATAGAAGACAAAAAGAAAATGTCCAAATAGAAAAAAAAAATACAAGAAAAAAGCAAAATTGAAGCCCTCAAAATTCAAACATGCGTCATCAATAATCTTAAAATCGCACCTTTACTATATTGAATAGGTTCACTTTTTATATTTAAAAGGCAAAATAAATACATTTATAAGCAACTTTCGCGAGAAAAAAGGGAAAAACAACCGGGCTTCAAACCAAAACCTCTTATGAAATTCTCGAGCTCTTGCCATCATGTTAGAAAAGCAACATTGTTAATCTCTCACATGATAATTCTAATATTAAGAAGTTGTGGGTGAGTTCCCTGTAGACACTTTTAAATGAGATTGTAATAGAAAGTCGTCCCTTGAGTTGCAGCTTGTAAGACACAAACTGTTTGAGAGAAATTAGGGTGTGTGATACAACATGTTTACGGTCTTTGTAACGTGTGTTACGTTGATGACATTAATTTGGCTAGATACATAAAGAAAATATATGAAGTTTTGATGAATTGGTTTTGGTGATCGAAACATAAATAAAAGACAATATATAACGATTATTCTAAACAAAAGGATGTTTTAACAAACTTAATACCAGAACACTAGATAAAACCTAAATGTTTAAAAGTTGGAGAGTTAAAAGTGATCAGTGGTCATGTTCAACAAAGTTAACGAATAAGACCTAAAATTGTATGAGTGAATCCAAAATATTTAATAGTAAGAACGTCAACCTAAGAAAACTTTAAAGAAAAAGAGAGAGAAAGAAGGAGAGTTAAAAAAAAAAAGGAATTTAAAAATAATATTAAAAAAATTGAGTAAATTATCGAGGTGGTCCTTATGGTTTGCTAATATTTCACTTTTTGTCTCTAGGTTTTATAAATTACTCATATGGTCCAAAACTTTAAACATTTGTAACACATATAATCCTTATGCAAAGGTAATTTGATAAATTATGTGAGGGTAATTTGATGACCTAAGGACAATATGTGTTATAAATGTCTAAAATTTGGGACCATATAAAACCGATAATGAAATACTAGCAAAACGCATGAAGCATATCAGTAATTTACTCTAAAAAATTAGAGTAAATTACAGTTTTAGCCCCTGTGGTTTGAGTGTTTTAACTATTTTGGCCCAAAATAGAATTTATTATCAATTCAGCCCCTGTTGTTTACACAAACTAACGTTTTTTGCCCCCAACCATACTTAGATTTTGGGCCAAAACCGTTATAATAATTAAGTTTAAGGGACCAAAACCGATAGTTATCTAAACCATAAGGGCTGAATTGATAAAAGATTTTATTTTGGACCGAAATAGTTAAAACACATAAGCCATAGAGGTCAAAAGCGTAGTTTACTCAAAAAATTATAAACAAAATAAATAAAAGAAGTTCATTTACTTAAAGAAAAGTTAAGTCAATTATCGAGATTTAAGTGCAAATAATAAAATTTAGTAGCGATAAAATAGAGTATTAAAGATTGGAGACAAAAATAAAAAAATAAAATAAAATTAAAGAGTAAAAAATTGAATTAATTACGAAAAGTTGAGAGTAATAATAATTAAAAGTAATAAAAAAAATTTATTTCATCGACCTTTGAAAATAAGGAATGTAAAAATAAGGTATGGTGGTAGAGGCATATATTTCAATGATGAGGAATATTTTAAAATATTAAAATATGTAATGATATTGTAGGAACCGACCTAATCCTAAATATGTAATGATTAAAAAGGTAACGCACTCAAAGAAACTTTTTTTAAAAAACATCAAAAAAGAATATAAACAATTTTATCAAGTTTATATAATTCTCGTATTTATCTCACACTATCCACATTTTCTATGTCTTATATAAGTCTATGAGTATTAGACATATAAGAAGGCTACTATTGTTTATCAAATTTTTTTACTGTTAATAATTGGACTTGTCCCATGTATAGGCTTATATATCTTGTATACAAGGCCAATTATTGTTAAATCAGTGAATATCAGAGGGGCTTGTATAGACGTATACAAGACGTATAGCGTCAGTGGGGATCAAAATAAAAAAAAAAGTGTGTGTGAATAATCATACCCTTTTATTATCAGACCAATTTGCTTTAACAAACAAATTTTATCATTGCGTATTTAATATTGATTACATATTATTTTTAAATAACTAATAGTGAGCCATGTTCTCATGTTCATATGATTAAAATAATAATTCTACTAAACCACATAAATAATTTTGTGTTATTTTGGTTAATATCTTAAATAAAGTTTAACTAAATTATTTTTTTAACTAAATTATTTGACCTAAATATATTTATTTCCATCTAAAATCGATGCCAAAGTAAAGCATGCATGCTTAATTACTTTTTATGACTATGTCCAAATAATTAAACGCTTTTTAAGTTAGAACGTGTGCCATACACACAACTTTCAATATTTGTTATTAAAAAATGTTCATTTTAATAGTTATATAATATTAATTGACAGATATATTTTGCAAAAAATAAATTGGCAAACACTTCAATATTAACAGACATATTTTAAAACACCATTTACGGCCTATACCGACCAATTTTTTTCACCATGTACCGACGACTTGTGGTCGGCATAGGGTTAAAATTATGGTGCTTAAAGCCTTAAATTCCCGTCTTTTTCTTCGGACGGTGTACCGACGATCCGTCGTTGGGATAGGTTGGAGGAGATAAAAAAAATTCAGCTGGTCCTATACCAACTATCTATCGTCGGCATAGGTTGAGGTATAGTGACGACTTTTGTCGTCGGGACAACTTTAATCGGTACTGGGTCAATTTCTTGTAGTGAACTGTGAACTTACGATATAAAATTTGTTTTCGTTTTATTTTCTAGCAAGGATACTATTGCAAAACAGACTTTTTATCGTATTTTTCGATAGGGTAAGATATGTGTTTATCTTTTCTCCAAGACCCCAATCAAAGTGAGATTTTAACTTTTTATGCTTCTTGTTTTATTTATTAGCATGTACAGCTAGCTTTTAAACTTTTGTTATTCTTAATTTATCTATCTTAAATCCATTTATACTTTTTTGTATCTATCTATTTATTTTATTATTGTTGTTGTTTTTGTTGTTTTTTTTAATAATTCACCATTCGGTTATCAAATTAGGTATGCCATTACAACGTGATTATTTGTATATATGTTTGATTTGAACAAAAATTAAACTTTTCTTTTGCATTTATATTTATTAATATTCTTTTTACTTTTTCATTGGTTAACATGCTTACAAAAAAAATTAATGGCCAACAAATACATTTTAAGCCCGTTCATCGGGGTAAATCCAATGGCGAAAAGTCATCCACGCTCGCAAAATATAGACACGCTAGTGACCATGTTCGTCCACCATTTCAAGTGAGACTCAAACGATAACCTTCATATTAGAAAGTCATGGGTTGCCTCCTCCAAAACCAATTGATGAGGGATCATTGGGAACATGCTTATAATTATTATGTTTTGATTTAAAAATATTCTAATCATTATTTTTTTTCCGCAATAGCTAAAGACATGACGGATAAAGCCTCTAGAGTCTATCCAACCAACCACCAATTCTCTAGGAAAACCCGACCCAATCACCCGCCAAAAAGCAAGACGGTGCAAGGCCGGTAAAACCCGATGAGACTAAGGATCGAACCCAGGACCCGTGTCTCCTAACACTTCCCCAATACCTTATTCTTACCACTAAGGCAAAACATCATTGGTATAGTTTAATCTTCGTTGAACTTTTATTTTCACTGCCAAAAAATCAGCCACCTCATATGGCGTTGCATGGGTAAATCCTCTCATTTAAATAAATGTTTACTTTGTCATGTATCATATTAGACACTAGATTATTACCCATGTATTACACGGATTAAATATAAAAAAAATTAAATATTTAATAATAAAAATTTAAAAATTATACAATATTTTGTTATAGATTAATTAAATTACATATTAATGAGTATTTTTAACTAATAAAATAATAATTAAGATTATTAATAACTAAAGAAATAATGTGTGACCTACTTGTTTTGTAAAAATAAATATTCTTAAACTAATTGATGATAAAAGTTCATTTACTTTTCTCTCAAAAAAGTAATTGTTACAAATCAAGGAGATAATTTACACTTTATATAATTATTAAAGTTAGATGACTTAATTTGAAAATATAATTTAACATAAATAACTAAAGTTTAATTTTTTCTAACATTTTTATAACTTTTGATTTAAAATAATTATTTTTTAAGCATTTCGTTTTAAAAAACATCATTTGTTTATATAAATTCCATTATTTGAAAACTATGATTTATGGTTTATTTTGTTTTTAATTTTTTTTATTAAGTTTTTTTTTCCTAAAAATACTACCTTAAAGTATTTTTCTTACTTTAAAAAAAGAATTTTGAATATTTCATATTTTATAAACTTTTTAAGTGTCTTTTTTAATTAAAATATTCGATTTTTAGTTTATTAAAAACTATATTCTTGCATAAAAAATACAAATAATATTATTACTCATTAATATTATAAATATTCAATAGGAGAGAATGTAATTAATTAATAGAATAGATAATTAAATTAATTGATAGAAAAATGACAAGTGAAAATAAACACATGAGATTTTGACAAATGTCAGTAATTATTTTTGTTTATTAGAATAGAAAAATTCATGTGTCAATTAAGCTTATTGTAAACAAGGATTGACTTACTGTACAAAATATATTTTATGTAGAAAATAAACAAAGTAATTACGATCAGATCTTTCCATAACTTTTTTTTTGTTTTTTTTTTCAATTGCAGAAAGTCATATTGCGCTATATTCAGTTATCCTAGCGGCTGTTAACTAAGATCGAATCCTCGATCTCCGACAATGAGACCGTACCCTATGATGAGCGGGAACTCCGTAAAATAGATAAACACTCGCCCCTCATTTATTCAGAACCCGATATTAAGCTCAATATTACTATCATCGCCCCTCATAACTATTCAATTTGTGTCTATCCTACTTTATTAAGACATTGTTTCTCAGGAAAAAAATATTTTTCTTTAGAAATCGATTCTAGGTAGGAATTGTTTCTTAGAAAATTTTTCCTTATAACTATTCAATTTGTGTCTATTCTACTTTATTAAGACATTGTTTCTTAAGAAAAAAATATTTTCCTTTAGAAATTGATTCAGGGTAGGAATTTGTTCTGGTTATAGTCAACAAAGTCTAAACTATGTATAAAAAGAACCTGTTTCGTTTACGTTTGGGTTTTTGATGGGATTTTGGCCCATTTTGCCTAGTTCGGTTCCTTTTTTTTTACCGAGTAAAGATGGAACCGGTTCGATTATTCCGATTCAATTACGGTTTCTGTTAAATTCTTATGCCATGAAGCATGATCTTCATAGCTAATCTCTAGTAACTTTAATGTTTCTTTTATTTATTTATTTATTTTTAAACAACCAATTTCATAAAAACACTAGCAAGAAGCTTGCCAAAGAAACAAACACAGCCAGGGAACGAAAAAAGAATTACAATAAAAATTGGTTCCAAGCCACCCAATCCCCAAGTTTTCCCCCGATCTATTAGAAATCCAAAAAAAGTCAAAAACTTAATCTTCTCCACAATCTGCCGAATTTCCATCTTAGCATCTTCAAAAATAATTTGGTTTCTTGCTTTCCAAATACTCCAACAAGCTACCATAAGAATTACAATAAAAATTGGTTCCAAGCTCAATATTCCTTTGAACCATCTGTGTACTTACCAACATCAAACAAATCTTCAATAGAGAACAGGAAAAAATTAGGCACCTTAATCCATCCGGCTAACCAACTCCAAACCATATTTTCAACAGGGCATGTTGTGAATAAATGAATGGCAGATTCCTCCAAAGCACCACACATACTACACACATTGCTCCCACCAAGCAGCTCCCTCAACACCAAATTATCCTTTGTAGCCAACCGATTATGCAACAGCCTCCAAGCGAAAGTGTTTATCTTTAGCGGGATCCATCCATTCCATCTCATTTTAAAATCTCTGTCATCACATCTTGGAGCTACCAACCAATCCTTTAACTTTTTGACCGAAAATTCTCCAATTTCAACACCAAGCAATCGATCTTTAATTTCCGGGAACGATAAATTAATCATAGAACTCGATCTTCCAATTGTAGCCCACATCCCTTTTAATTTAAAATTACATGGAATCTCATGTGTAACTCTAGCTCTCCAGTGAAGTGCCACCAAAAGTGTCACACCCCGAGCCGGCGGGATAGGATCGGTTGTCCCGTCGGGCGGAAGGTTCCCGGGGCGCGATATCGTGAGTGATAATCGGATTGATCAGATTGTTATATGGCACATGATACCTAAATGAGAAATGCTAAATATGGTAGAATTACAAAGTTAAATTACATCAGGATTGTTTATAATTTAACAATGTAAATCTACTATTAACATCATAAGTTTCTATCTTGTATTTACACAAGATATACAAAATGGTATGTGTAATGATGTCTTCAAAAATATGCAGGTCCAAAATACTAAGTCTTCTATCTGAAGTCCTAGTCCAGAAGTAATGACTTCCTAATTGACCTGTTCGTCACCTGAGAAGTCATGCAAAAAGATCAAGTCAACACATGGTTGGTGAGTTCATATAGTTTTGTAATTTGAAAATGATTTGAACCCTTCTTTCGGTAAAGACCCTAACCTCATTAACACCACATGTATCATCCAGATCGGTATGCTTATATATAGGGCATACCCCTGGGTCAGGGCTACAACCCCGCCCAGACGCCATCCCACCACATACTAATCCGCATAGGACATTGTTGTTAATGATAATTAAGCGTTTTTACCTACCATACACTTTTAAACACCCATGATTCCTCTGTTCTCTGTTCCTGTAATTGCAATCGTTTGAAATCTCTCTTGATTTCGTATGTTCATCATACAAATATGATTAAGACAGCAATTATAGAATTAGTTATAAATGCTTAATTAAATAAATAAATAAACATTCAATAAAATCTAAGTCCTAATGATTGGGGCCTTTGGTCAACTCGAGTAGACTAGTCTGTCAATCAAGGTACTTAGTAGTAAAGGAGATCTGTAAACCTCATCAAACATGTGACCTATAATCAATCAGTCTAGCTAGGACATCTCTTGATATATAGGCTTTTATAGTTCTTTAGACCGTCCATAGTTCGTATAGTTCTTTAGTTCTTTGGCACATGTTATCTTTGAGCATTTCCAGATGTTCCTCAAAATAGTTCTTTGTACTTAGTTCTTTGAAATAGATCGTTAGTTCTTTGAGAATAGACCGTTAGTTCTTTGACAACACACCCTTGAAATAGTTCTTTGAAAATAGATCGTTAGTTCTTTGACAACACACCCTTGCAATAGTTCTTTGAAAATAGATCGTTAGTTCCTTGAGAATAGACCGTTAGTTCTTGGAAAATAGATCGTTAGTTCTTTGACAACACCCCCTTGAAATAGTTCTTTGAAAATAGATCGTTAGTTCTTTGAAAATAGATCTTTGAAAATAGTTCTTTGTTTGAGGTCTTTAGTTCTTTGAAAATAGTTCTTTGAAAATAGATCTTTGATACATAACAGTTACCTAAACAGGAGTCTAAGATAACAGTTATTCATATAAACATATATAAATGCATTTAAGTAAACAGTTTACATAAAACAGTTTACGCATGCTTCTCAGCCCCGCGTTTTAAAACAAAATGTTAGAAAAGGGGCAATGAACTCACCTTGTAGCTGTTGAGTTGACTTAGCTTAAACGAAAGACTGCACGCGCTCTGTATTGTAATTTAGTTTGTTTTCACGTTCCTGTATTGATTTCACGTTGTTAAGACTTGTAAATATAAATTTGTAGGATTTTGTGTGTGTAGATATACGTGTTAGCCCTAAAGTTGGCTAACACGCGTAAGACTTGGTCATGATCCCTGTTCGGTCCCATATGTTTGATTCAAGTTAATGACCTTATAAGTTATCATCTTGTCATTAGCTATAAGTCGTTTGCTTTAATGAAAGACTTAGTGCTTAGTTCCCATCTCGTCTTTGTTGATCTTGTACGTTTTGAACATTTATTGCATAATTATTAATTAATTAAGCAAACATTATTTTGACATATCTTATTTGATCTTATGAAATGTAGTGAACCCATGTGGGCCTAATCATGGCATATGGACCGAACAATGTGACCAAGTTACTTGTTGGGCCTTTGTGGAGCAAGTTGGGCCTTGGGCCCAAATCCATGGGCCTTGGAATAGTTCTTGAACAATTGAGGATGGTGAGGCTTATTTGAAAGTGTGGGACAATGATCTGAACTAATGGAATACAAAGGCCTTGCCAAAAGTTACAAAGGCTAGAGTTCAAGTAGCTTTTTGGGCCTTGATTGGGCCTCTAAGGAATTTATTGGGCCCAAGGTGGGCCTAGGAAATATTTGTTGGGCCTAGAGTCATATAAGGCTGTAGGAATCAAAAGTGGGCCAGGAATGGGCTGTTGGCCAAGTTATTAGCAAGGTGGGTCCAAAATGAGGACATGGGCCTTAAATTAGACCTTGAATCAGTTTCTGTGGGCCTCGGGCTGATTTTGTTGGGCCCATTGAGTTTTGTCTCAGGCCTTCACTAACATAGTTCATAAGCCAAGCTGGGCCTTGCTTACATGGGCTGAAACAATGGTGGGCCTAAAAATTGGACTGTTGGCCATAATTGTGGCCTTGGGCCAAAATCAGTGGGCCAGGAGAGGATTTTACTGGGCCCCTTGGATTCCATCAAGGCCTGTAGTATAATAGGTCATGGGCCAACCTGGGCCTGGTTCCTTTGGGCTGAAATTGATCGTGGGCCCATTTTGTCCTTGGTTACTTAATAAACATGGGCCAAACAAGGTTTTTGGGGTTAACTATTGGGGCCTGCTAGAGGTACTGGGCTGGAACAGCAGAGTTGGGCCGAGATATCATTGGGCCTGGCCAGTGTGATGTTGGGCCTATCCTGGGCCAACGCTGGGCCTGTTGGGCCAAGGTACAAAGCTGTTGGGCCTTATAAGTTGGGCCAACTGAGGTTCTTTGTTGATGATCCTTGTTTCTCTAGGGTTTCCAGCCATGTGTATGTGCGTATACAGGCCAAATGAAGGTTGTTGCATGAAAACTTCCCGAATGAAGGAATGGTTCGAATGAGTGCTGGCTAGGCCGAATGAGGGTCGAATGAAGGGTCTAGGTCGAATGAGGCAGCTTGGCGAATGGCTCCTGATCGAATGAGACTTGTATGGTCGAATGAGGGGCTCGAATGGGTAGGGCCGAATGTGGCTCAGTCGCTGGCCAAGGGTCATTCGACCAAGGCCTTTCGGCCATAGGCCATTCGGCAGATGGGTGGGCTTGCTTCGGCCGCAGCTAGGCCAACTCAGGCCGTGACTTGGCTTGGTGATTTCGAAGGTGTAGATAGGCCAGAGATGGTGTTGAATGGTGTAGGGTTCGAAGGGTAAGGGGCTGGACCGGTTGGAAGAAGGCTAGAACAAAAAGGGTGAGAAAACCCTATTTTTCGCTACATTCACAGCCTCATACCTCGCGATTCAGTGAAGATTGGCTTAGATCTGTTGTACTTTCAGGTAGAGGGCATCAAGAGCTTCGTTTAGGCGAAAGAATCACTCAATTTCGTTGAGAAATGAGAAAGTTATGGTGATTTGAAGTTCTATGGTGGCTAGGGTTTTCAAAACCGGGATTTGAGTTGTGGGGAAGAAGATGGAGAGGGAAATGAGATAATTACACTCATTTATGTGTATTTATACCCCGAGGGTGTTCGGGTTCGTTTTTGTTGCTCGGTTCGTAATTTCGTTACGTTTCCGAAAAATTTCGCGTAATTTAAATGGATTTAAATAAAAATAGTTTAAATTAATTATTTTGATGAGTTTCAAAATTGTAAAATGTCATTTATTTTATTTTATTAAATTATTTTCGTTCGTGTCGTGTTTTCGTTTTCGTTTCGTCAGATCGCGTCACCTTCGCGCGTAATTCGTTCGAATCGTCACCCGAATGAATACGACAATGGTTCTGCTTTCTGACTTTTGTTTTCTACTTTTCAGTCATTATTTCAGAACTCTAAACTCACAGATATGTTTGTGTGAATCGTCACCCACGCAAACACACTGTCAGTTCGTTATTCTGAAATAATACTGTAATTGTGTTTGAATTGTGTTTCCTCACTGTCGGACTCAACTAAACTTCCTGTTTTCACATTGTTCTTGTACTGACTTGTCGGTCATCTGATTCCTGTCAATTGTGGACATCAGATCGCAACCGCTATGTTTTCTGAATATTGCTTGAGTACTGTTGTTTCTCGTGATTTGTTGTGTTAACTGTAATTAAGTTTTCACTTAATAAACGTAACTAATGTTCCAAATGTACGTTGTACTTAATGTATTTAAGTTTATACGAAAATACGTACAACGATTTCTTGTATTTAAGATCCTGTTAATTCAAGTACTGTTTACAATCGTATAAGCACACATAGTTACTGTAGAAAGTACACGTACCGTACGGACTTGCCGGACGATCTGGTACTTGCTGTTACAGTCTCCCCTTGTTAAAGAAATTTCGTCCCGAAATTTAAGAGTTGTTATCGGGTACGGCTTCCTCTTCAAACAGTTGGGGATACTTTAACTTCATGTGATCTTCACGTTCCCAAGTAAACTCGGGTCCGCGTCTTGAGTTCCAACGAACCTTTACAATAGGGATACGGCTTCGCCTCAGTTGTTTGACCTTGAGATCCATAATCTCTAAAGGTTCTTCGATAAAGTGTAACTGTTCATCCACTTGAATCTCTTCAAGTGGAATGACGAGTGATTCGTCAGCAAGGCATTTCTTTAAGTTCAAGACGTGAAACACGTCATGCACACCACTGAGTTCAACCGGTAATCTCAGTCGATAAGCCACAGGACCAATACGTTCGATGATTTCGAACGGTCCTACGTATCGTGGTGCTAGTTTACCTTTTGTTCCAAATCGAACTACGCCCTTCCATGGGGAAACCTTCAACATGACACGATCTCCCACTTGGAATTCCAACGGCTTACGCCATTTGTCAGCATAGCTTTTCTGTCTGCTTCTTGTAGCTTGCAATCTTCTTTGAGTCTGAGCAATCTTGTCTGTGGTTTCCTGAATCAGTTCTGGTCCAGTTATACGATTATCTCCTACTTCCGACCAACAGATCGGTGACCGACATTTTCGACCATAAAGAGCCTCGAATGGGGCACAACCGATGCTGCTGTGATAACTGTTGTTGTAGGAGAACTCGATTAGTGGTAAGTGAGAATCCCAATTACCACCGAAATCTAGAACACAAGTTCTTAACATGTCCTCTAGGGTTTGAATTGTATGTTCGCTTTGGCCATCCGTTTGTGGATGGTAAGCTGTACTCAGATTTAACTGTGTCCCTAGAGATTTCTGCAGTGATTGCCAGAACCTTGAAGTAAATCTGCTGTCTCTATCAGAAATAATTGACAATGGCACGCCATGGCGTACCACTATCTCATTGATGTATAATCTTGCCAGTCTATCCATCGTGAAAGTTTCACGCATCGGCAAGAAGTGAGCAGATTTTGTTAGACGATCGATGATCACCCAAATTGTAGCGTGACCACTGGAAGTGCGGGGTAGCTTGGTAATGAAGTCCATAGCTATTTGTTCCCACTTCCAGAGTGAAATCTCAGGTTGTTCCAGTAAACCAGACGGTTTCTGGTGTTCCGCCTTTACTCTTGCACACGCAAAACATCTGCCGACGTATTCGGCTATGTCTTCCTTCATTCCCGGCCACCAATAAAATCTCTGAAAGTCTCAGTTTATTTTATTGGCACCCGAATGTACTGATTATCTGGTTCGTGTGCTTTCTCAAAAGTATTTCTTCTGAATTGACCTATCACCGAAATCCACCATTTTGGTGGTAGGCATTTCATCCAGTTTATCTCAAATTGTCTTTCTGTTCTATCACCTGACACACTCCTTAAAGCTTTCATAAGTGACTCTGACAGCTCTAAATCTTGATCGTCTGATTACGATTCTCACGTCACATGGTGAATTCTTAGGTTATTTGATATAACCGTATACATACTTCACCATCTGTTTAAATCTGTTCTCAACTTTGAAAGTGGACTTATATATCGGGAAGGTCTAATTAAGATATGGTATTACTATTGGAATAAAGGTAATGGTATATCCCTTCTAAGTAATACTATACTCACTGTGAAGTGATGTATATTTATCATACTTTTACCCGGAAGTCATGTGTCTTTCGGAACTCTTTGTAACTGTTGTTCCAACTGTTACTTATTCTCATCCTAATTTCCAAATGAAAGAAATCAGGATAGAGTTGTTATTCCTTTAACAGCTCCAGAATATACCTGAGATGTCTTTCGCGTTCTGTCTTTCTATTAAAATAATTCAGTATGTCATCCCTAAGAATAATGATAAACTAATCCAGATACGGTTTGCATACTCGGTTCATGAAGCCCATGAAAATCATATGTGTATTCTTCTATTCGAAAGGCATTATTGTAACTTGAAATGCCCATATTTCATTCGGAATGTTGTCTCTTGTCATATCTTCGTCTTGCACACACAACTGATTTCTCCTGATCCACTTACCTTGTTTAAATAAGAACTCAGCATTGTTCTAACATTCATCTTTTCCTAACATCATTGAACCAGAGTTCTCTATTTAAAGTAACTCAAAATTTTAAGAGGTCTAGGTGGAAGGTGGAAGCTCACACACTAACTTTGACATTTGGAACTCCTATGAGTTTTAGTGTTCTATTTAACCGAAGTTCTCTTCTTAAATACTGTATTTAAAATGTAATTATGGATTTCTCTATCTTTATTTAATCTTTTAATGCTTACTTAACCTAAAGGTTCCTTAAGTTATTATTACGACTATCTTTTGACACTAACTTTGTTTACGGCTATCATAAATTTATTGTTTCTAAAATTACAACAGACCATGCAGTTCTAATTAATACACCAATAAATAACTTAATGCACTAAAATGAAATTTGCATACCTATGGAGTCATCGGACTCCGAGTGTTCCCCAGGAGCTGGTAAAGCGAGTAGTTCCTCAGTGACTGCTGGGTCTGCTGGAGGCATTTTCCTAGAGCAGTCCCTTGCGAAATGTCCATGCATTCCGCACGTGTAGCAGTTGTTGTTGTGTTGAGAGGAAGTAGAGGTGCTCGCTTTTTGTTTCTGTTTCCTGGTCCAATTTAACCGACACTTTTGAATCCAATGTCCGTATCTTCCACAAAGCGTACACGATACACATGAGAGTTCAGCTCGATGATGCTGGTGACAAACTGAACAAAAGGGAGCTTTTCCCGTAGAATGTACAGGACTTGTGGAAGATATCCTCACGGGGCAGTCCCGTGAAATGTGTCCGGATAATCCGCACACATAGCAATCCTTTCTGTATCGAGGAAGAGGATATGTAGTGTTTCCATGATTCTGGTTATGAGTCGGGGGATTATTACAATCACGACTCCAGTGTCCCTTCTCCCCACAGTTCAGACAATGTTTGCACAGTTTACCCTTAGCATGGTGGAGACCGCACGTGACACATAAAGGAAATTTGTCAGCATAACGCTTATGACCCTCTGACTCCGGAGCAACGGCCATCTGACGAAGGGGAATGGCCTCAGTGTAGATTACAAGGTCTCTTGATTTTTCAGGATGACACCTTTTGCGCTTCTTGCTTGACTCTCCTGTTTCCAATTTCTTCTGCTCTGTAGAAAGTAGTGGGAAGATTTTAGCAAACTCCTCACCATTCCTGATCCGGGCGATGATTCTAGGGAGAACCGCCATCAACTGTTCAGTGATCAAAGTTGCAAGTGCCTCGACTGCTGGGTCCGTCTCCTGCGAAGGTAGAGGCGGTGATGGTTGTCTTCTTGGTGACATTCTAATCATAACCAATAGGACATTGGTTAGCGCAATGATCGAATGCAGAAGACACAATGCACATAAATTCCTAATTCCTATGTTCTCTACATGCAGGGTCCCTAGGTTATAGTCTAGGCCAAACCATTTAAATAAATGACATATATTTCTCTATAACCATGGCTCTGATACCAATCTGTCACACCCCGAGCCGGCGGGATAGGATCGGTTGTCCCGTCGGGCGGAAGGTTCCCGGGGCGCGATATCGTGAGTGATAATCGGATTGATCAGATTGTTATATGGCACATGATACCTAAATGAGAAATGCTAAATATGGTAGAATTACAAAGTTAAATTACATCAGGATTGTTTATAATTTAACAATGTAAATCTACTATTAACATCATAAGTTTCTATCTTGTATTTACACAAGATATACAAAATGGTATGTGTAATGATGTCTTCAAAAATATGCAGGTCCAAAATACTAAGTCTTCTATCTGAAGTCCTAGTCCAGAAGTAATGACTTCCTAATTGACCTGTTCGTCACCTGAGAAGTCATGCAAAAAGATCAAGTCAACACATGGTTGGTGAGTTCATATAGTTTTGTAATTTGAAAATGATTTGAACCCTTCTTTCGGTAAAGACCCTAACCTCATTAACACCACATGTATCATCCAGATCGGTATGCTTATATATAGGGCATACCCCTGGGTCAGGGCTACAACCCCGCCCAGACGCCATCCCACCACATACTAATCCGCATAGGACATTGTTGTTAATGATAATTAAGCGTTTTTACCTACCATACACTTTTAAACACCCATGATTCCTCTGTTCTCTGTTCCTGTAATTGCAATCGTTTGAAATCTCTCTTGATTTCGTATGTTCATCATACAAATATGATTAAGACAGCAATTATAGAATTAGTTATAAATGCTTAATTAAATAAATAAATAAACATTCAATAAAATCTAAGTCCTAATGATTGGGGCCTTTGGTCAACTCGAGTAGACTAGTCTGTCAATCAAGGTACTTAGTAGTAAAGGAGATCTGTAAACCTCATCAAACATGTGACCTATAATCAATCAGTCTAGCTAGGACATCTCTTGATATATAGGCTTTTATAGTTCTTTAGACCGTCCATAGTTCGTATAGTTCTTTAGTTCTTTGGCACATGTTATCTTTGAGCATTTCCCAGATGTTCCTCAAAATAGTTCTTTGTACTTAGTTCTTTGAAATAGATCGTTAGTTCTTTGAGAATAGACCGTTAGTTCTTTGACAACACACCCTTGAAATAGTTCTTTGAAAATAGATCGTTAGTTCTTTGACAACACACCCTTGCAATAGTTCTTTGAAAATAGATCGTTAGTTCCTTGAGAATAGACCGTTAGTTCTTGGAAAATAGATCGTTAGTTCTTTGACAACACCCCCTTGAAATAGTTCTTTGAAAATAGATCGTTAGTTCTTTGAAAATAGATCTTTGAAAATAGTTCTTTGTTTGAGGTCTTTAGTTCTTTGAAAATAGTTCTTTGAAAATAGATCTTTGATACATAACAGTTACCTAAACAGGAGTCTAAGATAACAGTTATTCATATAAACATATATAAATGCATTTAAGTAAACATTTACATAAAACAGTTTACGCATGCTTCTCAGCCCCGCGTTTTAAAACAAAATGTTAGAAAAGGGGCAATGAACTCACCTTGTAGCTGTTGAGTTGACTTAGCTTAAACGAAAGACTGCACGCGCTCTGTATTGTAATTTAGTTTGTTTTCACGTTCCTGTATTGATTTCACGTTGTTAAGACTTGTAAATATAAATTTGTAGGATTTTGTGTGTGTAGATATACGTGTTAGCCCTAAAGTTGGCTAACACGCGTAAGACTTGGTCATGATCCCTGTTCGGTCCCATATGTTTGATTCAAGTTAATGACCTTATAAGTTATCATCTTGTCATTAGCTATAAGTCGTTTGCTTTAATGAAAGACTTAGTGCTTAGTTCCCATCTCGTCTTTGTTGATCTTGTACGTTTTGAACATTTATTGCATAATTATTAATTAATTAAGCAAACATTATTTTGACATATCTTATTTGATCTTATGAAATGTAGTGAACCCATGTGGGCCTAATCATGGCATATGGACCGAACAATGTGACCAAGTTACTTGTTGGGCCTTTGTGGAGCAAGTTGGGCCTTGGGCCCAAATCCATGGGCCTTGGAATAGTTCTTGAACAATTGAGGATGGTGAGGCTTATTTGAAAGTGTGGGACAATGATCTGAACTAATGGAATACAAAGGCCTTGCCAAAAGTTACAAAGGCTAGAGTTCAAGTAGCTTTTTGGGCCTTGATTGGGCCTCTAAGGAATTTATTGGCCCAAGGTGGGCCTAGGAATATTTGTTGGGCCTAGAGTCATATAAGGCTGTAGGAATCAAAAGTGGGCCAGGAATGGGCTGTTGGCCAAGTTATTAGCAAGGTGGGTCCAAAATGAGGACATGGGCCTTAAATTAGACCTTGAATCAGTTTCTGTGGGCCTCGGGCTGATTTTGTTGGGCCCATTGAGTTTTGTCTCAGGCCTTCACTAACATAGTTCATAAGCCAAGCTGGGCCTTGCTTACATGGGCTGAAACAACGGTGGGCCTAAAAATTGGACTGTTGGCCATAATTGTGGCCTTGGGCCAAAATCAGTGGGCCAGGAGAGGATTTTACCGGGCCCCTTGGATTCCATCAAGGCCTGTAGTATAATAGGTCATGGGCCAACCTGGGCCTGGTTCCTTTGGGCTGAAATTGATCGTGGGCCCATTTTGTCCTTGGTTACTTAATAAACATGGGCCAAACAAGGTTTTTGGGGTTAACTATTGGGGCCTACTAGAGGTACTGGGCTGGAACAGCAGAGTTGGGCCGAGATATCATTGGGCCTGGCCAGTGTGATGTTGGGCCTATCCTGGGCCAACGCTGGGCCTGTTGGGCCAAGGTACAAAGCTGTTGGGCCTTATAAGTTGGGCCAACTGAGGTTCTTGTTGATGATCCTTGTTTCTCTAGGGTTTCCAGCCATGTGTATGTGCGTATACAGGCCAAATGAAGGTTGTTGCATGAAAACTTCCCGAATGAAGGAATGGTTCGAATGAGTGCTGGCTAGGCCGAATGAGGGTCGAATGAAGGGTCTAGGTCGAATGAGGCAGCTTGGCGAATGGCTCCTGATCGAATGAGACTTGTATGGTCGAATGAGGGGCTCGAATGGGTAGGGCCGAATGTGGCTCAGTCGCTGGCCAAGGGTCATTCGACCAAGGCCTTTCGGCCATAGGCCATTCGGCAGATGGGTGGGCTTGCTTCGGCCGCAGCTAGGCCAACTCAGGCCGTGACTTGGCTTGGTGATTTCGAAGGTGTAGATAGGCCAGAGATGGTGTTGAATGGTGTAGGGTTCGAAGGGTAAGGGGCTGGACCGGTTGGAAGAAGGCTAGAACAAAAAGGGTGAGAAAACCCTATTTTTCGCTACATTCACAGCCTCATACCTCGCGATTCAGTGAAGATTGGCTTAGATCTGTTGTACTTTCAGGTAGAGGGCATCAAGAGCTTCGTTTAGGCGAAAGAATCACTCAATTTCGTTGAGAAATGAGAAAGTTATGGTGATTTGAAGTTCTATGGTGGCTAGGGTTTTCAAAACCGGGATTTGAGTTGTGGGGAAGAAGATGGAGAGGGAAATGAGATAATTACACTCATTTATGTGTATTTATACCCCGAGGGTGTTCGGGTTCGTTTTTGTTGCTCGGTTCGTAATTTCGTTACGTTTCCGAAAAATTTCGCGTAATTTAAATGGATTTAAATAAAAATAGTTTAAATTAATTATTTTGATGAGTTTCAAAATTGTAAAATGTTATTTATTTTATTTTATTAAATTATTTTCGTTCGTGTCGTGTTTTCGTTTTCGTTTCGTCAGATCGCGTCACCTTCGCGCGTAATTCGTTCGAATCGTCACCCGAATGAATACGACAATGGTTCTGCTTTCTGACTTTTGTTTTCTACTTTTCAGTCATTATTTCAGAACTCTAAACTCACAGATATGTTTGTGTGAATCGTCACCCACGCAAACACACTGTCAGTTCGTTATTCTGAAATAATACTGTAATTGTGTTTGAATTGTGTTTCCTCACTGTCGGACTCAACTAAACTTCCTGTTTTCACATTGTTCTTGTACTGACTTGTCGGTCATCTGATTCCTGTCAATTGTGGACATCAGATCGCAACCGCTATGTTTTCTGAATATTGCTTGAGTACTGTTGTTTCTCGTGATTTGTTGTGTTAACTGTAATTAAGTTTTCACTTAATAAACGTAACTAATGTTCCAAATGTACGTTGTACTTAATGTATTTAAGTTTATACGAAAATACGTACAACGATTTCTTGTATTTAAGATCCTGTTAATTCAAGTACTGTTTACAATCGTATAAGCACACATAGTTACTGTAGAAAGTACACGTACCGTACGGACTTGCCGGACGATCTGGTACTTGCTGTTACAAAAAGACTGCCCCATAAACTTTCTTTCTCGTCTTTAAAATGCCACATCCACTTATATAACATAGCCAAATTAGCTTCTTTCAACGAACATAATCCAAGTCCCCCTTTTGACTTTGGAAGAGTGACTGTGTCCCAAGCAATCCAACAAGTCTTTTTCTTTGTATCGTCTCCGTCCCATAAAAATCTTCTACGCTTCGCTTCCAACAAGTCCAACACTTTTTGTGGCGCTTTATATAACGAAAAGTAATAAGTTGGTAAAGCCTCCATGACTGATTTTAGTAAGGTCAATCGACCACCCATTGATAATGATCTACCTTCCCATGAAGCCAACCTACTATCGACCATGTCCAAAATCGGCTGCCAATTATTTATCCTGTTCATATTTGCCCCTACCTGCAAACCCAAATATTTGAAAGGCAGCAATTCTTGTTTACGGCGGATATTTCTGGCGATTCCTTCCACCTCCAAATCATTCACCCCAACTCCAACCAAACTTGATTTATGCAGATTTATCTTTAGACCAGATATTAAATAGAAACATCGAAGGATCCTTGCTAAGTTTACAATATTGCTTTCAGACCACTCCCCTACTATTAACGCATCATCCGCGTATAATAAATGGGTAACAACCGGGCCATTGTTTGGAGAAACAAAACCACTTATGAGGCCAGCTGTAATACTCCTTTCCATGACGATAGAAAAAGATTCCATTCCAATGATGAATAAGAATGGGGAGATAGGGTCACCTTGTCTAATCCCTCTACCATATTTGAACTCAAAAGTGGTTGCCTCGTTAACCAAGATAGAAGCTCTTGCCGATGATATCAGATATTTAATCCATACCCGCCACTTGGAAGGAAATCCCATGTGTTCCATTACAACCTCCAGGAAATTCTAATTAAGATGATCATAAGCCTTTTCAAAATCTATTTTTAAAAAAGCATGCCCTTTTGTGTTCCATTACAACCTCCTGGAAATCCCATGTGTTCCATTACAACCTCCAGGAAATTCGCAACGCTACACAACATGAATCACTCCAATCATCCAAATAGTTCAAAGACACCAAGATTCTATCAATTTTACTTAAATTCCTCCCTTGCTTCTGACAATAAGTGAATTTTGTCCCCTTCATGCTAAATTATTGTAAACCAGTTTCAAAAATAAAATTATTAAACTCAGATGCACAGCTTTTGTCAAACTGCGAGTTCAACCTCTCCTCAGGAACACGAACAGCATCAAAATCACCCATAACCACCCAATAACCCTCTGTTTTTGAAATCACCCTTCTAAATTGCATCCACAAATTTTTTTTTGATGCCACATCTTGAGGAGCATAAACATTTATGATATTCATTTTTTTTATTATTATTCCCTTTTAGCATACCATTAATCAGCAAGAAATTCTTATCCTTCACAATCTTTGAAGCCACAAAAATCCCAGGATTCCATATACATAAAAGCCCTCCAGAACGACCAACCGCATTAACAAAATCAGAATCCATGCCACTACCCCCAAAATTTCCTTAAATCCATCTTAGACCCATCAGATGATTGCGTTTCTTGAATTGCCAGAAAATTAATTTTATTACTACCCACTAAACTCTTTACCCAACTCGGTTTTGCAACACCCCCAACACCTCTTATATTTAAGTATAAGAAATTCATGATTCCACCTGATAATTCGCCTCTCCTTGAACCGTTGCTCTTACATCATCAGTATTGTTTGCTAAGTTAATTCTAATTGCTTCTCTTGTCCTAATCGTTTCCCAAACCTCTGTGTCTTCCATTCTTGCTTGGGGATCCACTGTGCCACAAAATTGATCCTGACAGTTTAGCGCACCAAGTACCGGTTGAAACATATCGTTTCCACCTGATAATTCGCCTCTTTTATTTAACAGTCACATCGTAACACACAACTATAATTGTATTGCTTCACAGTTCACACGATAACTTTGGGTGCTTTAAAATTTGTAAATATCTACATTTCAGTTATAAAGTCAAGTAAATCTAAAGAATTTTATGTATTTAATTATTTTATATATAATAGAAAAATATTTGTTATAATTATAATATAAATAACTATTATTTACATTACTATTTTAGTGAATAAATCTTGTATATAGTTAGCCATTCATCAAAAACTATCTTTTTTATCAATATATTAGTTTTTTTTTAAATGCCGAAGTTTTTAAATACTAGCAACATGTTAGCAGAAAAGGTTTAAAGATCAACTAACAATATTAAGATTTATGTTTTCCATTTTAATAAATAGAATTTCGTCCTATTTTTATCGAGTTTGATGCATTTTTTACTAGCTATGCATCTGTCATTGTTTATTCATTCTCTTTATGTGTTTGTTTTTTCGAAAAAAGTATACGTAGCATTCTTTTCAGCCTCGCGCAGATATTAACATTTGTAGACTGTTTATTTTTCGAATATGTTACATTATAAAACGTTTGTGCATGCTTTTCTTAGTGCAGATGTGACACAATCACTTCTAGTATCTTCTAAGGTCTTCAGAGACCATCCACCACCGTTCGTACACCACCACCAATTTATTTTAACAGTCAATAGACTTTAAAAAACACACACTTTTCTTTTTGCAGACTGCAGACATTTTATCCACCTTTTCTTTTTCAGATGTCTACAGATGTAATACACAGACTGCAGACATTTTACCCGTTAAAAAACAACAACACCTTATACTGATTTTTTTTTTCTTTTTTTAGGTGACATCTTCAATTTCAAACACAACAATCAATCAAGATTAATACTGTCAATCAATGTTTTTAAAACCGGACCAAACGTCGTATCGGACGCCTTACGGGTTACTGGTCGGGCCGGATTCAAAAACCACATGACATAATAAATATATAAAAAATTCCTAAAACATCTAGAATTATAAACACTTTTAAACAAAAATAATTAATGTTCAAATAAACATAATAATGTTAAACAAATATAGGGTTTGATTTAAATGTTTCATTATTTATAATTTAATTATAAAAACTTGAAATCCGGTGAAACGGCTCAACTGGCCAGTTCGCTTGAAGGTGGTTCATATGTTAATTTTGGGCAGCTGACCCCTCCCTGATCAGTCGATCCGGTCCAATTTTCAAAAGAATGCTGTCAACTCTTCTTAGACCACAAAATCATCACATTTGCTAACTATTCTCCCCCATGTTCTTGACTATCACCTACACCATTACGTCCCCACATGTCTTGTTGTCAACACATTACAGACTACTTTTATGTATGTCAAATGGTCTGGTACTTTTTTTTTAATGACCCGGAACCCACTTGCGTGGTAAACCCGCGCTCCCTTAATACCCGACTAACCGGGGGAAAGGGTAAACCATGTGTACAAGCACCCGGGTCGGTGGTCTTGCGGTGAAAATGTCACTCCCATTACTAGAACACATGACCTCAAGGTTGAGGCCCAACATCCTTACCACTAGGCTATCTCCACAAGGTTAAATGGCCAGGTACTTTAGTTTCATCACTTTATTAAATTAGTTTTATACCCGTCAGATGGTCGGATATAAGTCTAGTAAAATAGACGTGTTGGGTAAAAATCATAATGGGTTCGGGTTAGGATAAAAACGGGTCAGAATGAGTTTTAAGCAAAATCCGATAGTGGGACAGAAAGAGTTTTAAACAAAATCCGTTTAAAATTCGTTGCATTCACATAGTTTCAGGTTACCCATCTTGACCTGTATTATGTTAAAATGTTGCACATCTCAACTCATTGCATGTTATTATGTTACCCATTATAACTCATTATATAATAATTGTTCACCCAAACCAGCTCATTTCTTTTAATTGGGTGAAGATTGACACCTCTAGTCAGATGCATTAGTATTATAAAAATTCATCACTTTATTAAATTGTATGCTAAACAAAAACAAAATTGGTTCAATTAATTATAGTAAAAATCGTAAACTAGAAAAAAAAACAATCAACTTTATTACAAAAAAAAAAACACAGAGCAAATAAGATCAATAATATACAAATAATGTCAGAAATATCAGAAAACAAGTTAACATTCAAAAACGGTCATTTAATCACCACAATCGACTATTCTAAACGGTCTAAATCTCGTTTCAAGATGATCCGACGGTAGAGATCGATCATGACGTTGGTTATGAAAATCAACGTCAATATACGTATAATTTTAACCTAAATTAATATTCGAGTTGATAAATTAAAATCCATTAATTAACCTACATAATGATGGAGGTGACAAGGGGCCATCGATACAATTGCTATATGGTTGTTGCATGATCACCAGCATCACCTTATGAGATAGAAATGCAGTTGCTATATCTAAAATAGTAAAATGGTGGGAAATTTTTTTTTGCAAACGCATATAACGACGGCTTGTTGTCATTCTAAGTCAGCACACAACACCGATTTTTGTCTACGTTACAAGTGTCAGTTTAAAAAAAAAAACTAGTTTTCTTTTAGTGAGAGCCAGGAGGAGGAGACTATTATACATATAAATGTTTTTTTAGAAAAGAGTAAAACTTGTTAAAAAAATAAATTAAAGTTACCATTTATGTAAGCACGTGACGTTTATGATGTAAATGAATCGAACGTTCAGTGAATAGTTCTTGAATCGTTAGGTGGGATGTTCGTATATGTCAGTTTGTTTAATAAATAAACGAACACAAATAACAAATTTCTTACGTTTAGCTAAATGAATAAGCATTAACAGAGGTTATGTTCATTCATTTTTGTTCGTGAGATTAATGAGTTCGTTTATGTTCCTTAATGCTCATTTAATATTTTTATTTGTTAAATATAAATTTTTTCCTAAATTGTTATTATTTTATTTTAATATCATAATATTCAAACTAAAAATACAATTATTTGGAATTTGTAACTTACTAAACATAATAATTTAAAACTCAGATCTTTAAACATTCGATTAAATGATTTCATTTACGATTACTATTTCAAAATTTTGTTTTGTTTAAAGAAAATTATTTTTAAAATTTTTATATTAAGTGTTAACTTATAAGATTACATATTTTTTTAAACAGTAAATCCTCTTACTTTAAGATGATTATATCTAATAATTGAGATTGATATTGTTGTTTTTTTATTTTTTTAAATTATTGTGTCCGTTTATGTTCATGAATCGTTCAGAAACAAGTTCAATTCTTTAATTAACAAAAACAAACAAAAATTTTTGTATAGTAATTATTTGTGAACAAGTTAAATGTTAAACAAACTAACATGAACAAAGACTATTCGTGTTGGTTAGATTTAAAGTCATGTGTAATCATTCCTGATATTTTATAATAAATAATTATAAACTTTTGTATTACACAGATTAGATAATTAAAATATAATAACTAATTATATAATTACACACTTTTTGTTAGTATAATGGAAAATAATTTAAAAAACTATAACTAAAAAATAAGAATCTTACTATACTAATAAACAAAAATGTTTTTTGCTACATGTCATGTTCTTACACCCTAATTTCCACATGTCAACTTTTTATCAAACTTACTTAATTATCTCCTATTAAATAATTATATTCTCTTTACTATTAAATAATCATAATACTAATAACTAATAATATTATTTATCTTTTAATTAGAAAACACATATAAAAAACTTTTATAAAATGTAAAAAAATTAATATTTATTTTTTAAAAATAAGAAATATTATATTTCCAGAAAATCAAAGTCATGTAGAAAAAAATTTTCTTTCAAAATGATTTTTTAAAAAAAATAAAATAAAATATAAACCGGTGTTTAAAACAATAAGATTTTTATAAACTGATGACGTTTTTTAAATTTATTTAAAAACCAAAATAAAAAAAATAATTGAGAAAGTTACACTTTTGGTCCTGATATTTAACGTAAGTTGGAATTGTATATTGCTATAAACACTTTTTTTTTTCAAATAGAGTTAGTGGTAATTTTATTTACTAAAATGATGTTATTGAAAAATTATTAAAGAAAGTAGTGTTTTTAAAAAATTATTTACCAAAATAATATTATCAAAAAAGTACCAACCTTATAAGACGAATAAAATTTGAATTAAGAAAGGACTTTTGAAATAAAATTAATGAAAGTTTTACCAAAGTATTCGAAGAACACTTATAGGATTGGATTATTAATGTGTCGGTTTAATACCAATAACCTTATGGTTCAATCGTATGGAGAACGAACGATAAATTTTGGGCCTATCGAGTTCTTAGTTTCTAATCCTGACTCTAAAGATTTTTACCACAATATTAGGTCTTCTTCTGAATTGATGATATATAAGCGGTGTACGTGAACGATATACGTGTTTCGTTCAAATAATTGTTGGTTTAATAATAACATTATTTTTTATACTAAAAAATATTTGATGAAAGTATACAAGTAAAGTAACGTGCATGTAATATTATTGATTTGAGAAGATATTGTGTCTTGGCAACAGAGATGATTCAAAATATTACATTGAAAAACATTTCCTACTCTGACACATCATTCGTTTATCATCACTAAAGAACCTGAAAATCTTAAAGTGTGTCCCAACTTTTTTAAACCCACCAATTGGTGAAAAGAAGACCATAAGGGACGCGGGAGCTGCTGGAAGATCAAAATGGATGCCGCCGAGATAGGGGGCGGTGCACCCACTCATGACTCATCCACGCCCGAAATTTGCTCCCCGCCATCCAAGCGGCTTTCTCATTAAAGATGGCATAATATAGATATATCATCTGTATCATTCATACATCTTATTTAAATTAAATCAATTACATGTTACTTACATAACTTTCACTTAAATAGTAACTTATTTTTAAATATTTTTTTGACAATAAAAAGTACAAAAAGACAATGTTATTTGTAAACCGGTGTAGGGCTATGCAAAATGTTCGTCACTCAATGCTCGATTGGAAAAATCTCGTTCGAATTTCGCTCGGTTTGAAACAAGTCAAGCATGCTTGGATCAATTTTAAAACAAGCCAAACACGAGCCAAGGTAAGCTCGCTCGTCGCTCACTTGGATAGTCGCTCGTTTGACTAGTTTTCGTATAACTAACTTATGTGTGTATGCGCGCACATGTGTGTGTATTATAGTTTGTTTATTAACACTATTATCTTATAAGTTTTTAACGACGAATGACGATGTTGGTGTTTCGAATTAATAAATAATAATGTTGATAAATTATTCAAACATTTTAAACCATTTTTATGTTTTCATAATAACAATTTGTAATTTATAAAATTAATTTTTGTTTTGGATTTATAAGTGGTTGAACTTATTGTTTTTTAATTATTTAGTTTTAAATTGATATAAATATTTTAAATTTGTATTAAATTTTATTTTGAAACAGATCCAAACCAAACCAAGCCGAGCAGCTCAATTTTAAAACGAGTCATGTAACGATCACAACATCTAGCACGATTTTGCAAATCTAAACCAAGCCGAGCCGCTCAGTTTGTAAACAAGTCGAGCATGAACATACTATAGCTCGGTTCGATTCTGCTCGTAAACAGCCTGTAGGCCCTGTACAGGTGTACGTCACATTATAATCTTCAAAGAAAAGGAAAAAAAAAACTCCAAAAAAACATATGAATCACCTGAAAAATTTTCAACAACCGCAGAAGTTCACAAATCAATGTCATCGTCAGTTACGATTTATGAACGAACAACATCAAACATCTTTCCACAACTGGCAAAACATGCATTCGAAATCTGGAAAAAAAAAACCCTAAGACCTAAAATTGGGTGAATCATAATGTTCATCTCATTCAAACCTGTTTAATCAAAAATCAGGTTGAAGGATGATTCAAATTCCAAATCAAAATCCCCCAACAAAAACAAAGGGAAAAAAACAAGTAAGGATCAAATTCGAATCCATGAAAACCCTAATTCGAACCTTAAATCGCTAAATCTAAGAAATCATTCTTCGAGCCCTAATTTGATGATCTCAGATACTAATAAAACGATGAATCGAACCTTTCAGACCTTCGTTTTCTGCAATAGAGGAGTGAAGCTATGACGACAATCGGAGATCGTAGAGTTTTTACACGACGACGAAGAGCAATCAACATCCAGATCGGAAAATCTCTCGGAGAAATCATCAAAATCCAACGCACCGAACCGACGTTCGTCACCTTCGAGGACGTTCAACAGGTTTTGGAACAAAACGACGTCGCAGGGAAGGACGAGGCCGCCGGATGTCTGGAAGCCGAACTCCTCCTCGGCTTTGTTTAGTAAGGAGATGAACACCGGCAGGTTGAGGAAGCGTGTCGGAATGACAAATCTCCGGCGTTCAACGCCGACGTAGACGGCAAGCGAGCCGCCGGAGGGGATGCGGCGTCGCCACCGTTGGACGACTTGCTTAAGTCGGACGATTTGGCTGATCTTGTTGCCGGACTTCATTGCTGCCGGAGAAATTTCGCTGGCGGTGTGATTACTGTGAAGTGATGGTTGGATTTAGGGGGAAAGTTGAATTGCTTTACGTGAGTGAGTATTTAGAAAAGGACCCAAAAAAGTCGGATGATTGTTTTCTTTTCCTTTTTAGTGGCTTCAAAAAAAAAAAAAAAGTAAGAAACTTTTTAAAGTGACAAGTAAGTCGTACCTATAATCGAAAAAATTAAACTAAATTCGGTTTTGTTTTGGTTTTTAACTGTATTTAAATTCTGAATTTGGTTTTCCTTTGTTATCGGTTTCAAATTTTGTTTGATTTGGTTTATTTGGTATCAATTATAATAAATTTATAATTAAATTTATTATTTTTATTAATAATATTTAATGTGTTGTAAAAATGTATTTTGACTTATATTTATAATACATTTTTTTTATTTGGTAATAAATTTTGTTATTTGCTAGTGTTGTTAATTTCTGACACGAACACGTAAACACAACATAAGTTTAACATGTTTCGTGTTTACCCTTGATATGTTTCGTGTATAAAACATGTCGACACGTTAAGACATGTTTATTTTTCTTGTCTAAACAAGTAAAAACGTGTTAAGACCGGTTAAAACATGTTAAAAACCGTTAAGATCTGCTAGGACTTGTTAAGACCTGTTTAAAATTTAAATTTTAAAATAAATAATTTAATAAAATATGTGGGTACCGATTACATTCTAAAATTTTATAATTTTAGAACCCTTTTTTCTTAACGAGTTCCTTAACATGTTTTTTAACAAGTTTTTAACATGTTCATTAACGAGTCATTTATAATGTTAACTTTTAACATGTTCTTTAACATGTAATTTCGTGTTTACGTGTTTTTAAGGCGTCGTGTTTGGAAAAACAGACATAATAAGAATTTTTATCATGTTTGTGTCTACCATTTCGTGTTTCGAGTCTTAAAGGGTCGTCTCTAACCCGTTATAATAACATATTTGCTAATAAATGATAGATTACCATAAGTTTAACTAAAATCTTATTTTGTTAGTGATGTATCAGCAATAGTGTTGACGTGATTGGTGACACCACGAGTAACATGGAGGCCCTGGGTAGGGGCAAACCCGACCTCTGTCTAGGGCCAATTTATCTTAAGAACACAAAAATTTTAAAAATCGTTTTTAAATTATATATATTTACTTATACCTCCAAATACAAAACTGAAAAAACATAAGTTTATAATTCACTAAGAGCATTTTTTCTCGTTACGTACAGGACACTTGAATTCTCAGGATCGTCCGTGCTGAGCAAAACACCATATTTATTATTTCATACGATAATGTGTTGGATGCTTTTTTTGTGTCAGGGTGGCACGCTCTCTTTTTCTTTTTTCTTGTTGGTTATTTTTATTATTATTGTATTTTATTTAACATTTTAAAGTTACTGTTTTGTCCTTTTAATTAAATATAGTTTTTATTATTTTAACGGTATTATTATCAGTAATAAATAAATATATAAATAAATAAATAAAAAGGTAAAAGAGGTGTATAAATTGTATAATATAGTTTAAAAGTGTTAAAAAGATGGAAGACCATTATCATGGGAAACCAAGATATCATAAAATAATAACAGAAAAAAATGTATATATAACAGATATCACTTCTTCGTCGTATTAAAACTAGAGGTACATCCATGTATTCCGTTGGTAATCCCGTATTGAAAAAGAAACGAATACGATATACCAAAAAACATCAAGTCTAACCAATTGTCGATATACATATGTGATCACAATGCTGACGACAACATCACAAATATCAAACACTAACCAAAAAAACCGATCGCAACGGGTGTTAATCCGTCTTAAAACAATAAATCTTACCATTGCAAAACCAAGTGTCAATCCTAAGAAATACGAGCCTAAATATAAACGCAATATATTGAATATCAATTTTGCTGATATAGGTATTCAATCGCGATCACCCCGGCCACTAGTTATTATATTATAAATATATTAAAAAATGAAAAAAAAAAAAGCAACTCTTTAGTTGATTTCAAGATTGACCCAACTTTTGTATAAGATAGTAAACTTTTAAATTTGTCATTTTAGTCGTAAAAAAGTTGAATCACACACTTTCTTTCTTATCGTGGGCAAAAAAGCCAAGTATTTTAATAGAACAATACTAAGTTTTTATTATTTCATTTTGATGATAAAAGTTTTTAGTAATAAACTTTTATTTTTATTTTTTTAATAAAAGTAAGTATACATTTTAAATTTAGACACAAGTTTTTACAACCTTTTTTTTATTTTAGTCATTTGAATATTCAAATTAATTTTTGATACAGACTTATGATTTTTTTAATTTAACTACAAAAGTTTCTGTATTCTAATTTTATGTGTAAAAATTTCTTACAACTTTTTTTCTAATATTCTCGTGTTGGCTTTTTATTTTACTATTTATATTTATTGATACATTTGTGTTTACATTCATGTGTTTTGACATTTAATTTTACAACATGGTACACTTTTGTGTTTTACAACTAATTGAATGTCACTTTTGTGATGAAGTAAGTTTTTACAATGTTATACATCTTTAAGTTTTATAGAGGAGTAACGCACACTTTTACGATGCAGTATACTTTAAAACTTTATGGCAGAGTGACAACATTGCGATGTGTTTTTCCTTTTGTTTTGTAATTCAGGATATGGCCTAATTTTGAGACTATGTCTATCCAAAAACTTTTGTTTTTGTTTTCAAGTCTTTTTAAAAGTGCATACGTGTTGTGACATGTGCTTGAAATCAGATTTCTTGACATCTTAGATTTTACATTACAATAACAATCGTTATGACATGCTTTATATCCGTATTTTAATATCTAGAATCATGAAAGACTGATGGGATTCTGATGCAACACATTGCTAGAAAAATATAGGTTAAATAAATTATGAACTTACAATTCTTTTACAACACATTATATATCTTAAACGGTACCGACTTATTATATCAAAATAAGCTCAAGCTAATTGAGGCCATGAATCATGCATTTTTAAGATGAATATTTGATTATATACACGTATCAAGGAACATATTTAATCCTAGACAAATAAATGCAATAAACCAAACCCAAAAAGTTTTAAATGGTTGAGTAAATGATCGTTTTTTATTTTGAAAAATTGGTAAAGTTCATAAACTTCTCAAGGTCTAGAGGTTTTAATATATTTAAGTTAGAAATGGATATGTTATGTGTGCTTGATCAGAATCAATAGATCGATGTTAGCATTTAGTCGGATTTCGGTTGATTTTAATCAATGGTACCTCAAGATTTTTTCAAATGGGAGGTCTTGAGTTCAAAACCCTCCCGCAGCGAAATAGGAGTCTGAGGGGGGTCAGGGAGTTTTCCCTAGGGTTGTTCACGAGCCGAACCGAACCGAGCGAGGGTATGCTCGTGCTCGGCTTGGTTCGGATTTGCGGAATCGAGCCAAATGTTGTGCTCGTTGCTCGGCTCGTTTTAAAACCGGGCGGCTCGGCTTGGTTCGGTTTTGCTCGGTTTAAAAATAAAATTTAATGCAGCAAATAACTACTAACTGTCATCTAGTTGGTTATTATAATTATATATAAACACTCACATTAGCATCTAATAATCTCAAACCACAACAATCAAATTTGAAATTAAAGGAAGACATGTTCAATAACAATAATCTCAAGCAATGACAATTTTTCAAAACATAATTTAAGGAGTCTAAACCTCTAAAAGCACATCCAAACATCCATACTAGTCTAAGCAAAAAGATCACAGCTGAGAGTAAATGAGTGGCTGAATATTGGGTAAATTCGGAATTAGGTTTTAACACGAAAAGTGAAATTAATGGATCTGGAAATTAGATTTAAATTTTTGGTCATTGGGTATTTGCCTATTTGGGTCTTTTGAAAGTAGTTTAAATATAAAAACAATTAAATTAGTTATACATTAATAAAATATTATATATATCGATATATATAATTTAGTTATACTTATGCAAGCGAGCCAAACGAGCGAGTCAACCGAGCGACTATCCGAGCGAGCCAAACGAGCAAGCCAATCGAGCGACCATCCGAGCGAGCAATGAGCGAGCTTACCTTGGCTCGTGCTCAGTTCGTTTATAAACCGAACCGAGCATGCTCGGCTAGTTTAAAACCGAGCAGAATTCGAACGAGCTTTTTCCGAGCTTTTTCATAGCGAGCAACGAGCGGCGAGCGATTTGAACAACCCTAGTTTTCCCAGTGGGGTTTCCTCCTATGGTAGTTGTGGTGGCTCATGTGAGATCCATGTAACTAGACCTTGATGACATGGCCTGGAAACAATGGGTTAACATGATTGAGACCTTCGCCGTTCAAAAAAAAATTGTTATTTGTGTTAATTTTACATTTTTACGTTCATCTCCAAGTAATTTAGTGCATCTTGAATATAAATTAAAACAGACATGAGAAACATGATTACTAAAACCCAGATACCGGATACAAATAAGTTAAATTGTTTACAATCCGTTCATCTTCAACGTCAATAACCAAACAAATCGACCCAAGAAACGCGAAACACAATTAAAAAATAGTAAAAACACCCCTACATATCGTCCGGCTTCTCTCTAAGCCCACCCTCTCACCACATACTCCAAAAGAGGTTTTAAACCTAAGTTTCACAACTAAAAAAACTCTATGTTAAACTTTTTGGGCTTTAAAGTTTTGCATTTTATGATATACACTTTCACTCTTTTCTTATTTTTCTTGTTTTTTTTTCTTTTTTGTTTTTTTAACTAGTAACATAGATCCTTTCTCTTTTAAATGCAATTAATCAATACGAATATTAGTTATTGATTAAATATATATTTATGTGAAAATTTAATAGACCATTACTGTAAATAAATCATAATTTTTAGCCGTTTTCAACGTGCTCGTGAGATTTGGAAATAAAAAATGAATAAATAAAAAGCCACAGAAATTACGGAAGCATATCCATGTGCATCGACAGTTGCAAAGCACCCCCTACGCCCATTGCGTGGTCAATATTAATATATACGGCTTTTTAATAAATATTAATTAATCAGATCTTAATACTGCCAATTGGCTTCTTACCATCCAAATTGTTTGTCTTTTAGCAATTAGTATAGTTCTCTTCCTACAATCTTACGGTTTGGTTTTTATGGTTTTTAAGTGAAATGTATATCAAACCGTTGATAATGCGTTTTGAATATTGAAAACAAAAACCGAATCAATTAAAATAATATCGAATCAAATTGAACCATTATAAACGATTTGGTTCGGGTTTAGTTTTACGGTTTGAACTTTTGAGTCGGTTAAAAAAAAAAATTAAACGGAAGCTTTTACTGTGAGATGGATAATTACACTAAAACAAAATGTATTTTATATATAAAAAATAGACTAGATACTTAATTTTTACATATGCATGCATACATATATACATGCATGCACACATATATGCATATACTGATATACATAAATTTGTGTGTATGGATATGCATACACACACGGTCCGGTCCGTTTTTTGATAAAAAATAGTTAACTAAACCATTCATCATAGTTTCAAACTTTTGAAATTTACCGACCAAATGTACGGAGAATTTTGACCATAAAACTAAACAGATGACTGAATTTATAAGTCGCGATCAACAATTCGACGGACGCTAATCGCACCGGCTTGTTATAAACATTACTATTATAATTGGATAGGTGTCCAAACATTATATGAATGTGTATATCACCCTTTGACCCAACCCCGGCCCATTAACAGGTCAGGACCATCAAATCTTTTTTTTACAAGATTACTAGCAAAATGAAAGATGTTTAACAAAATAATTTAAATATTAGAAGATCTACTGGCTGTTCAAAAAAAAAAAAATATATATATATATATATATATATATATATATTAGAAGGTCCAAGTTAATAAACACAAACTAGATAGCACTTCTAGCTAGTGTTTCTATCTAATACGCTTCAACTAAACAAACACATGAAACACAAGATATATTACCCCCAACGAAAACAAAACAAATTTAGTAAGGGGTTGTTTGACAGCCTCTCAACAGCTATTAAGAGGTTACATTTTAATGAATTATAGTCTGTTAGTTCTTTAAACTTAAGGTTAACTTTTAATCATTAGAAGACTATAAATCATTAAGAGAAAGCCTCTTAAAAGACAATAAAAACTCGTAAGTTGTTTATGTTTCTACGTATTCCTCATTCGATGGTTGTCTCATCCATTTTCCTTGTAAAAAGATTGATGTGTGGGTATTTCCAACCTTTTCTTAAATTGGGAATAAATTTATAAAAAATTTTTAATAATTTAACAATTGAAAAAAAAACTAAAAATGAAGAGTGAAAAATTGTCGCATGTCCTAGGAAATATATATATACTTTTTGACCTTTTATATTGTTTCCTTGGTATTCTTTTATAAAGATCATTTCATATATTTAATTATAAATGACAAAAGTTTTATTAAACTAGTTATGTTCAATTAAGTTACTTGTTGAGATTAACGAACTATCAACATTAGCAATTAAACACAAACCCTATCTTTCTGCCGTGATTAAAGTCACACACAATTTTAATGACCACATTCTTGTTTCATGCATTAAGCATATACATATAAATACTTTAAAACATTCGACTCTTTATTCTACAACAAAAATGAGAGTCACCATGAACCTTTCTTCAATGATCAAACCGGCTAAATCAACATGGTCTGGCCGGCTCGCACTGTCCGAACTAGACCAAACCGGTATGACGACCCATGTTCCAACCGTCTATTTCTACATCCGAACCTCAGATAACTGGCATATAGTTTTACAAACCCTAAAAAGTTCACTCTCCACAACACTTGTTCATTTCTACCCTTTGGCAGGTAGGTTAAGTTCTATCGCGGGTGGTCGCCTCGAACTTAATTGCAATGCAAACGGCGTACGTTTCACTGAAGCGTATGCAGATGTAAGACTAGTTGACTTGGATGATTTCTTACAACATCCGGTCTTTGACCAACTAATTCCTTCGATAGATTATCGAAATACACCTATTGAAGAAACCCCATTATTGCTTTTGCAAGTTACAAGATTTCTTTGTGGAGGGTGGTCTTTAGGGTTTTGTATATCACATGTTGCAGTTGATGGGCAAAGCGCACTTCATTTTCTGTCAGAATGGGCTAGGGTTTGTCGCGGTGAATCCTTGGATTCACCACCCCATCTTGACAGAAAAGTTTTGCGTGCTGGTGACCCATCAAGAGTAACATGTTTTAACAGAAATATTGAACAACATGCACAATATAGTCCTCCGCCTCTTCTTTTAGGTCAATCAAGTAACGAAAGCGAACGTAGACAAGAAACAACCATAACAATGTTGAAACTAACCGAAACCCAAGTCGAAAAACTGCGAAGCAAAGCTAGCAACAACCATCAAACCGATCAAACCAAGTGTCATTTCACACGGTATGAAGTTGTAACCGCACATGCATGGCGAACAGCATGCAAGACTCGTAATCTTGAACCTGACCAGAAGACATCAATTGGCATTTGCATTGATGTTAGACGCCGAATGAACCCACCGCTGCCGGATAAGTACTTCGGAAACGCGATTGTGGACGTGATCGCCACAGGAACCTCTGGCGAATTGATTTCAGGCACATTAGGATTTGTTTCAGGCAAGATTAGACACGCGATCGAGAAGGTGGACGATGAGTTTGTGAACTCAGTGATTGATTTCTTGAAGAATCAAGAAGATTTATCAAAATTTCAAGATTTGCAGCTGATTAAGGATGAAAAAGGGCCTTTTTATGGGAACCCAAATCTTGGTGTGATCAGTTGGTTAACTCTACCGATGTATGGTGTTGATTTTGGGTGGGGGAAGGAGATATTTACAGGCCCAGGAACGAATGATGCTGAAGATGGTGATTTCTTGATTCTTCGTGGGGAAGAAGGTGATGGGTCATTGATTGTAGCTCTGTGTTTGCAGGTGAGACACATGGAGGATTTTAAAAGAGTGTTCTATCAAAATATTGAAGAAGATTGATGATCGTTTTATTTCATTTCATTGCATTTGATTGAAAACATATACAGATGTTTAATATAAAAGAAAGTGTAACTAATACAAATGTTTATATAAAATATTGAGCAATTTCACAATTAGTTTTTAAGTTTTATAAAGGGCTCTTTTATTTGGACACCCCACTTTCATATTTTTACACCCTTGCGGTTCAAACATTCCATAAAATTCCTTGGAATCAGTGAAACATTCTGTGGGACGGCCCGTACTGGTCAGTACGACCGTCTTGAACCAAGCTTATTTTTCCAAGCCATTTTGGGTGTCAACCAGTTTTTTTCAAGTCAAGACGGGCCGTGCTGACCAGTACGGTCTTGAATTAATTTATTTTTTTGAAACTTTATTTGCGTTTTTAAATAATTTTTAACGATGTACGTTTAATACGTAAATTATTTGAACGATATGAATAATTTATTTTATTTAAACTTAAATTACGTAATTAATTTTAATTTTTAACGATATACGTTTATTATGTAAGTTATTTGAACGATATACGGCTATTATGTTAATTAAACGTCATAATGTCGTTTTAACTAAATATTTCATTTTATAATTAGTTTGTTTACGTTAATTTAAATAATTTAAACGATATAAAGTTTGTCGCGCAAATGTTAAACAACACAAACAGAAACAATACAAATGCAGAAAGAAACATACGTATATACACTGTACGGTTTTATATACAAGGAAACAAAATACAAAAATACAAAAGTAACTACGATCCGGATGGTCCAGCGTCCGGTCCGTCGTCTGCGTAGACGCGTGGCTACGAGAACGGTGGAAGATGTGTCCCGTCCCGTCGCGCATGCTCTGACGCGACCGTCCACTGGACCAAATCCTCGTAACAATCGAGCCGTCGCTCGACGCGTGCCATTCGCTGACCGTCTCGTCGCACCGGGCGGCAATATGGTGCAACAACGCCTCGAGTGGCTCGGTCAGGCGCACCGCACAGTAAACGTGCGTGGATGCTGCGGAGGCTCCTCCTCGTGCAACGGTGACTGGACCGGCTCCTCTCGAATCGGCTCGGGCTCCGGCATCGGGCCACCGTCCTGCTGATGCTGCTGTTGCTCCGGCACGACGATGACCTGGCGGCCTGAAACGGGCGGCCGTCCTGCCGAATAAACCACAATCCCAGACCCGGGATGTCGGCGGCAAGTTTCATGCTGATGACCGTCCGCCGATCGAGCTTACGAGGCTCGATCGCTGGCAGATCATCAAGCATGTCAACCATGCCTCTGGTGCGGGCGATGTGGGTGACAAAGGCGCTACCCCACAATGTACCGCGCTCCTGTCGGTGGTAGAAGGAGACGTAGTACAACGCAAAACACCGTGCCAGGTTGCACGGCCTGCCAGCAATGAGTGAGTGCAGATAAAACAGATCTGTCGTCATCACCCACTCCTGGCTCTAACCCCGACCTGAAATGGTCGTCACGATGCAGCGGTTGATGTAACGGATCAGAGGATCTCTGATCGTCGTCGCCCGTAATTGATGGCCGGTGAACGACACATCAGATATCTGGGCCCACCAGGCCCTCATAACCCCCTCCTCCCCCTACGTCAACCCATGTATGAAGTCCTCACGAACGGTCTCCGGCTCGTAGCAGAGGCCTAACTGCACGGTAAACCGCTCGATTGACATCGCGTGGTGCTGTCCGCCTAGCGAGAACTCAATATCCGGAAGCTCCTCGTCCTCCTCCTCCCTAACTGCTGGCTTGTGAGCTCTATATCTAATTGTAGATAGAAACTCAACAGTGATCAACCGGTAGGTGGGCAAGTCCGCGAGATCGAACAGGCGATTCCAAGGCGTGTCCTCGCCGAGGATGGGTCTTGCATGAACCGCCTCCCCGGCATCAGCTAGAAGACCCCAATCTATACAACGGGGCGTTGGCACGCTCATCCGAAGTATCCGACGACACCTTATCAATGTCGCTGACTCCTCCTCAAACTGGAGCCACTCGTGCTGCGATAGCGCAAGCGACTCTGGATCTAACGGCGGCCCCTGCTGGTGTGGCATGTCGGCGTCCATCTCAGCTACAGAAAAGTATAAGTTGAAAAACAAAAAACGACCGAACGTTAAAAAAAAATTTCTGTCTAAGACGACCCGTACAGGCCAGGACGGCCAGTACCTAGTTTGCCCGTCTCAAGCAAAACCAGGGCGTCTTGGGCCAAGATGGCCCGTCTTGGCCATACCAGGCCAACACTAAGCCGTCTGATCAAGACGGCCCGTCTTGGCCATACCATCCCAAAGGTCACCTTCTTCATTTGGTGAACAAGACGGGCCGTACTGGTCAAGACGGGCCGTCTTGTTCTTGATTGATTTAAATTTTGAATGACGAAGACGGGCAGTACAGGCCAAGACGGCCCGTCTTGTTCATATTTCGAAAACTTAAAAACGCTCTAAACAGGTCCTATTTCGATCAAAAACTTAATCTAAACACATATTCATGATCTACGGGCGAAAATACATACATGGTATCGAAAGTTTGAAACACCAAGACGGGGTGTATAAACCAAGACGAGAGGAAACTATGAGCGTATGTGTGTGAAAAAGTAAAAAATGAAACTGATATTTGAATTTAATCTAGAACAGTACGGGCCGTACTGTTCTAACTTTTTTTTTAAATTCAAAATAATTCACTTTTATTACATTTCATTAAATAATTTGTTTATTACATTTAAACGTCTATGTAGTCGACCAACTTATTTTCATCTAAAAATCTTTGGTATTCTTGAAGACTGTCATGATATACGAACTCCCAGTCGGATGAGGCATCATTTCGGAAACGTTTCCAAATAGGATTTACCGCTGGCGTTGGATAACATCCTTGTAAGGTAACATTAACGAAATGTACGCCAAGATGAACTACTGATACGACGTTATGTCGCGGCAAACTATTAGCAGATGTCCACAAAGGAAAAATGGTTTGAGGACCTCCTCTGCTGAAAACGTGAACGATTACGCCAAATCTTTGAGCAATTACTAAACCTGTGTGAGGCATAAGCATCCAATGTTCGGCAGGAGCAGGTGCAATCTGTTGCCAATTTATTGTGTTGCGTAGTACATCATAAGATCCTGGGTCGTAGGAGTTAAACACATATCTGTACAGATCTGCGTTGAAATCCAATTCTTGCAAGAGTTGTTGTCGAATAAATGCCCAATGACTTTCATCGAATCCTAAGCCCACGGCTACAGAACGAAAACCACAATTACCATCTGGCTGGACATCTTGTATGTTTATCACGTAAGGTTGAAGGAGATAAAGGATGTGATGACCGAAACGATAAACATTGTTTAGTCCTTCTGGCTTCATGTTACGTGGACAACGGAATTCATTTTGACTTAGCGAGTCCGATGGTGGCATTGCTTTTGATACCGATGTGGAACGGCTGCGCCGAAATACGGGTTTCTGACTTTTCTCGGTCACAACTGTAAACGAACTATGCCTCGAAGGTTCAAATGTACTTTCTTGGGACGCTAAATTATCTTTAACAACGTCTTGCTCTTGCTCTTTTTGTTTCTGTGTCTCTAAAGTTGTACGACCACGTGTATCTTTTTGAACTCAAGGCGCCTTTTTGTCGCTTTTGTTTGGAAATACCTGCGCCAAGACCTTCTTTATTAGGCTTTTTTTTTTATTTCAGGAGGTTTGGAATTTATTTCTTCTGTAACCAAACTCATTTGTCCTATAACATCTATTTCTTCTTCTAACAGTGTTGGGTTAGCTGCGTTAAGTTTTGTCCAAAAAATATCTATATCTGAGAGCGGTATCTTTTTATCTGCATAATTTATAATTAGAATTAATATAAAAGTAACTGCGTGCGAAACATCTAAGTTTACATTTAATATTACGAACCTGTGTTGTAATATTTTGATATATTACAAGCGCATGGCAACCCACAACTCGTCCAAAGCAGGTGGCCACACGTCATATTTTTGTCGCGCATGACTCTTATTTTGTCTTTTTCCTCTACAGCAAATCAAGAGCTTTAAGGGACACCTTTCCTCAAAGGTTATAAAATATTGGTAGTTTATGATGACCCATTGTTTTAATCAAGCTCGTTTCAAAATCGTGTTTCATTTTTATCTCCTGTGCTTGTACGATTTCATTTACGAAACCGAAAAACGAGGCAAGCGTGCTGTTTGGTGATCTGAGGAATCGTTTTAGGTTCGAGTGCTGACTTTCCACCCGGTTTGTTGTACGTTAACCAAAGTTGCGTGTTCTATTGGTCCATGCTGTTACAAACATATCTCTGTAACTGTTTAACCAGGTGTGCATCAGATACTCCAGAACCTCTGAAATGAAACAAAAAACCAATGATGATATGATGATAATAATGATGGAATATGATACTTACTTTTTTTGTCGTCTTTGATAAGTCTTTCGTACAGACAGTTGTAGTTGTAGTCGTATAACTCTGTTGTCGGAGAGTTATACAAATTCGCCCATCGACCTTTGAATTTCTTTCAGTCTGCGTCCGAAAAGCTTGCCTTGCAGTGTTTTGCAATATTTTCGTCTATGTGCCATCTGCAGAGATATTTTGCAGCTTCTGGAAACAATTTACGGCACACATTCATAACAGCAAGGTCTCGATCTGTTATGATCACACGTGGCTCCATACATTTATTCAACATACTTTTAGCCATTTCCAAGACCAAGACGTAGTTCTACTCACGCTCTTTGCTTACGAACGCGTGAGCAATACTAAACGTCTGTTGTGTGAAAGTCACACCAACAATTTGAATAAATGGAAGCCTGTACTGGTTCGTTTTGTACGTCGCGTCCATCATCAGTACGTGCGGAAATGCACGCCACCAGCAATACGATTTTGGATGACAGAAGAAAATGTCTTCCACGACGTTTGTTTCAGGATCCTCCCGGGTAAAGTAAACGTACCGCTGACTGTGAAGCACGTTTTCCAAGACCTGCATCGGAGTATCACCGAATTTCTTCTTGTTTTTTATCTTCTGCTGTAAATTGTATACATCCCTAGGGACGGATACATTTGCAGGGTTATGTTTCTTTATGTTCGAAAGTATGTTACGAGGATCCATGTGTCGCTCGGTCAGATTCTCAACCACATCTTCTTCCTCTTGAGTGAATCTTCTAACATATGGATGACCCTCTAGATTCTGAGCAGGTTCGTGATTGTGATTGTCGTTAATCACCTGTAATTTCCAGGATTCACGAACTTCGTTGTATAACCCTATCAGTTGAAACGGACAACCGATTTTCTTGCTACCTAACCGTCTAAGGATTGCGATGCTATTGTGCTCGCCACCACGGTCACACATGAGCCAGACTTTGATTACACTGCCTATTGTCTTTGATTTTTTCGTTCTTCTTTTGACTACAATGTAACCATTGTCTAGTGTTCTACTTTTCACCCACCCTACCAGCGCTTCCTCTGACATAAACTCCTGACATTAAAATAATAATAAATACCGTAAATGGATAGCGATAATATACAATCATTAACATTTATGTTTCATTTAAGTTACCTCTTTGGTTTCCCAGTTAACGTTTGAAGCCCCCGACTTTTCTTCATAACCCTTCTCCGGGTTCCTTTGTTTACTGTCGTCATACACAAACCCATACGATGCTTGACTGTCAAAACCGACATCAGCGTTAGGTTTAGCATTCAGATCTATCGTGCCGTATGAATACTCGACAGGAGGCTCTTCGTTCAAATCTGGAACGAAATAGTTGAAAAAACTCTCATCCCAGAACGACATCGTTACAGATATGAATTATCTTGAAATATATTCGAATTCAAAAGTTACGCGTTCGTTTGAAATGATTCAAGCTTATATATAAATTTGAAAATGTTCAATACGGCCCGTACTGGCCTATACGGCCCGTACTTGGTCAAATCAGTGTCCTTTTGTCAGAATTGAAAAAGCAAGACGGGCCGTACTGGCCAGTACGGGCCAGTACGGGCCGTCTTGCTATCTAATCATTGTACTTAGTTGCAGGGAATGTCTGTACGATGATTGAGACGGGCCGTCCTGGCCAGTACGGCCCGTCTTGCTCCCAAATCATTGGCGCATGTTGTCAGGAGGGAATGTTTGACTGAGGACTGAAACGGGCCGTACTGGGCAGTACAGGCAGTCTCAGAGGTGTATTTTTAAAAAAATTAGGCGTGAGAATAACAACACCCTTTATAAATTACTCGTACTTTAATTATTAAAAAGTAATCTTAAGCTTAAATGATTAAATGAATGCATCTTAGTATTAACTCTTAATCATTTTAACTTAAGGTTACATTTTAATCATCAAGATGATATATATAATCAAACTAGGATATTAACCCGTGTGATACACGGATTGAATAAAAAATATTAAATAATTAATAATGAAAATTTACGAATTACATAACGATAACTAACTATTTCTAATTAACATGATAATATAATATTTTAGTAATTATGAAAGTTAATAAACCTAATTTAAAATTATCATTAAACATACAAGACCAAAAGCACAACTTTTATTAACATGCTTATAACTTTCGGATTATATTTAAGTTTGTATTTAAAAATCCGTTTTTCAGAAATTTTGTTTTTTATAAAAGTTTTATTTTCTAAAAAAATAACAATTTGAAATATTTCTTATTTTTTTAAAAACTTATTTTTAGAAAAAATATATATTCTAATAAAATGATTTGCTTTTCAGTTTATTAAAAACTAAATTTATAAAACATAAGTAATATCATTAATTTTTATTATTATTATTATTTAATAAGAGAGATAATATAATTTATTTAATAAGAAAGAGAATTAAATGAGAACATAAAAAATTGACAAGTGGCAACATGATCTTAAAATGTAACAAGTGGCAAAACATATTTTTGTTTATTAGTATAGTAAGACTAGTCTAGTATCCGCGCGTTGCAGCGGAAAACAAAACACTTAAGTTTGATGTTTTAAAGGTTTGAATGGTTCGTTCTTGAGTTATAACCATAACAAAAACAATTTTTTTAACTTGATAGTTAAATAAAACCGACTTTAAATACTAACATAAAAGGTCAAATGCACCAAAAATGTCAAGAAGTTATTCATTTGTTTTTTAAGGGTTTCTTTTATAATCACTCTATCTCACTTAAATTCTTAAAAGCTACCAATGTGGGATAAAGTGAGAACACAAACAAACATTTATATTATAATTAAAAAGTTGTATCATATGCTATAAGAGTTGTAAAACTCTTAATTTTAAGAGATTTAAGAAAATTACTATTTTGTCCTTCTTATATGTATTATATAGTAGTATAGATTAAAAGCATCATCTTAATAACATTAATGTTACCTTTTAACCAATAAATTGCTACCAAAAACTACTAAGAGCTATAATTATGTTAGAGTTCGGGTAGATTGGTTCAAGAGATATAATTCAATTTTAAAACTTATAACACACATTAAAGGACTTCTAGCATAATGTTAGTCTTTTGACTTATTTTATAAGATGTCTTGAGTTGAAATCTTAACTAAATCAAATTTGTTATGGGGTTGAGCATTGAGTTTTTTTCTAGTTATAGGTTTTTTTTGGGTAGACGAGTCAGGCCATCACACTCTGTTCTTCAAACGGAATGGTCATCTATTTGTAAGGATGATCTATTTGTTAGTTTGATCCCAGGGGACAGGGTGTAGGGGTGAACATAATATAACCATAACAGAAAAATAACCGATAACCGCCCCGAACCATAACCGATTTATCCGAAACCGACTTTAACTGACGGTTATGGTTAAGCAAAGCCATTAACCGAACCATTCGGTTATGGTTATGGTTAAGGCTAAGGCTAGTCATTAACCGACTTTAACCGAACCGAACCGAATAATGGATATTTGTTATTTTAATATTTATATGTTTGTATGTTTTCTAAGAATTTATTGTGCAAGTCAAGTATAAAAGTTGAATCTTCACTTTTTACTATATGAAAATATTATGAATCATATGTGAGACAAAATATATTGAAAAATGAATCAGAGTTCACGTGGTTTTACTTTTTGTTCACAAAGTCTTAGTTAAAGTTTTACAAGCTTTAATAAGATTTTTATTATTTACAAATCTATAATTCACAAGCATATTTACAAGTTTTTCTTAGTTTTTCAACAATTCTATCATTAACCGAATTTAACCGAAACCAAACTGTAACCGGTGGTTAACCAATCAATTGATTATGATTATGGTTAAGAATTTAGAATTAACCGAAGTAGCGGTTTTGGTTATGAAAATAACCACAATCGCACCGAACCAAACCATGCACACCTGAGTGTATGTTGTTAATAAAAACTCTTAACACACACATGTGTGTGCAATTATTATGAAAGAAAAATTTACCGTATAATTTGATTTCTGAATCTAATCGAAAATCAAAAATTTAGATTTTGCATGAAATTTAAAAATCTAAACTAAATCGGTTGCTAATTTCGTTCAAGTAACTAAAATTAAAAGAAGCAATTTCATATGTTTTTAAAAGTTATTAACCGTCTTTTTAATTTCTTTATCTTATCAGGATAAATGTAAATTTTAATTGACGTCTTTTCTAAATATGCTTTTATTTGTATCTTATAATTAAGCAACATTATGCAATAAAACTAATGTTTAGAATAAACAACAAATTTTACAATTAATACGGAATTCATTTATATTAAAAATAAATTAAAAATAAAAATATATAGTAAAATCATTTAATTAAATAAGTTTAAATTAGTTATTATGAAGTATTATCTTTTATATAAAAGGTTAGGGGTTTAAAAACAAATAATAAGTATATTAATTTAGTCTAAATTGTTGAGACGCTAATATTTACACAAGATTGGATCCGAATAAAAAGGAAAGAAATTAACGATACGAAGAATTCTAGAAAAATTCAACGTGTTTTCAAAAGGTAATTATAATGAATTTGTTAACTTTATTCAACAAACTTTTTTCTTACTAATCATTAGAAAATGTTACATATTTTTTAGAAGATTGAGTCTATAGAGATGGACTGAATAATGATGATCTAAGAGAAGATTTGACAACCAAGAGAAGATTTAAATGTTTAAATTGTTATTTTATATATGGAATATTTTTACATTTTTATTGTTTTTGGTGTTTGAAATTATGAATGTTTTTATACATTTGTGGTGTTTTGGTGTACGAATTATGACATATTTTCAGTTCAAAATATTATCAAAAGTCACAAGAACCGTTTCTATATTTTTTCTACGTACATATTGCTTTAGCTTGTTCAAACTTGTGAAACTTGTAAAACCCAGCACGAGAAACATGTAATACCTTAAATCGGTTTCTTCTATTCCTGTCTGGTTCTCTGTTCCCAAATTTATGTTAAACAGTTTCGATTTTTGTCCGGTTCAGTTTGATCCGGTTTTGAACTGATAATCACCCTTAAATTTAGGAATAGGAAGTTATGAGTTTAAATAAAACTTAGTAGTATGATCATGATAATATTTTCATTTAAATAAAAAGGTATAATTACATATGTCCCCCTCTTTTGAGGTCTAATTACATATATACCCAATTAAAAAAAATTAATTACATATATACCCCTTCTTTTGAGGTCTAATTACATATATACCCAATTAAAAATTTAAATACATATATACCCAACTTTACTATCTTTACACATTGTAACCTTTTGAATGTAAACATAAGTAAATGCTACATTTGTTACGACTCAAACTTCGTCAACTAAAAAATGAAAAAAAAAAGACACGAACAAAAAAAGAAGCAAAAACACTAAAAAAAGGGAAAAACGTAAAATAGGGTGTACTTGAAACAAGGGTAAAATATGTATAATAACTTTTTTTAAAGTAAGGGTAAAACAATAATTCCTTAATTCATTTTAATTAAAATGTGTATATTTGAAATTTTTAGAATTAGAGGAGATGGTATATGTAATTAAAAAAAATTGGATTGAGTATATATGTAATAGATGAAACTTATAGGGGTATATGTAATTAAAATTTTGGATAGGGTATATATGTAATAAATGAAATTTATAGGGGTATATGTAATTACCCTCGAATAAAATAAGTTATTAATATTAAAATTCAATTAAATTACTTTATTACGTCTCCTGGAGTCTGTTTTTCATTCTGCCTGGATTGAAACAACAACCGCAACAAAACCCAATCAAAATCTTCAAATCTTCAAGCATTAATCGCAACTTTCAAGCTTCAATCATCGCCTCAGATCCTTCATCGTAAGCAATCTTAACTTTTCAATGAATGTCTTCATTCCCAATTTAAATTTTCCAGGTTGGTTTGTTTGTTTCCACACTATTTTATCAATCGAAGAACACGAATAAGGATCAGTAATCTATTTGGTGTAATTTATGGTTTCTTTCGTTGTCTTTTTTCCCTTTTTGTTAAAATCTTCATTTACAGGTTCTGATTAGAGTGTTTGATCATGTTTTCAGCGTTTGATTGCGTGTTTAATGTTGGTTTAGGGGGGATTCTTTACGCACATCTGTGAAGTTGTGCCCTAAATTTGCATGTATGATTTATAATAAATAATAAATAGTTCATTGTTGGTTTTTTTGTTTTGTTTTGGGTTTTGACTTTTGAGCGTCTCTGTCTAGGGTTTTTGTGTAGTGACAACTCGTTTGAAGTCTAGGTGTAAACGAGCCGAGCCTTATCATGGTTCAACCTTGGCCTGTTATGACTTAAGAGAGCTCGAGCTTGGCTCATTATAACTTACGAGAGCTCGAGCCTTGCTCATTATGACTTACGAGAGCTTGAACTTAGACCTCGGGATTGACGTGTTAGAAAATTTACACTACTCGAATTGGCTCGTTTTGTATTTAGTTAATTAATTACTTAATTTGGTAAACATGTTTATAACTATATTTTTCATAATGATAACTATTTATATAAATAACACATATTTAATTAAATAAGCAACAAGAACATGTACCAAGTGTAATCTCACTTTGTGAGTTTTGGGGAGAGATGAAGACATATCTTACCCTTAACCCAATGTGGTAGAGAGGCTGATTTGTGAGAGACCCTCGGCTCAAAAAGTTTTCAAAAACTTAATATATATATATATATATATGTGTGTGTGTGTGTGTTTTATTATTGTTGTTGTTGTTGTTGTTATTATTTTAATAATTATCATTAAGTTTGTTTTTTCGAGAGCAATATCACACAAGGCTCGTTTAAGTTCTTTAACCTATTCAATGCGAAACAAAATCTTCTAACAACGAAACACCTATTATTTAAACAATTAACGATTTTGGGTCCATCTATAACTGAAAACATTAATTGGTATCTGATAGAAAAATTAAAAAACTTAAATGACATAGGCCAAAACTGTTAATTGTTTAAATGACAAGGGTGTCATTATTAGGAGATTTTATTTGGGTTGAATAGGTTAAAAAAGTTAAACCGTATGGGCCAAAACTGTAATTTACTCTATTAAATAATTAAAGTGTATAACTACAACAACTAGATTCTGTAAATCTTATTCATAGCAAAGCTATTAAAGACTGTAAACAAACAAACGCAAGTTTAACAATCAATAGACAATACAACTTGTTTAAAGGATACAAAAATAAAATTAATCAATAAATAGCAACATTTGTAACATCATAATACTTAAAAAATAACGAATCCTATATCTTAAGTAGGAAAAGACATATATTTAAATAATTTTTTTTTGAACAGCCAACCAAATTTATTAATAATGAAAAATAACAACTCACCTGCTTAGTACAAATTTATTAATAATGAAAAATAACAACTCACCTGCTTAGTAAGGTACTAAAACAGGGAATACAAAGAAAAAGAAAATGATACAACTTTTAAAGTAGACCTACATATACCAGTTTAGACCAATAAGGTGAAACCAACACGAGAAAGAAACGAAAAAAAACCAAGTGTTACAATTCAGCCCGAATTATGAATATGAACCATCTCAAAACACGACTGCTTGGAAGAGGACGAAAAAGAAATTGCCGATATGCTCCGACTTTGGTGTTGAAAATCTTCCTTAAAAGCCATTGATGTTTTTCCTCCTATATTTTCCGTTAGAATTTTTGTGAACTTTCAAGGAACAATTGACGAGAATGACATGCCAAAAAACTAAGATGAAAGGGGAAGGCATCCGATGAAGTCATATATGAACCTTTTTCTAGACCTATGCCCAAACCCCAAATGATAAAGGGAAGGCTCTCGGTGAAGTCCAAATATGATCAATGATAAAGGGAAGGCTCTCGGTGTAGTCCAAATATGAACCTTTTCCTAGATCATAGCCCAAACCCCAAAGCAAGCATCATAGTTGGCAAGAATTCTTGACCAATTTCTTGTTGATCCCGATCATGCTGGTAACCCCAACCCATTTGTCCCAAACCCCAATTTCATTTTGAATCCCGGACCCAATCTGAACCAAACCAGTGTGTTCCAACCCAAACCCGTGATCTGGAGCCCATCACATATCTTTGAAGCCTACCAAGCCACGAAAACCACTCAAACTACTTGATCCAGCTCTCCATTTTATCACTTCATTTGAAGAGCCCCAGAGAATCCCCATACGATATCCCCAAACCAAACCAACCCAAAAGAGCCCATCTCCCATATGGTAATCCCAAACCAAAAATAGGCTTAATCCCCACATTTAAGATAATAAAACATACCGATCAGATCATGTTATTTTATTTTTTATTTTTATTCTTTTTATAAAAACGAGAAGTTGCCCAAGGATGACCACCTTAGCCTCTCACTTTTACTCCTATTTTTTATCCATAAAAAAGACAGTTGCCTTATGTTTTCAAAAGTTTCAATTGGATCAATGGCTTTTCGATCAAAAGCTCTCCTATTCCTAGCTTTCCATATTGCCCATAGTGTTGTGATAAAGATCGTGTGGAAGGGATTTTTCTGTGTGTTAGATAAAGGCCATGAATCATGCATGATGAGAACGTCCGGGACTGAAAGCATGACCTCCTTTGGTGCTTTATGTTGGACGAATCTTGTAATTACTAAAGAGTTAAGAGGTTAAAGTTAGAAACTTTAGTTTAATTGTTTTGGATTTATCTAATTGAGTTTTAAAGTTTAAAGTTAGATTAGGTTTTGGATTAGATTGTTTAGTTGGCGTGATTTTAGGGATAGAGTTTTGACTTTTGTGTTTTTGTTTCATTATAAATAGGGTTAGATGTTTTGGTTTGATTGTACCAGTTTTTAATTCAATAAAGCTTAGTTTTTTTCTGGTTTCATAATCTTAATCGGAAGGTACCAGTCTTCACTTTACACCATGATAGTACCTGATCCCAGACATGACTAGCTAGAGGGCAACGAACTAATAGATGATCAGCAGACTCCACTTTTGTATGGCATATTGGGCAATAGGACTGATCGGTAACCCCCTGAAAACCTGTCCTTAGATGGTATGCGATCCATACTTGCTCTCCATGCAAATGCATTAACCTTTAATGGCACCCAGTTTGACCATGGAATGATAGGCAATTCACAAGGTAATATACGCTCATCAATGTAGGTTCTCACAAGTTTCACAGAGAAGTCATGAGCTATGTTTTTGTCATCAATCCAGACCCATTTCCCATTGATCAGTTGTAATCTCTCCATGATTTTAATGTCCATAACCTTTACATCATCAATCACCTTTACAATGTTTTTCCATGGACCAATGATATGCCTTTTGCACGGAATGAAATTTGTAACTCGTGTTGATAAGTGAATCGATTTAATTACCTTGATCCAAATCGATTGGTCCTCAGATTACAGCCTCCAGATCCATTTCAGAAGCAGAGCCTAATTAGAAGATTGTAAGGAACCTATACCCATTCCACCTTTGTTTTTTGCTGCCATCAACTTTTTCCATGCAATCCAAGCTATTTTTTTGTTATTTGTTGAAGCTCCCCTACAAAATCTTCTTCGGATCCCTTCGATATCGTTTATTACTTGTGCAGGAGCTCGATATAACGATAGATAATATAGTGGTAGTGACCCCAAAACCGATTTAGCAAGAATGATTCTTCCACCAAAGGATAATGCCTTCTCTTTCCACCTGGATAGCCGCATGGTTATTTTTTCTATTATAGGTTGCCAATTTCTGATAAGGTTCATGTTGGATCCAATTGGTACACCAAGATATATGAACGGAAAAGTTCCTTGCTGACATCTTAATGTTTTTGCCAAATTATGTAACAGATTTGCTTCCACTCGAATCCCATATAACTTACTCTTTTTGAAGCTCACGGTATGACCAGATACAAGATTAAAACCTCGTAGAATGCGAGCCAGATTCTCCATATTTGATACTGAAGCCTCTCCCAAGAACATGTCATCATCAGCATAAAGTAAATGTGAAATTACAGGACCATCATTGGGCAAAGCAATACCTCTAAAAGCCCCATTTGAAGTGCCTGATGACATAGCAGTGTGTAATGACTCCATCACCATAACGAACAGAAAAGGTGATAACAGGTCGCCTTGTCTCAGACCCCGAGTTGGGTTGAACTCAACGGTTGGCGATCCATTTACCAATATGGAACATCTGCTAGAATGTAAACATCCCGAAATCCAATTTCACCATCTCTCTGTGAAACTCATTTGCTTCGTGATATCCAATAAAAATTCCCAGTTAACGGAATCGAAAGCTTTAGCAAAATCAATTTTAAAAAAGAACGCCTTTAGTTTTGCATGTTTGAGCAACACAATCATCTCATTTATTATAAGCGGCCCATTGAGAATGTATCTTCCTTTTAGGAACGCCATCTGTGATGAACTGATGACCGAGCCAATGACGAGTTTGAGCCTGTTTGTTAATATCTTTGCGATTACTTTGTACAAGCATCCAATGAAACTGATAGGTCTAAAATCATCAACTGAAAGTGGATCTTTAACTTTGGGGATTAAGGAGATGAACGAAGAGTTGCATCCATTGTTTATTTTACCTGTTACAAAAAATTCATCAAGTATATTTTTGAAATCAGATGCAAAAAGATCCCAATATGTTTTGATAAAATTGAAGTTGAAACCATCTGGTCCGGGCGCCTTATCGTTTCCACATTCCCAGACCCCGTTTTTAATCTCAGATATAGAGAATGGAGCAACTATGGATTCTGCTTCGGTAGGTGATAGCTTTTTGAATTTTGAGTTGGTAAACTTCGGTCTATTATCCATTGGTTCTGAAAATTGCCTCTGAAAATGATTTAAGATGCATTCTTTTACTTCCTTTGGTTCAGAGTTCCAAGCTCCGTTTATGACTAGACCTCCAATTTTACTCCTTGATTTATTGTTATTAATTATCCCGTCAAAAAATCTTGAATTCTCATCACCTTTCACAGGGCCGGCCCAATAGCATTAGTGGGCCAAGCTAGGGAAATAGAGCCCCCAAAATATAAATTATATATATACACGAATGGGCTGGAATCTAATTTATTTGTTAATTGCTTGATTTGTTAGTTGTTAATTTGTTCACTAATTTTGTTAGTTTGTAATCTGTTCACCGATTGGTATTTTATTTGGTGGTAATTTTGTTAGTTGTTAATTGTTTAAGCTTGATTTGTTAGTTGTTAATCCTGCTTAGTTATTTTTGTTTGTTTCCCTTGTTAATCCTGCATAGTTGTTCTTGTTAATTGTTTAAGCTTGATTTGTTAGTTGTTCCTGCTTAAATGTCTAACCAACACCGAAAGGATGAGGGTTTACACTTGATAAAATAAAAAATATAGCTATATAAGGCCTCAATTTTTACTTCGCCTAGGCCACCAAAATGGTTGGGCGGCCCCTGACCTTCCACCGCCCTTTTAACTCTCGCTTTCTGTTTGAGATCCAGATTATTGTTAAATTCGATTTCCGCCACTTCAGTTTTGCATCTTGCCTTGTCCTTTTTTTCTGCCTCATTCAATGTCCGTGTTTCGGCAATGAGATCCATGCTGTCGATCTGTTTCTTAAGCTCCAATATTTTGCAAGACTCGTTCTCTTTTTTTATGTGCCATCTTAATATTTTTGAACTTTTTTGTTAAAGTTCTATCTGGGGGTAAACCCGTAATTGGTATTGCAGCTGCCTTCTTAACTTGGGTATCAAAACCATCTTTTGCGAACCAAGAGTTATAACTTATAACATTTAAAGGGAGGAGGACCGTAGTCTTTTTCATCAAGTTTCTACACAATTGGGCAGTGATCAGAATATTCTCTCGGCAAAGCGGATGGCCATTTATCAAAAAAATTTCTACATACCAAATATATATCGATTTTGCTCATCATTAGATGATAGGAAAGTGAATTTCCTCCCTCCCTTTTTTGTACAATCGAATGTGGCCCGTAAATGTTGATAATCATCATCTCCTCGTTGGATCCCATCAATGTTCCTTTTATTATTAGCAAGAAATATCTATTTTTGATTACTGAGGATTTCCTAAAGAGGGTAGGATCCCATAAGCTTAGTAACCCTCCTGACCTCCCCGAAGATTCCATGACTTCAAATTCAAAATCAGAATTGTCCCAACATTTTTTCTCCTGAATCGCAGACGCATCAGTAAATTGTGGTAATTCGTTTTCAGGGATGAAAGATTCCTCCGATTCATCGTCAGATATCAGATTTTCTACGGTGAAAAAGACTATCTGGGGGTAAACCCGTGATTGGTATTGCAGATTCCTCCGATTCATCGTCAGATATCAGATTTTCTCGGCAAAGCGGTCAGGGATGGAATATTAGGTTTATATTTTTGAATTTGCAGAAAACTTTGCTTTTGAATACTATGATAAACGCTACAGTTTCTTCAATTTCCCACCAATTTTCAAACCTCTCAACAGTTAGCCAATGGAACCACACCTTGAGAGAAGCTTTAAACCAAGCTCAATATAAAAAATCCCTTCTACTCTTTCACCAAATGATGCAAAAGAGCTTACAACCCGACCACCTAACCTTTCCAATAATCGCGAAAGCGTGTGGGAAACTTAATAATATTCGATGCTCTGAAATCATTCATGCACAAATCTTGAAATCACCATTTGCTATAGATCGATATGTGCAAACAGCAATGATGGATGCATACATAAAATGTGACTGTATAAACCTTGCCCACAAGGTGTTTGATAGAATGCCTAAGAGAGATATTGCATCTTGGAATGCATTGCTTTTGGGGTTTGCTCAATTGGGTGTTGTTGATCAAGTTTTGTTAATGTTTAAGCAAATGAGAGCTGAAAGGATTCAGCCTGATTTGGTCACGGTGATTGGGATATCACAGGCGATCAAGGGTAGGGAAGGTGTTTGGGTTTTGAAGGCTATCCATTCTTTTGGGATTCAAATTGGTGTAGAATTAGATGTTTCTGTTTCCAACACATGGGTTTCATCTTACTCCAAAGTTAGAGACTTAGAATCAGCTGAAAGGGTGTTTTATGGGATTAATCCCGTCTTCATAACTGTTGTTTCATGGAACTCTATGATAGCAGGATATGCTTACTTCCAGAAATATTTAAAAGCCATTAGTTTCTACAAAAAGATGCTTTATGATGGGTTTAAACCAGACTTGAGTACCAACCTTAACTTGCTCTCTTCAATTAGCCAACATGAAGCACTTGTTCATGGTAATTTGATCCATTGTCACGGAATCAAAATGGGTTGTGATTTGGACTTAACTATACTTAATACACTAATTTCTATGTACTCCAAGTGTAACAACCTTAAAGCTGCAAGACAAATATTTGATAACATGATAAACAGAACTTGTGTTTCATGGACTGCTATAATCGGAGGTTATGCTGAAAATGGCGATCTAGATGAAGCATTGACCTTGTTTGACTCTATGGAAGCCACTGGTGTGAAACCTGATTTAGTTACCATACTTAATCTCATTGGTGGTTGCGGTGAAACTGGTACACTTGAAATTGGAAAATGGGTTGAAAAATATGCTGCTTTACATGGGTTTTCAAATAATTTGATGGTCTTGAATGCTTTAATAGACATGTACGCAAAATGTGGAAGCCTAAATGAAGCTCGTGACATCTTTTATAACATGGGTGAAAGAACCGTTGTTTCATGGACTTCAATGATTTCCGGGTGTGCTTTAAATGGAGAATTTGAAGAATCTTTGAGACATTTTCATCATATGTTGGCATCAGGGATAAAACCAAACCATATAACATTTCTTGCTGTTCTTCAAGCTTGTAATCATGGAGGTTTTATTGAAAAAGGATGGGAGGTTTATGATCTTATGACTAAAGTGTACAAAATTGATCTGGGACTAGACCATTATTCTTCAATGGCTGATCTTCTTGCACGCGGTGGGAAGATAAATGAAGCTTTGGATTTTATTAAAAAAATGCCTATAAAACCTGATGTTGGCATATGGTCCTCATTGTTGAGTGCTTGCAAAGTTCATCATAATGTTGAAATTGGTGAACTTGCAGCCCATTGTCTTTTTGAAATGGACCCTCAAGCTGCAGCTCCTTATGTAGAAATGTCAAATATTTATGCATCAGTTGGATGTTGGGATGGAGTTATGGATGTAAGAAGATTGATGAAAATGAATAAAGTAAAGAAGTTACCTGGAGAAAGTATTGTTCAAGTAGGTGGGAAGAGTTTTAGGTTTACGGTTGAAGATTGGTGTCTTCCTGAAAGGGTGGTTATATACGAGGTTTTAGATGGTTTAGCTTTACAGTTGAAAGATGAATTGGATTTATCACATTTAGAAGACGGTTTATCATAAAGACACATTAAGTTTTTAGATTTTATATCAAACACCAGACAGAGCAAACCCTTAGAGCAATGTGTAATGAGACATGATATTTCGTTGAGGCATATTATCAAACACACCTTGCGGGTAATGTTTATACGGTCATATTTTATATACGTATCGACTGTTGTTTAAATTGCTTAATGACTCTTGATAATGTTCTTGATATTGTATTATGTTTAGTGTTTGAATTCTTTAATCATTGTTCTTTATGCATCAGGGAATTTCAGATCTACTCCAATGCAACCTTCTAGTACAAATGGTTTTAATCCTCCAGCCAAGAGAAAAGATCAAAGCTTTAGTGAAAATATTATTGAATTATCTTCATCTGAATCAGAAGATGAAAACACCCAGTCTTGTAATGATTCTAACCAACAATTGGTACTTTATGATCCTTCTGTTAACGGTGGATTCCCGATTGAAGATGAAAACACCCCATCTTTTAATGGCTCTAACCAACAATTAGTACTGTATGACCCATCTGTCAATGAGGCATACCCGAACAAAGATTTAGCGGATCTGGTCTTGTATAAAGCCCCCCCTGTTAAAAGAATATTGCCGGCTGTTGGTGCTTATACAGTTCAATGTGCTACTTGTTTTAAATGGCGATTCGTCCCGACCCAAGAGAAGTATCAGGAAATAAGGGAACATATTACAGAAAAGCCATTTGTGTGTGCAACAGCCCATGAGTGGCGGCCTGGGGTTTCATGTTATGATCCGCCTGATATTGAGCAAGATGGAAGCAGACTTTGGGCCATTGACCAGCCCAACATCGCGAAGCCCCCGCCCGGGTGGCATAGGGATCTGAGAATTAGAGCTGAAGGAGGCACACACTTTGCTGATATGTATGAATTCTTTTGTTTCTTACTAAAGGTGCAAGTTGGACGGGTTAAAATGGGTTTGGTTGACATGAAACACTTTTTTTCTAAAATTTGAACTTTTTTCTTAAATAATTACTTTGTCAAATATGATTTTAAAACAACAATAAGCTCAATTTATTGATTAAGTTGAGGTGACAAAATGGACGACGGGTCATGCAGAATGGGTAATATGTCAAAACTAGGTTTTTTTCTCCCGTGCGTTGCGACAAGTTATCAAGTGCACTGCGGAGAACGGATGTAATATATCATTTGCAGAAGTTACATAGCAAAATCAAATCTCTCATCATAAACTCTATACAAGTTTTCTATAAAAGCATAAAATCATACAAAATCCACACAAATATGCTACAAAAATCATTAAAATTCATTTTTTCAAGCTAAAGTTTTTATTTGAACAGTTAGAGATAAACCTAGCCTGAGTCAACGTAACAATAAATAAATTGATGGAATATACTGTAGTATTTGTATTGTTTTTTTAAAGCTAACAAAATTTAATGATTAACATTTATTTATCGAACTTTGATTGGTACTTTTATGGTTATCAATGGTTATCAGATATTACATTCCACCAACAGGAGTTAAAGTACTGCGATCAATACATGATGTCGAAAAGTATGTACTTTACCAAATCATTTCAATTTTGTATTACATTTTTACGATTAAATTTGTTACTAATTATTTTATTAAAAAGGTACTTGATTAAACATCCAGAATATGTGGAACAAGGGGTGACACTAGCACAGTTTTCATTCAAGATTCCAAAACCGTTGCAGGATAATTATGTTCGAAAGCGCTCTTCTTGTAGGGCTGCATTGCAAGATGGTAACTGTATGGGATTGCCCGACTCTTTTCAACCTCCACCAGGTACTAAAATGATCCATTGTTCATGTCAAGGTTGAAGAGATTGTGTAACAGGTCAAGTAGGGTTTGGGTATATATATATACACACACCACACACACACACACATACATATATATATATATATATATAGGAGGGTTTAAAAGAAAACTCCTAATTTTCAGAAAACCAAGAAAACTTCTACTAATTAATCAATTTTTAAATTTTTTTTTTCAGAATTTTTTATTATAAGATTAGAAATGTTATAAGAAAAAGAATTTATATTAAGATATGTAAATCACAAAGTTACGTATATGTAACTCTATGTAACTCATAAGTCATAAAGTTACTTACATGTAACTCATGCAATATATAGTAGCGTACAAGCTACAACAACAACCTTACCCAATATATTCTCACTTTTTAGTAGGGTCTGGGGGGAATGATAGATACAAACCTTACCCCTATCCCAATTGGGATAAAGAGGCTGCTCCGAAAGAGTCCCCGACTCAAAGTTATCGTTTGAAGTTGATCATCCCAATGATTTTAACGTTATTTTCACAAAATAATTGAAATAATGTTAAAATTAGTGCACTTTTACTTTTGTCCCTTAAGGGCCCACACATATATACATTATATGCGTGCACCACAAATGGGGCGTAGTAGCGTACAAGCTACACGTATATGAAATAACATGATGTACATATTGTTTTTTTATTTTTTTACATTTCTAACTTTATAATAAAAAGAAATAAAAACAAAATAAATAACATGGTTAGCATATATATATATATATATATTTACATTTCTAACCTTGTATTTAGTTTTTAAGTTTTTTTTTTCAAAATGAAAGTTTTCTTATGAATCTTCCCTATATATACATGTTTTTTTTGGGAGGGGGGATGGGCGACTCGCCTACACCTTTTGTTCCCTTTTTAATTTGTTTTGTAAATAGTTAACGTATAAGATACGATTAACCACACTATGTTAATATATGATTTGGTAGGTTTATACATTTGGATCTATTTCAAACCGTTCAATCCATTTGACCCATCTAATATCTGATCTTAACACATGCATAGGTAAATTGTAAATGAATATGCGGAATAACTTTAGTCCACAGTTATATATCTATCAATTCACTTTTTCTTTTATATTATCACATCTATCCTCAATTTTTTACTAGGAATCTATAAATTTATGCATCCAAAATTTGATTTTATCACAGCTATAGCAATGTCGTTACCGGATCCAGACCCCATCAATGATTTGCAGCTTTCTATGAACCCAACACCAAAAAGAGCAAAAGGTGCACCAGGTAATCCAAGGCAAGTTTCATCTTGGATGTTAATGCATCATCATGAAATGTAAGTTGGGTAAATCAATGAGCCAATTATAAATATATATATATATATATATATATATATATATATATATATAATCAAACCAAAATTTTTGGGGAAATGCCACATTTTGAATGTGCTCCTTTAGGTAGTGAGGGAAGGAGGATGGCATTGTGAATTTTCTTATGGTAAATGTATTTCGGATAAAAAGATCTATAACGGCATTATATTAGAATTGTGTTTCCTTAATATTCCATTTAGTTCCATGTTAACGGGCTCGTCAACAATTTTGGGTTCTAATGTCTAAATATCTGATAGTCAATTGACTGAGAGTTGACTGTGTATGTTTGTTTGTTAATAGTCAATTTATCTAAAATGTTTCTAAACTAATGCTACTTGTTTTATACATAATAACTGTCATAAGTACAATGCAAGACTTTATTATAACAACGGTGTCGCTTGGCAAGACTAGATGCATGCATTATAAATGCACTTCGGGTGACTTTTGATCCTTTTCGACTTGTTTAGGCCACAAGGAGTCATCCCACTTTTCCCCCACTTTTTCCCATTGTCATATCAGCGCCACATCAGCTTTCCTCACTTTTTCTCATTTTGCATGGTGTCGTCCTATTTTTTCCCACTTTTCCCCATTTTTAAATCTTATTTTTAATTAATTATTTTAACAATAAATAATAATAATAATAATAATAATAATAATAATAATAATAATAATAATAATAAAAGATTCATTAAATTTAAAATAAAAAAAAAGAATACAACAAAAAAAAAAAATAGGAGAATACAACCTAAAAAATTGGAATTTTTGCTTGACGATACCCGGGTGTGTTGAGCGGGTTCATTTGAGCCGTTTGTATATTTTTTGGTCGTGGTTTTCTAAATTTTTTTGCTTGACGACCCACCACGTGATGAACCTCCTTTCATTTTACTTGAAAATTTTAAAAATTTAATGTATAGATTGTAGAAGATGAGATAAAAGTGTGAGATTTTTGGGTGTTTAAAGTTGTTTAAATAGGAATAAAATTGGAATGTTATTTTTGTTTTGTTTAAATCCCAACGGCATGGAGCAACGGTCGACTCTTCAACGGTTACTTTTCCCCTCCCAGGCTTTGGCTTGATTCGGTGAGTACTCGCCGGTTTACCCCACCCCGAATCCGGGGGCCTGGTGTTCCCATCCTTCCCCGATTCGGTGAGGCTTTCCCCCGCTCTTCCCGACATCCCACTCCGAGTGGCCTTATAAGTCACTATCCTATTTGGTCAATTTATGCACAAACTGGTTGAAATGTAACATGTACGAGTAATGTCTTTGTTGAGAATCGAATAAGATCTGTTTTGCATGTGTAGTCTTCCTCAATCGACATGTGATCATTACATCTTTTTCATGTGTTGATAAATAGTCGATTTGATCGGTATATCGAGCCTGAAAACCTTTAAAGATTTATCCAAAAGTAACATTTTGGAATATTATGTTTGTGGATGATCACAAGTTGGATACGATGGCAACAAAAAAGAGAAAAAAAATGGTCCCAAAAGAACTCACTTGTCAAAGTCTCAAAGGCAAACATCCCCTTATCCCCAAACCATTTTGATTATAATTTATAATTATGCCTCTAATTTGTTGTTCGAAAAAAAAAATTGTTATTCTTAGTTCTCTTAAGATTTACTTCGCCTTAAAGTAAATTTAGTTGATTTGATACGTAACTTAATTAATAAAAGGAATATAATCATTAATTTAGTGTTTAAAAGCATCTTAAAAGATGAATTTTTCTTGGGGGTGTGGGGGGGTAGGGGAAGGGGATAGGGTATTAATTCTCCATCCACATAATATTTGCTCCAAAGAGCTTGTAGCTTAAGTGGTTCTCTATGGTTCTCATAAGCTTTGTGAGGTTATGAGTTTAAATCTTGACCAAAGCGATTCGTAGGGGGTTTTACCAAATAGTAAGTTTCCTCTTGTAGGACAGGTGCATTTGTTCGGTTCAGTGTTTGCCGACACCTGAAAGTTAGTAGCGGACGGTAATCAGAGGATCCATTTGGGCTATTAAAAGACATGCTGTTGAGCCCTTGTTTGCTGTTAAAAAAACATAATAGTTGCAATGTTTAGGCAGTCTTTTATTAAATTTTATTTATTTATTTTCTAAGGATGGGTAAATGAAAAAAACTACTACAACTGGGACTAGCAAGAAACTAGTACCCTAAGCTTGACATCAAGATTACAAATTGCCAATAAAATTAAAAAGACAGGAACTATGTCACTCTAGGCTACTTATCTTTGATCTATTCTTGATCCATCGAAACGAAACTACCTCGCGTTTACGCTATCTAAAATTCTACGAGGACGTGTCATTTTGTTGCTGAAAACCTTGTCATTACTAGCTCCACCATTCTACCATATGATAGGAAGAACTGAAGAAGACTGCTTCCATAATTTTTGGTAGCTTCTTGCTGTGATTCAACAGTGAGTTAATATACATGAAGGTAGTCAAGATGAAAAAATAAGAGTAAATTACCGAGATGGTCCCTGTGTTTTACTAGTATTTCACTTTTGGTACTTGTGTTTCATAAATTATCCATATAGTCTCAATTTTAAACATTTTTAACACATATGGTCCTTATGTGAGGTAATTTGGTCAAGTATGTTAGTAATTTAAGGACTATATGTATTACAAATGTCTAAAGTTTGGGATCATATAGGTAAATTATAAAACCTAGGAACCAAAAGTGTAAATACTAGCAAATCACAGGTAAAACATATCAGTAATTTACTCAAAAAATAAAATGCAAGTGAATATTCCAAGTGAAAAAAAAGAAGAAAAAGGTATTATGCAATTGTTACCAAATACCTAGGCATTTAACAATTAATATTAAATTTTTAACGATTTACGTATCATCAAAACCACTTATGACTCCAAAAGTAATTTTTTTGCAAACAACCTCATTTTTAGTTAAAATTTACATCAGTTGCTCAGAAAAAAATTAACGAAACTGCATATTTTAGTTTTAAAAAAACTATAAAAATTGAATTATTTGATTGGTTAAAGAGATTACATTAAATGAAGAGGATTGGCTCACTATAGTTAGCCCGGTCAAGGAGGTGCCTTTCACGCCAGCTTCATTGACGCTCAGACCGGTGTATTGTGAGCATGCTCCAACTCACAGCTGCGGTTTATTCATTTCGGAGGCCCTAGACAGGAAAAAAAAACCTGGACGGGCCTTATGTCACATCTTTATGAATAAGTCTCGTTCAAAACAATACGTAATGATTAAACAAGTATGATCCAAATTATCACATAATAAATTAAATAAATCAAAACCTAACTGGTAGGACATTAGGTTTACCAGGGTGATCAAGCTTAATATGTATTTGTTAACCGTTAAAAAAATTGGTAGGTCTGGTAAAATTGTCGGGTCGGGTCGGGCAAGGTATCAAGGCAGGATGAGTTTGGGTTAAAACAGGTTATTTTGGATAATATTTATTTTAAGTTGATCCAATGAAAAAATATCTTAATAATCACGTTATTAGCAACTTGTTGGGTTGAATCTCAGCTTTCATTCACGTTATCCCAATCTGATGATCTTATCCATCTTCATCTTAACAAATCGACAACTAAAACCCTACACTTAAACAAACAAACAAACAAACTTATCTAGTATATTTCTACTTTTCAATAGGGTTTGAAGGAGGGGGGAAGGATTGACACAAACCTTACCCCTATCCCAGTTAAGATAGAGAGGCTGCTCCGAATGAGTCCTCGGCTCATAGTTATCGTTTGAGGTTAATCAACCCAACACTATTAACATTATTTTCACATAATAAGTAAAATAACGTTAAAATTAGTGCAATTTTACTTTGACCCCTTCATGACCCACACACACACACACACACACACACACACACATATATATATATATATATATATATATATATATATTATATGCGTGCACTGCAAATGAGATGCATTGATCACTCACTTAATTGATTAAAATACCTATAAAAACCTAATCAATACTCATATTTGATTCTTGATAAATTTTGTAAGTTGAATCAGTTCAATAGAGGTTATCAGGGAACGTGTCTTTTACTTCAATTTTTAGCATGTTTTAGGTGAAAATCATTGTGTTAGTAAACAACGCCTTTGATTCACTTTTGAAAATTCATGTTGATGCATCAATATGTCTCTAGGAATCAAGTGATGGAGGGTGATTGTGATTTTCTTCATCTTGCTTTTAGCATGACCCTGATGGATATGAAGAATCAAAGCTGGAGTTGAGATGATCGCTTTCAAGCTATCAATATGTAGGGTTTAGAAGGACCCGTTGTTTTGTATGTTGAGTCCATCCCGACCCTCTCAAAATATAAATTAACCTAAAGTAAGCCATGAGTTTATATTTAAAGCCCATATAAACCCAATTTTAAGTACATGGAACAAAATTGTCACATATATTAACCCGTAAACAATTTGACCAAAATTGAATTTTAAGATAAAAGATTATAATTTAGAACTAAAAATTGCAAAATATTTTTTATTAGAATCAAAAGAGACTCTAGACAAATGACTATATATATATAGGGAAATGTTCTACTAAAAAGTTAATTTTGCCTAAGAAGGATTTATAAAAGTTCGAAAACCGACCCAAACAAACTCCGATTGAGTTAATTTTCGTGTCATTGGAACTGGCTTGTCCAACTTTAAAACCTAAACCTTAAATTATAAACAATCAACCCTAGTATTAAAACCAAAACTTTAAAAACAAACCATAAACCAAAAATACAAAACATAAAAGATAAAAACTAAACCTAAGGGGCTGTTTGTTTGGGTCTGAATAGGTCTGAATGGGTCTGAATCTGAATGGTTCAGATTCAGACCGTTTGTTTCGCGAAAAAAACATACATCTGAATGACCCCAAATGTCTGAATGGAGGTCTGAATCATTCAGACTTGGAGGAGAGTCTGAACCATTCAGACGTGAAGGAAAAGAGGGGCTGGAGTTCGATTGGGGCTGGAGTTCGATCCACCAGACACCAATCGAAGGCAGATGACGACGAGTTTCCGGCGGCGCTCGCGTGAAGAAGATGACACCAGTCAAGGGAAGACGACCGAAGGTGCTCGCGAGATTACGGCGATGCTCGCGTGAAGAAGACAAGATTCCAACTGGAGTGCGATCGGGGCTAGGGTTTTGAACCACAAGACACCAATCGAAGGTAGATGACGACGAGATTTCGGCGGTGCTCGCGTGTAGAAGATGACACCATTCAAAGGTAGACGACCGAAGGTGCTCGCAAGATCCGGCTGGAGTGCGATCGGGGCTAGGGTTTGAACCACCGGACACCAATCAAAGGTAGACGACGACCTGCTGTGCTCGCGGTGGTGCTTCCGGCGATGGTGCTTCACGGTGCTGATCGCAGTGCTGCTTCACGGTGGTACTTCCGGCGGTGGCTTCTGGCAGCTGGATGACGATGGGAGATGGGACGGGTAGGGTTGGGTTTTTTTTTTTCTTGAGAAATATGGGATTTTATTTGTTATTCAGATGTTAGAACCAAACACACTTAATTGGTTCAGCACTTAATCATTCAGACCCTCTTAATCATTCAGACGTCTTAACCATTCAGCACTTAATCATTCAGACTCAACCAAACAGCCCCTAAGATCTAAACTCTAAAACCTATTGATAAAGCTTGCATCTAAAAGCTAATATTGTAGGGTTTGACGAGACAGTTCCAATATATATATATATATATATAGGGGAAAGAACAAATAAAAAGTCTATTTTGCCTAAGAAGGCTAAAAAGAATTTTTAAAACCTTCAAAATCGACCCAAACTAACTCCGATTTAACTCATTTCGATGGCATTGGAACCGTCTCGTCAACCCTACAATCAATCTTTTATCTTGAAATTTTACATATTAAAAACACATAATTGTATTATTTTATCATTATGTAATCTGAAATTCATCATTAAAAAAAAAAACAATAAGTTGCAATAATGAGTAGAAAGACTCAATGACATGTTAAAAAACACAAACAACCCAAAAAAATTTTTTTGAACTTTTATATAAAATATTATTCTTGTTTTAAAGATAAAAAAACACTAGTTCTAGGATTTTATTCAAAAATGTATTATATAATTTTTTTTATTCATTACTTTTTTTTATATTTTGATTTCAACTATTAATCATATAATAATATATATAAAACATCTTTTATGTATATATCAACTTGTAGATTTTATTTTTAAACTTTAAATAATAATTGCATTAGATATCCTTTATTTTCATGTTATTTTAAGATTCATGTTTTTTCACCAACTAAAGTTAACCTTTTTTGTTACATGCATGCATGGATCCTTGAAGTTACATGAGACGATCGAAAACAAAAGGACCACGCCAACTTAAAAATTGTTTAATCTCTGAGAAACTAACTTGGAATGATTTACTGATAAGCCTTAGCATTCACTCAATTTGCTACAATAATTTCTGTTCAGGAAAACAAAAAAGTCTGAGAAACTAAATTGAATTATATCATGTGAAATTTAACTTTATAAACAAAATTTAATATGTCCCAAAAATGACCTCTATCCTAGTAATATCCTTAACTTCTTTTATAAAAGGTATTGGATTCGAGTCTCTCTATAAACAATTGCTCCTGAATGAACATGGGTTTTCCCGATGGTGGTTTCCTCTTGAAATAGTGAGATCTATATAGTATAGCCGATGTTCGAGCTTTTCTTCGGAGACATGTTATCCAATCGATTGTTTACGTTAAAAAAATAAACAAAATAATTAAATCTCATTGACCATAATCAATAATATATAAGAGGCAATAAATATATGAGTGCCACCAAGGTATGCCATAATGCAGTTAGGATACCCTACACTTACAACATGAGTTGTCTTGATCACCAATATTATGCATTATTTTGAATCCATAATTGAAGTCTTTATAACCAATAAATTCAATTATTTTTTGTTCTTAAGTTTTTTCAATATATTTATTATTATTTTTAATTTGCAATGTAAGTCGTTAATTAGTAACATGACTAAATTTAAATAAGACTGGTTGCAATAGTCTTGTTTTTTATATTGTTTTTCAGAAGATATTTATGCCAAGATGCAAACATGGCTGTTGTCTCATGGAAATCTTAACTCAACTCGCATGCACTACGAAACAAAAGCTCATTTGTCACCGAGCCAAGGATGGGCCTACCTTTAGAGATGTCTCGAAAACCTTTTCAAAAATAATAATGATAACAACAAAAAATATATAGATAAAGCACACCAATAATAAGATTTAAATAACTTTTTTGATTAGTTTATTTTAATTGAATTGGTTCAGTTTTATGAAGTATTTTAGATTTTAGGTTTATATGCAAAGTTATCTATTTGATTTGGTTTTTGTTGCTTTTTTAAGAATTATTAGGTATTTAATAAAATTGCTTCTGGCAACTCTAAAATTTATTTCAAAAGAAATTATTGTTCATATAATTTAAAGTAACTATTGGATAATAATTTAACACAATCTACCGGTGGTCTAACTAGTTATTGTACTGTCCAACTTTTGTTCCACGCGTCCAACGCGAGAAAATACTGTCCCAAGGCGATGTATAGCCTTAAAAAAAATTTTAACAAGTCGAAACGAAGAAATCTATGACGAGATTTGAACCTTCTTATTGGATTTGATGTTTTAGAGCATATGTTTGTAACTATTTAGGAAGAATCCTACAATTTAATAAACATTTTGACCTTAACTTAGCATATATATAGGGGATGTATAAAATGGAAACCCTTTTGAGTTAAAAAAAAACCTTATGTAAAAAAGTTTTTTTTTTTATTTTTTTATAGTTTTGTAACATTATTAGGGTCATTTTTATTAAAAAAAATATTAAAAAAAGACAAGAAATTTAAAAAAAATAATAATAAAACAACAATGAAACACTGACGTAACTTCTTCTTCCAGACCTGTACAGCAATGTTACGTCTGTGTTACATGTATCGGTTTTTTTTAATTTATTTAAAAAATCTAGTCGGCCCTTTTTTTATTTTTTTATAAAAATGACCCTAATGATGTAACCAAACTGTAAAAAAATGAAAAAAAAATTTCTGATGGTTTTTTCATTGTTTCAAAGTTTTATTAACTAAAGGAGGTTTTCAAAATACTCTCCCCTATATATATATCAGTCTAGATTTGAACCCTATACATACAAGTTAAGAAGATAACCACTAGACTGGAAACATGTAGTTCAAATCGTGATCCTTCCGATGAAGGATATATTAGCATGATTACCAATCCAACCATAAGATATATGTTCTTTCAATCAAACAAATTATTTATAAGCGTGGTTTTATATAACATATGTGGTCACTAAACTTTCAAATTTATAAGTTATCTATAAGAAAAACTATATGGACACTTGATATCTTACTTGAGAATTAATGGATGCCCATGAGATGAAACATATGCACCATGCACAAAATGCATTCATGCATCATAGATAACACATATCTAAACTATTTTATGATAAAACTTTATGGGCCATGACTAATTTTAATATATGTGTTTAGACATAATTTGTTACATAAAATGTCTTATTTTCGAAAATACTTTTTTTTTAACGGCGAAGTTCTCAATCGTATGAGCCCACTGTTTCCAGGCCATGTCATTAAGGTCTAGTTACCTGAACCTCTTATGAACTTCCACAGCCACCCCAGGAGGAAACCTCACAGGAAAACCCCTGACCCCCCCCCCTCACAGACTCCTTTTTCGCTGCGGGAGGATTTCAAACCCGAGACCTTCCATTTGGAAGAATCTCGGGGTACTGTTGAGGCACTGCCTCGTTAGTATTTTCGAAAATACATAATAATTTTAATTTTATTATTGCATTTAATGTTTTGTTTGGCTTATCCTCCATGTTAAAGCCAAATCCATAATGGTGATATGATATCCCCTCTCTACCTTCCTTGCAATTGTGTGGCTAATTCCTTTTCTTTCAATCAATCTTCTTGTGGTTCGTGGCTCCACTACATGAGAATGTGATGCCCTTCATTTTCACCATTGATTAACTTCTAAAGTCTCATTTAGGTCCTTCAAAAACAAAATTTATAATTGTTGTCGTATCAAATAAAGCATATAATACTTGGTGAATAACCCAAGCCATGTATGAAAGGCATATTAATTTGTTCATGTATATATAGTAATTTATGGGATAATATAGTGTGTGAGGTTTTAATTTAGAATCATGTCCTACCATTTTTCGAAAACAAATTTTAGAATAAAAAGATGACATTGTGCTAGATTTGCCTAATATGTACGTGTACATGTATGTGTATGTGTATCAATATATGTGTATACACATATGTAGTGTATATGTATATGCGATGCCCGGCTCCACACTATAAAACTTGAGGCAAGGGCATAGGGCCCTCAACTTTAAGGGTCTCAATCGTCCATTTATTTGTTTTCAACTCTTCAAATTAATTGTTATATCATGTTGCATAAGGAAAAATCAAATAGCTCTCTCTTATTATCAAAAGAAAAAAATGCGTTTAGCGTTATCTCATTCTAAATAATCACATTTTATTTGTTTTCGTTTCACCTTTTCTTAGTGTTATGAGTGAAAGATTTAGACAAGTTTGTATTAATAAAAAAAAGAGTCAAGCTAAAATGATTTTTATAGGAAATTAGAGGAGCTTAAATTACTCTAAAGTAATCTTAAACTGTATATACAGTAAACTTATGTAGATAGAGGCAAATTAACTTTAATTTTTTGTTTTTCATAATGTATAAACCACAAGTTTTTTTTTATCATAAGCAAACAATTATATACGGAAAGAACGTCAATTTTTTTATTTATCTTGATCCTTTGAAAAAACTTGAGTCTGTCCTGCGTATATGTATGTGTGGATACCCTAGAATCACCTTTCTAAGGGTATCAAACTATCATCCATAGTCACTAACTTTAAGGTTAATTTTGTCATTTTGTTAAAACCTTGGAGGGTAAATTGCAATTAGGATTATGGAAGTAGGCAAGGAGTCATTAATCCAGAAGAAAGAATCTGTTGATGGGCCATCAAAATATTTTAATGTCGGCCATCCATATTCATGCAAGTGTCAACCGTAATTAGAGATGATCCCAAAAAAAAACTGGGTCAGGACCGGTCATGGGTCAGATGTCGATAGTCTATGAACCATGGTCAGTTTTGAGAAACGCAACCATGCATGGTTATGACCAGTCCCTTGTTATATAACACCTAACAAAAAACTGATCGAGACTTGACGGTGCTTAATATATTATAACTTGAATAAATGTATGAGCACCTTTTATATATATATATATATATATATATATATATATATATATATATCTGTGTGTGTGTGTCAGTATTTATGTCCTAGAAGATTGAATATGGGTTGTTAGGATATTTAATATAGAGAAAATTCCCAAAATGTTCTATTTGACTTAAACTTTTCCTAAAATGTTCTATTTGATTTTTCAATCCCTCAAAATGTCCACACTTTTTATAGGTGATGCCGCCCATGTATATATGGACGCCGCCCATAAAATAAACCAATCAAAATAAGCCCGAACCTAGTTTATGGGCGTCCCTATCTACTTTATGGCGTCCCGCATGTGAAGTTTCCACCCGTGACAAAACATTCAATTTTATGGGCGTGGTTCAGGTTTTATGGGCGCCGGCGCCCATAGTGGACACATGGCTTATTTTAATTGGTTTATTTTATGGGCGGCGCCCGTAAATGATGTGGACATTTTGAAAGTTTTGGTCAAAATAGACATTTTAGGGATTGACTCTTTAATATAAATTTTTGGTTCAATTGGATCCCATGGTGTTGAAGAATTAAAAAACAAATATTATACAAATAAGTGGTAAAGTTACCAATCTATTGTCACCATGTTAGTTATGTCACGTCTACAACTACAATCTAAGTCATTGTAGCCACTCTTGTCATTGTTTTCGTCGACAACACTCGCTAATATAAACAACGTCGCACGCCACCTATCAGTTCTCAATGGTGCTATCACACTCATTGCTATCCCTTGTGGATCACCGTCCAATCATCAGTGCCAGTTAAGTGAAAACACTCATCTACAACATACTTGCGACAAAGACGTTTTGCCATAAAGTAGCTCGTAGTAAATTTTTGTGATATATTTCTTATGCATGTCGTTTTTTATTATATAGATAATAAAATAACCTTTGTCTATTCATTTGCGACGAATTAAAATATAAAATATTAAAATAACTTTGTGTCAAATGTGTCTTTCAAAATTTGTGACTTGTTTTAATGAAATTTTTTATTTATGATTATTATTGATTAAAAAAAAGTGAAGTAATCTATCTTTTCCGACTCACTTGTGAGGAAAAAAAAAAAGAAAACATTATATATATTTTGTCGGTCTAGAATTTTGCTGTTGATTTTATTGTGTTGGAATGATATCTAAAAAAACTAATGTTTTTAATTTAGTGAGAAAATGCTAGCTAAATGAACTTTTGTAGAAAATGGAACAATTTTCTAGTAGAGTTGCATATCACATGTGTTGTCGCCAAAATAAATTAAACAACCTTATACAACATGTCTGATTCGGTACTCATAATTTTAGACTTTAAGGTGACAAATTTGACAATTAAATTAACACATGTAATACGTGAAAGTGCACCCTAACATGTCAGATTACGATAGTTTTCACTATCGCATTCAACACCAATCCCTATATTTACATATGTATAAATTGAAAACTCTATTGAGTTAAAAAAAAAAAAAAAAAAAAACCTATAAAAATCATATGTAAAAAAAGTTTATTTTAGAGTTTTGTAGCATTATTAGAGACTTTTTTTATAAAAAGTTACTAAAAAAGCGCCGACTAAATTATCGTTTACAAATTATTATTTTTTTAAATCTAGTCTCATTGCTTTTAATTTTTTTAGAAAAATGACTCTATTAATGTTACAAAATTATAAAAAAAAATAATAATAACTTTTTTACATGGTTTTTTTCAATGTTTTCAAGGTTTTCTCAACTAAAGGGGGTTTTCAATATATCTCTCATCTATATATATATATATATATATATATATATATATTTATATATATATGAAAAATATATATATGAATTGCATCATGTAAAAACCGATCTTAAAAAGAAAAACCTGTAAACCCAAAAAAGTATTTTTTTTGATTGGATGCGAATGTCTTTTGATTGGATGGGAATGAATGAAAATTCTTAATATTAAATCGCCTCATATAAAATCCAAAATTTTTATTCTTTCCAGAGTTTGTGATACTTTATCATAAATATAAAGGGAAACCTTAAAGGAAAAAAATTTTAAAAACCTAATTTTTTATTCAGATTAATGTGGATCAGATATTTATTTTAAAGAATTCAAATCAATAACCCTCTATATATATATGTATGTATATATTGAGGACGGTTAACGTACAAATGAAAGTAACGTGCTAAACGTAGGAATCCACAGGAACGTGTCATGGGTCATCTTGGTAAGGGGCATAATTGTCCATATAAAATTACAGGCCTTGCTTCATAAAATTTCAAACTGACATGTAACACTCATAATCAAGGGACCACGAGTATAATCACAAACCAATAATGTCACACCCCCAAATTCCCACTCGTGGCAAATGTCCACGTGGATGTGACGTGTCCAGAATCACAGCTCAAGGTCATATAGAACGACTCTATATGCGTCTACAAATCCAAGTTTGACACATACACATAACAAAATAGTTTGCAGCGGAATAAAAGTTGTCAATAAATAATGCAGCGGAAAAACATATGTTTGATAACATGCAGCGGAAATAGATAGTTTAACACCACATTGCTTAATGGAATAAAAGTAAATTGTTTTCAAAATGACAAGACAAGATGCATGAAAGTTCCTAATGCTCGATCCTTAAATTGTGCATTCCTGTCCTCCTGCTAGCCACGCTAGTTACCTGAGAATACAAGTTAGAAAAGTGTCAACACAATGGTTGGTGAGTTCACAGGTTTTGATATACATATAGCAATAAAAGTGTGTCATGCTTTTTATCAATGTTAGTACCGAGCCCTAGGCCCAAAGTGTCAGTGCGTCACTACCGAACTAGACTTGTTTGTCCTTGCCTCCGCTATGCCTCGTATACATAGCAAATTAGGTCAGAATTTGCACGGGTTATGACATCCAGTCAACATTATGCCCCGTGGGGTTAGTCATTCCCTAATGGATCCATCCAAATCTACCACGTTGTTCGTACATTAACGGTAAGACTTTGTGAGGGCTTAATACGAGCTCAACACTTAATGTTTGTACAATAAACCAGCATACACAATAATGTTTGTACAGTAATAGATGTTTGACTCGATGCAACTAGTATTCTCCCCTATTTAAAAGCGTTTGAAAACGAGTAAAGAGGGGCCGTAAACTCACCTTAGCGATGTGAATGAAAGTTTGCGTAAGCTCCTCGAGAAAATAGTGCGTCGGTCACCGGCAACCTATATCGTATACCGTATGTGAGTTTGTGTAAGTGACCGTGCTAGTGTTAGTGCTCGTGTTTGTGCCCAACAACCCTTTGTTGTTCATGTTTGTCCTTGTCGGTCCACAACGACCGTGTTTGCTCGTGTTGGTCCACATTGACCGTGTTCGACCATGTTTGACCGTGTCAAGTCAACGACCCGTTGGTGAACCGTGTGACGGTTTGTGAACCGTGTAGCAACCGTGTAAGTGTTTGTCGTGTGCAAAACGCGTAGATCGCGTCTATGGACAACTTACTATTTATAGTAAGTTTCCATTTATAGTAAGTTCACAAAGCATATCGGTTTTATAGTTCTAGCATGCTCAATAGTCCTATGTGATCATGTTAACACATAGCACATTATCATATGAATTCATATAAGTCGTTTACAACATGTTTGCACACAAAAGTTTCCTTAAATGGAAAGTTTCCATTTATAGCATACGTGGCATCAGAAACTATCTAACTTAGCATCTAATCATCATATTATAGTATAATAAATCATTTAGCATGCTCGAATCATTCAACACGTTGACAAATCGGTTTTTGTAAAAATAAAGTTACTAAATATAGTAACTTTGTAGTTTTTGCTTCAAATAACCATTTAAACATTTCTAAACAACTTTTCATATCATCTTTCATCATAATATGTCATCTAACAACATTTAATCATGTCAACATAACTGATCTCATCATCTATCAACACTTTAACTAGAAAAGTTACTAAAAATAGTAACAATGACAAGTGTGACTACAAACATCATTCAAAACCATTTTCTAATAACTCGAATCATTCTATTATCATCCTAACAACAATTCTACATACATGCATGTTCATTATTTCCATCAAATCACCATCTTGTACAATAAAAGTTACTATTAATAGAAAGATTCATAAAAATCATAGTTTTAACCATTTTAATATCATCTAAACATGTAATCATCCCTCAATATCATCAAGAAACATATCTATATACTCATAATCATTCTAACTATCATGGATCGTACATGCATGGCATTATTTCATCAATCCAAGACCAAATAACACACTTTAATGACTCACATCATCATGGATCGTCATGAAATGCATTCTAATCATGTTAGATCATCAATATCAGTAGAATAACCATCAAACCCAGATTCAATATCAAGAAAATTCGTGCATGTGATGGTGTAGTGCTTGCATGTGCGATTTAACACTTGCATGTGTGTGTATTGATGATAAAAAGCTACAAGGAGTGTATGGCTACCTTCTATAGCTTCAAAGGTCCTGGGATGAGGAGAATAGCAGCCTCTACACCTCCTGGTTCGTGGGTCTTGGTGAGAGCAAGAAGATGGTGATGGAGGATGAGAGTTTAGAGAGCTTCCTTCAAGGTTTCCAAGCTTCAAGAGGTGCAACAATGGCTTCTAATGGCTTCCAGGGGTGAGTTGCAGGTGAATTGAGGAAGAAGAAGTCGAATGATGGCTGATGAACTCGGGGAAAGTGTGTAGAGTAGGATAGAAATGATTTTTCTTGGTTAAATAAAGATTTTTGCGTGCTAGGCTGCCAGGCGTAACGCCTGACGTGGGGGGTGTCGCCCGTCGTTACGCGCGGAGGCAGCCAGATGGGGCGCTCATATTTCCATCCGCGCGTAACGCCTGTCTTGGGTGTTCCGGGTCTGGCGTACCGCCTGGCCCAACTGTAAGGCCCAATAAGCTTGTTTTGTTGTTCTGGCCCATTCTCGCCCGTTTCTCGATTGTAGAACGTCATTCGAGCATCGTTTGGACACCATTAGTCAATTATTAGTCATAATTGACTTGTGGAGTGTTTCGTGAAGTATCGAGTGTTGTGCTACACAATGTGTTAGACGTTCACCAACGTTCGTGTGTTTTGACACGTGTGTGCTGTTTGTCGATAATTCCACGAATTATCTAGTCGTATGCCAGTGTTCGTACTGTCGTGCCACGTGTCACACTAAATTAATCTAATTCTAGTGCCACGTGTACATAAAACATTTAAATAATCATTTAAATAAATAAAATGCTGACCTGGAAATTACGGGGTGTCACAAATAATTACATACCGCATTATATAAAAATCATATAACGTATTTTAACACACATAATTAAGGACAAAATGTATAATCACGGACCAATAATCACAGAGCACGTTGTATGAAAATTATAGACCGTCATTTAACATGCATGATCAAAGGACCAACTGCATAATCACGTATCAATAATCAAATACCAAACATTAAAATCACGAATCACGTAAAAAAATTTAAAAAAACTATGACAATATTATACTCAAATTAAAGATAATAAAATTCTCAATTTTATGGTGTAATTTTTTTTTAAAAAATAATTAAAAGTTTAAAAGTTATTCAATTTTCAAAAGATGGTGGAACTTGATTATTTACAAAAAAAAAAAAGACAACAAATGTAAACAATTCATTTTTTGGTCTTTTTAATATAATTAATACAAGTTTTAATAAAAAAAAATAGGGACCACTAGGTCTTAACCATTGATTTATTTTAATCAAGGGTACAGAATCTTTCATATCATTTTCACGTTAAACTTCATATCTATTGGATCTATCTCCTATATCTATTAACACAACATATTTGATCCATCAACCCGTTTTATAATTACTCATATTACATTATTAGCATGAGACCCCTCGATACCATCTTTTTGTTATATAATCTTCTCTATAAGACTCACTTGTTTAGCTTCTTTTGTAATCTTAATAAATTTTTCTCCTAAATATATCCTATTTCTATAAATGTAGTTGTAATACAACATATAATCATACACAGAACATTTTTTTTTAATTAGAACAAAAACCACATTAACCAGGAGTAACATAACATCATCAAACATATACCTCAATTAGTTGAATTATAATTAATCCTGCCATGCATCTATCTTTTATATAGAATGATTTTGATACCCTTATATTTATACTAACAAATAAAAATAAACCGGACATTATGCATCATTTTATGAAAGTTTTTTATTTTTATATTTCCGTTTCTCTTGTATCAAATAAGTATATTAAATAATAGTTTATTTCTTTTCTCTTCTATTAAATAATGATACTAAAAATTATATTTTACAAATTGCATAATATTTATCATGTTCTTTATTAATATGTGCTTTATGAATATTTAGTTATATAATATTTCTTAATCATTTCCTTTATTTTATTGTTTAATATTTAATTGAACTAATCTCATACGATACACAAGTTTTCAACATAGTTTTGAATATTAATATGTATTTATATACAAAAATTGAAGAGTATCAGAGTTAAAACTCAAATTAACTGTAATCCGACCCTTATCTAAAAAGGTTATATATAGGATGTATGTTTTTGTGTTTGTCTGATCATCATAAGACCTTCCAGTGTGCCAGGTGAGTGGGCGTGGAAGAGGCGTGAACGGTGTGCCAGGTGAGTGGGCGTGGAAGAGGCGTGAAAGGGGCGTGGAACACCGCCCCTTCCGGGGCCTAGGCGCGTGGGGGGCTGGGCGTGAGTGGGGCAACGGCACAAATGACCGTTGGAAGCTCTCAATCGGCACAAATGGGCGTGAGTGGGGCATTTCCATCACTTTTGGTAGAGTGGATGGTTGTGGTGGGTGCCTACGTGACGCCTACGTGGCGCATACGTGGAGTGGCTGGACCAAGGGGCATACCCATGGTCTAACAAGTCTTGTGTGTATTAATTATATATGATTATAAAAAATTAGATACGATGGTTATGTCGTACTTATTTTGTTTATTTAATACAATAAATTGACAAAGTGGCACGATGACTCTTTCCCAGCCTAGGCTCTCAACAACGATGACAAGTCAATGTAATAGGCCTTGATGGATTTTTTCTTTTTTTTTTACATTTAACAATGATATGTCATCGATATATCCCAGGAGAAAAGGGCAAAAAACTATCGCACTAATAAAAAAATATATTCTTGTCATTGGCATTTTTCCTCGTCATAAATATGGTCTACAAAAAGTTAATTTACTACTTTTTTTCTTTTCATTTTTTTAGTAAAGAGAACTATGATGTATTGAAACCATATATCTCGACGAGGATATCAATAAACTAAAATAAAAAACTTTGTTGAGTGAAGAAAAAGGAGAAGCTAACTGTTAATTTGTTTGATAATTAGACTGTTTATACTACAATCAGTTAAATTATGTAGTTTGACGGTTTCTTATTATAACTAGTTGTCATTTAACATATTTAATTATTATATTATCACAATGTTTGGTAAATACTTTGAAAAAAAGGTGTCAAAACAATAAAAGCATCATATACCGGCAACATATTATCAGTAAAGGTTATTATTATTTCTATATTTTTTTAATCAAAAAAATTGCTTTTTGAGCCGATCCTTTAGGATGAGAAGTTATCAGGATAAGGTTTATTTCATTTTATTATTTATTTAATTTTAGTAAAGTAAATTGTTTATTGTGTTAACCTTAGAATGATTATTAGTGTGACATTTAGGAATAACATATCGTCATGATAGGGTGATAGGCTACTCCAACAACATGTAAAGAAACAAACTTACCTAGAGTAAGGTCTAGAGAGAAAGAATGAACACAAACATTACTCATATTTCAGTTAGGATATAGAGACTGCTGCGAATGAGTCTCCGGCTTATAATTATCGTTGTAGTTAATTATCACAACACTTTTAACGTTATTTTCACAAAATAAGTAAGTGAAATTTTACTTTGGTTCATTGATGGTCCACATACATATATATACATTATATGCATACACCGCAAATTAGGGGTAACAACATGTAAATATTTTTTTTAAATTTGAAAACGATATGTCAACAGGATATAGGACTCGTGTATTACTCAGGTAAGAGGGATGGAGGTTACGATGAAGTTTTATTCTCTTTGATGAAAACTTAGATCATATAAGAATACATACATCACCGACATTAGTGACCAAAAAATCGACGGATATAAATTAATCAAAGCATATTTTCATATTTTAAAATGCTTGACCTTGAACAGATCATATCAACGATCCATTCTTATTGTTGATTCATAACACAATAATTCAACAAATATTGTTTTCAAGGAAATTTCTCAAAAGAATAAACTATGCATATGACTAAAAAATGTCAAAGCAAGTACATTTACATCAAATTTATTTAAAAACTATTGAAAAAAAACAAATTAAATTATTATGATGACCAAAATTGGGGCCTGCTATTCCAAATATGTTTACTTTCCATTGAACATAATGACCCATTTTGCACATTCTCAATACATATGTTCATTCATACATGATAGGGGCACTTTTGGGAAAAGAAATGGGTTTAAAAAAATTAAATTAAATTAAAACAAAAGGTACGTTGGTTATATCATGTAAAATTTAATTTAAATCCGTTGGAAAAGAAAACACTTAATCGGGGATTTTTTCAGAGTAGTCTCTCTATCATAGCTGAGATTAGGGGTGTCAATCGTGTCGGGTTGGCGGGTTAGCGGGTTAACAGGTTACGGGTTGGCGGGTTGAATTTTGCAACCCGAACCTGACCCATATATTTATTCGTGTCAAAGTTTTCAACCCTAACCCGGATTGACATAAATCAGGTCAACCCGAACCTGACCCGTTTAACCCGTTTATATAAATAAATCAAACTAATTTAAATATTGTAACTTGGTTGTTGCTTAAAAGTACATCAATAATAAAGTGCTTAATATTTGTGCAGGAGTAAAAAATAGTTAGTATAGTATTTTAACAAAAAATTAATATTATTATAACTAAAAATATAATTATGTAATCATAATTATAAAGTATTAAATTTAAAATAAAATGGTTTTTTAATAAATCAATTAAAGTATGGTAAATAATAAAAAAAAAACAACTAAATATATGTTATAAGAAAGAAAAAAATAAAAAATAATAATTTTGAAACCTTAAACGGGTTAACGGGTCAACCCGTTTATAAATGGGTCAACCCGAACCCGACCTGTTTTATAAACGGGTCAACCCGAACACGACCCGTTTTTTTAAACGGGTTATACTCGCCAACCCAAAACTTGATTATTTTCGTGTCGTGTTCGGGTCGTGTTTCAGGTCGTGTCTAGAATTGCCACCCCTAGCTGAGATAGAGGTATGTTTGTGTCCATTCTTTCTACCAGACCTTACTAAAAAGTATGAATATTGTTTGTTTAAACATCATCTTTGTTTTTGACCTTGGAGTCTTCCAGACGATGTAGCGGAAAACATGTATATAGCCTTATCGATCATGCTTAAATATGTTATATATATTTACACGTAAACATATATAACTTAAAAATAATATACTAAAACATTGCTAACGATTTGTTCTTGTTCAAGAGTATTTTAATGAATTTATTAATATATGTTACATGTCAATCGATTAGAGGTTGAGTTATATGTTTAATATCTTCTTAATTACATTTTGAATTGATCAACAAACATTTTATTAATTAAACTAAAAACATATAAGTAAGGGCTTGTAGCCTAATTGGTTACTCTCTTGAGTTATCTGTAAGAGGTATTGGGTTCAAAATCCGAGTGAGATATATTTGCTTAGGCAAGGTTAGAGTGTTTACGAGCTGTGAGTTCTTCCTAGGGCCGGAAAAATATAATATTGTCAGAAGTTCGTTTGAAAATAAAGTATTAAATAATAATACTACTTACATAATAAATAATATAATAAAATAATAATAAAAAATATTGTTAGAAATTTGTCTTTATTTTGTAGGAAATTTTCAAAATTAGTTATGTAGGAAAGTAGTCGGAAATTACCGACCAAATTCTTTTGTAGGTAAATCATGAGAATAATTGTAGGTATAACGTCGGAAAATATTTTCCTACGTGGTTTTTTCCTACAAATCATTTTTGTAGGAAATTTGTGTCTACTGTATGTTTTTGACAAATTTCCTACAAATATGTGCGTCGGAAAATTTTCTATTTTCTGGTAGTGGCCGAGGGAACGGATAAAATCCCTTTTTATGTATCGGCATACTAAGCCATTTAAAAAAAATGAAAACATATGCTAAATCATTTAAAGAGTTACATTGTTAAACAACCCTAACCCTAACCCTAACCCTAACAGGGGAAAAAAAAACTACTCATTATTCTTCACTCCACTTTTTTTTTTTAAATTTTACAAATACAAATAATAATAACAATTTTAAAGCAATTGCCTTACATATTAACAATTTTCAAACATTACCTAACAAAAAAGAAAAAAATATATCTACTAAACATAAATGTATAATAACTAGAGAGTTACTCCACGCGTTGCGGCGGTAACCCCATATTTAACAGGAATAAAAACATGATCTTAAAAATTGAAACTTATATAGCATAAAGTTGTCATACGTCTTAAAACTTTAAACCAAAACAGAAAACATTTTAAAAATAATTGTAGGTAAATAAAAAATGCCTAAACTTGCATCACATAATTATATAAGTCTCATTTATCCGTAAAAATAAAAAAGATAAGATTATATAATATTGTTATAATAATATTATTATACTAATATTATAATATTTTTATTATTATATTAATATTATATTTTAATATTATTATAATAATAATATTTATATTATTATTATATTTTAGTATTATTATTATAATAATATTATATTTTATTATTATTATATCATTATTATTTTTAAATTATTATTATTGTTCATTAGGTTTCTAAATGTATATACACTAGGGGTTTACCCGCGCGTTGCCGCGGTAACACCATATTAGTACAAAAAACGGTATCTAATCAATTAAAATTATGTCAAAAAATATATTAAGTCATTCTAATCTATCAATATAGATATTGATATTATGCCTGGCAAAATGATCGGGTTGGTAACGGGTCAGAACGGGTTCGGTTCAGAATAGGTGCGGGTCAGAACGGGTTTTAAGTAAAATCAGTTCGGGTCTAAATGGATTGTTCTTAAAAAACATCAATTTAATTTAACTTTAGATGCGTTGTAAGTAAACAAATAGTCCATTTGGATAGTTTTTAGTGATTTTCTCCTTAAATACGTTATTATGATTCTTAAATGTTTGAATTCATTGTATTTACATACTTTTTTTGTTACCCGTCTTGACCCGCATTGTGTTCAAGTGCTACCCATCTCAACCCATTCAATATTATGATGTTACCAATTTCAACCCATTATATTACAATTGTTTACCCAAAAAACTCATTTCCTTTGATATGGGTAAAAATTGTCACCTCTAATTGATATCTAATTAATTATAAGTAAACAAAAAACTCATTGCAACGGCTGTCAATCCATCCTAAAACAATAAATTAAAACGCATGCAAAAGTTTTGACTATTAGTTAATTAATAATTATTATTTAATTATTATAAAGCAATTAGTATATTAGTATTTTTTTTTCTTTGAACGGCCTGGTACGACTACACCCAAGACGGAATTTCAACCGTCCCTTCGAATTTGACGCTCTGGAGCGTACGCCTGAGCCCACCCTAGGAGGAACCTTACAACTGGGTAAACTCCCTAAACTTGCCTCAGCAAATATGCTTCGATTCAGATTCGAACCCAAGACCTTTTATATATAATTCAAGAAGGTACCATTAGGCTATAAGCGTTTGATTAGTATATTAGTATTAAATAATAAATTATTTAATTATTATTAATATTATAAAATAAATATTTTTTACTAAAAATTGTTATTACGGCTGTACGCCGTTTTTTTTGACCCAATCTTAGATATTATATAATTATTAATATTTAATTAGTATTTATAATATATAATAATTATTATTGAATTATTTTAATTATTATTAATATTTAATTATTATTACTATTCACTCGCAATGTATATATATAAGTAAAGTAATTTTCCGAAGAGAAAATGGATTATGGGAGTGTGTGACTTGAACTACTTTCTTTATTTTTCCTTATATCAATAACTCAATCAAAATACAATGAGGCCCTATCGATTAGTATTACACAGAGGAAATCAATTATAGATACTAATACATTTAGATCCGCTCTTCATAGACAACAGTTCATCACTGGAGAAAGGACTCACTAAGCCAGGATCACTAACTAAGACTAATTAATACTAAGGCGATATTCACTGGCCCAGATATTTAGTTGTTATTATTATTCACTCGCAAATAATGACATTTCTTGGTTGAGTCATACCTTACTGCCGTTATGATAGGATCACGAATATCATAACGCAGACTAAAACGGATCGCAACAAATGCAATAAATCGAACTTTCTGAATAAGGCTTATCTATTTGTTAATTATTTATTTTTATTTAATTAATATTATTATATAATAATTTATTATTTAACTATAAGATAATAATTAGTATTAATATTATTTAGTAAATATTAATAACATTGATGATAATTATAATTATTTAATTGGTATTTATATTATATACTAATAATAATAATAATTTTTGTTGTACAGTCACATTTTTTGATATCTCTCGCCGTTTTTTTTGACTTGCAATTAGATTTTTATTATTTAATTAATATTAATAATATATAATAATCGTTATTTAATTATTATGATTATTTAATTATTATTACTATTCACTCGCAATGATGTCGTTTGTAAAATGTATATATAGTAACTAGTGGACTCCCCCCGCGTTGCGGCGGGAATTCCGTCACGATTTCGAATATCATAGCTCATATACGATCACGTATATTAAAATAGATATATAAAAACATGTCACAGCAGTTGTTACTCTTACGTAAAACCTTACAAAATACGGTGTAAATATGTCCGAGGTATTTGATCACAACGACGATTATATGATCAAGGCCTTTAAGTCGTATATTATTTTAATAATAAATATTTTATTATTATATGCAACAAACAATAAAAGAGTATTAAAAGAAAAAATGGTATATTATTTTGCTATTATTATTTAATTATAGTATTATTTCCTAATTAAAGTATTAAAAGAAAAAAAAAACTGAAATATTGCTTTTCACGATTTTGAACTGGGGACCCACATATTCATGACCTTGATCCTTAACCAGCCAGACCAAATAATTAAGGGTAAAACTGGTATATTTTTACTTTTTATTATTATAATAATAATAATATATTTTAATATTATTATATCATTATTATTATTATTATATAATAATATTATTAATATTATATTATTATTATAATATTATTACTGTTCATTAAGGTTTCAAATGTATATATAGACATTACGTCGAAGTTAGCAATCCATTATAACAAAGTTAGCAATCCATAAACGGGCGAAAGTCGCTTACAATATTATAACGATATATAATTTATTTTAAATGCTTAAAAAAATTTTTGATAAAAAAAGTAAGCATAATTGTGTAATTTTTTTTAAAGTTAACAAAGTGCAATTTAGTAGAGAAAAATAAAATATATAAATGTTGAAAATAAAAGAATTTTATTCCTTCTCGACATAAGAAGTACGTAATTATATTTTGTCAAAGTTAATAATTCAAGTACGTGAGAAAGTCAAAGTTAATTAAAGCACGTGAGAAGCGACTACGATTCCTTTTTCTTTTTTTTGAATGACGAAGGTCTCAATCGTGTAAGCCCACTGTTTTCAGGCCACGTCACTAAGGTCTAGTTACATGTAACTCTCATAAGTCATAACAACCACCCTAGAACCCACTAAAAAAGCCCCCCCGACCCCCCTTTCCCCTCAAACCGCTATTTCGCTGCGGAAGGTCTTGTGACTACGAATCTACGATTCCTTGTATGCTATATATTATGAATAGACAACTGTTTTCATTAAATTTATAATGTAAATGTATATTTAGAATTTACAACAAAAGTGAATAAAATTAAGTTAAATGCGGAAAATTAAATCTATATCAGGGTATGTTTGAGATTGTTTATTAAAAGTGTTTATTAACTTATAACTTTTAAAATTAATTTTAAAAAAGAAAGTGTTTGGGTTATCTTTTGATATGTGAATAGTTAATAAGTTGTTAGGATTAACTTTTAAAAAAGTGTTTTGAATTAGTTTTAACTATTACATCAAAAAGTTATTTTAAAAGCTACAAATTATAGTTTTCTTGAAAACAACTTTTTAAACTAACTTAAAAAGTTAACCCTTCTTTGTTACGATAACTGGATAACTACATCTTATTACTTTGGGGCTCAGATTAAAGTAAATCTAATAATGTATGTTTTTTCTTATTTTTTTTATTAATGTAAGTGAGCCATACATTAATTAAATAAAAGAAAAAACGTATACCTTTAAATTTACTTTAGTGTGTGCCCCAAAATAATAAGATGTAGTTATTCGGTTAACGCAATAAACATGTGTTAACATTTGATCATTTCCCTATATATATATATATGGGCCAGTTAATGTACAAAGGGGTTAAATGGTACTAAGCGTAGGAATGAACCAAAACGCGCCATGTGTCATCTAGGAAAAGGGTATAATCGTCAAAAAAAAATCACATACCACATTATACAAAATTACAGACCGTGATACTGGATAATTACGGACCAAATGTAAAATTATGCTATATGAAATCACAGACCGTAATTTAACACTCATAATCAAATACAAACTGTATAAATCACGTACCAGATAATAACAGACCGCGTTATATAAAAATCACGGACCGTAATTTATCTAGGAATTACCTAGATAAATCAGGGACCAATAATCACGAACCGTAATTTAACACTCATAATCAAAGACAAACTGTATAAATCACGTACCAGATAATCACAGACCATGTTATATAAAAATCACGGACCGTCATTTTAAATACATAATCAATAACGAACAACATAATTACAGACCCATACTCACGGACCAAATTTAAAACTCACGGACCACATAAAAAAATCGAAAAAAACTATAGCAATATCATACTCAAATTAAAGATAATAAAATTCTTAATTTTATGGTGTAATTTTTTTAAAAAAATAATTAAGTATTTAAAAGTTATTTGATTTTAAAAAAATGGTGGAACTTGATTTACTCACTCATAAGTCAACTAGAGTTGGTTATTCCTTTTTTGTCATTTAGTTTTAATTCACGCAAGTTTTTAGGGAAAAATGTGGAACATCCATTGATTAATTTGATCAAAGTCTCAGAATCCTTCTTATCATTTTCACCGAAAAAGCCATTTGTATTGGAACCGTCTCCTATATATATATATAGTCTTTAAGTCACCATATTATCCTTACATATATGTTTACTAGTGTTGATATGGTCCTTGTGTTTTGTTAGTATTTCACTCTTTATCCCTAGGTTTTATAAATTATTCATATAGTCTCAAACTTTAAACATTTGTAACATATATAGTCCTTAGGTCACCATATTATCCTTATATGTGTTACAAATGTGTAAAGTTCGGTACCATATGGGTAATTTATAAAACTTAAAGACCAAAAGTGAAATAGTAAAAAAACACAGGGACTATCTTGGTAATTTACTCTTAATATATTTAAGCATTACATTGTTTAGACTATTTCCCTCACATGGTTTCAGGTTTCGACACTAATAGGTATCGTGGTTGCATGAGCACATGGTTCATACTTGGTGATGGATGCTCGAGACGTACTGAAACAGGCTCATGCTCGTGTTTGAAAAATCAACGTGATTTAGGCCTACACATGCTTATATCATCGTAGATATGATGGAGTGGGAACTGTTAACTGGATGGAGTTAGGGAGTTTTAGTTTGTAATTGTTCCTTCGAAAAACAATGAAAGGGATAACCACTATCGTAGAGTTTTGAAAGCAAAAACTAAGGGGCTGTTTGTTTAGGTCTGAATAGCTCTGAATGTGTCTGAATCTGAATGGTTCAGATTCAAACTGTTTGTTTCGCGAGAAAAAACATACATCTGAATGGACCAAAATGTCTGAATGGAGGTCTGAACCATTCAGACTTGGGGGAGAGTCTGAACCATTCAGACGTGAAGGAAAAGAGGGGCTGGGTGCGATCGGGGCTAGAATTTGAACAACCGGACCGAACCATCGGACTAAAGGTTTATGATGAGAGTTTGAACCACTGGTGGTACTCGCGGTGGTGCTGCTCACGGTGGTGCTTCACGGCGCTCGCGGTAGATGACGAAGATGGGGGGTGCGCGAAGGTAGACGACGACCGAAGGTAGACGACCGTGGCACTGCTCGCGGTGGTGCTTCACGGCGATCGAAGGTAGACGACGACCGAAGGTAGACGACGAAGATGGTGGTGCTTCGTGGTGCTGCTCGCGGTGGTTCTTCCGACGGTGCTCGCGGTGGTGCTTCCAGCTACTGGATGATGATGGGAGATGGGAACGGGCAGGGTTGGGTTTTTTTTTTTTGAGAAATTTGGGATTTTATTTTTTAGAGTTAAGTGTCATTTTAGTCCTTGTGGTTTGACTACTTTTGCCATTTTAGTCCCTGTGGTTTGAATTTTGCCATTTTGGTCACTATGGTTTCATTTTATTGACATTTTCATCCCTATGGTTTCCATTTTATTGCCATTTTAGTCCAATTAAATTTAAAATTTTGGACTAAAATGGCAAAATTTATCAAACTATAGGGATGAAAATGGCAATAAAATGAAACCATAGTGACCAAAATGGCAAAATTCAAACCACATGGACGAAAATGACGAAAGTTGTCAAACCACAAGGACTAAAATGACACTTAACTCTATTTTTTATCATTCAGCACTTAATCATTCAGACCATCTTAATCATTCAGACGTCTTAATCATTCAGCACTTAATCATTCAAACTCAACCAAACGACTCCTAATTAATTGTAATGTTTTATTTAGAGGAAAATTCCTAAATTAACAATTTTAATAAGTCAAAATAAAACAAAATGTTGATTTGACTATTTCTTGTCTCAAAATTTACACGTGTAAAAGCGCTGCCGATACATACATAGGCGACTGACCGTATTTTACGGACGTTGACAGGACTTAAAAAGTTTTTGTTGGTCATCGAAAAAAAAGTTGAGCGATTAACTTTTTTTTAAACAGCAAACGTCCGATCACCCGGGTTTACACAAGTAAATAGATCAGTCTTTCGTCTGAAAAACAGAACGTGGTAACCTGAACCACCCGCCAAGAAGGAAACCTACAACCAGGAAAACTCTCTGGCTCAACCCAGAGCAATATTTGCTCTGAGACTCCAACCAAGGTCTCTAATAAAAGAAGTCAAGAGCAGTGACGGAGCTTGGAAAAAAAACTCGGAGGTGGCCGAAGGATTTTTAAGAAGAAAACGGAGGGGCCGGAGGATTTTTAGTAAGAAAACGGACGTGCCGAAGGATTTTTAAAAAGAAAACGGACATGCCGAAGGATTTTTAAAAAGAAAACGAAGAGAACCAAAGGATTTTCCGATTAAATACTATTATATCAACATTTATGAGAGAAAAAACTGGAGGGACCCCTGCCCCTTATAAGCTTCGTCTCTAGTCAAGAGACTAACATTAGGTAATAAGCCTTGGTAGTTGAGTGATTAAATGAGAGAGAAAAAATCAAAATAGGTTAATTGAAATAGTTTACAAACTATTTCAAAAAGTGTTTTATCTAATTGAATACATTAAAAACAAAATTTTAATAAACACTGTTTATAAAAATAATATTATTATTCTATTATTTAAAGTTTAATGTATTTGCCATTTCAATCATGCTTATTTTATATATTTTTATTACTAATTTTCTAATATTTGTAAACTATTTGGGAACTGGTCTGGTAATAAACATAAATAAATAAGGACCTTCCTGAACTTATACAGGTAAATCATATGGTTACAAATTATCTATTCTTGGATTTCTATTTTAAAATAAACAATAATAAAATGAGTCTACCAACAATGTATCAAGTTGCATACTATAATTACACGCACATGGAGGATATATAAATAAATGATGAGAATATATTTTTTTAATGTGTAATAATCTATACATAAATGAATACAAGGCAGAACCACACGCTGTGTTTTCTAAAGTTGTTTGTACCAAACAATATACGATATTATTAAATAAAATTATATAATATTTAATCATGTGACGTGATAATACGACTAAAAAAAGCTATTCTAAGTCATGGTGGATCGGTTATAAAGATTGAAACGTAAACAACAAAAATCATGCCACTTATGTTGCGGTATAATACATTTTAAAAGGGCATCATCACGTAATACGACATGTTTATGACTTAATTACATGTGATGTATAAGTACATAAAATAATTCTATGAAGTTTACGACAACTGACAAAAACATTTATATATTGGTGCCGATCTCTCTTGCTCTCGAGATCATCCGCCTAGCTCGTGTGTTATTGGTTCACATGAGATCGTTCGACACGACAAGCTCCGTTGTATGTGGTGGCTCCCACCATCGTCGTTGATCATCAACTCAATCAACTCAATCCAATAGAGAGTAGATAGTAGGAAGTGGATGATAATGGTAATGTATGAATGGCGGATTTGGTAGTGGTGAGAGGTTCCACGTGGATGCATGGCGATCAATGAAGCAGGTGGATGCGGTTACGGTGGTGGATGTGTCACCACCGTCTTCCACCTTGACACATTACCATCGTCGAAAGAGCGGAACACACCGGAAAATGGTTTAAATTTTTCAAGGATTTGAAATGAACTTTAGATACTAAGAGATGGTTTTAATACGTGTTCTAGTATTTAGAATGGTTTATAGAACATGCATGATTTAAGCAGTTTTTTTCTTCTTTTTTTTTTTTTTTTGTAAACAAAAGTGAATAAAAATATACCAAATTACACGACAAATTAACTTAAGCGGGAACAAACAAAAAAGTTAAGTTGAAGGACGAGAAATAATTTTAAAAACTAATTAAATCATTTGTATTTATAATGTTGTGTAATTAAATGTTAGATTTTATCTAATATTGTTATGTATTTATAACTTTGTGTAATTCAATGTTTAATTTTTATTTTGTATTTGTAATTTTGTGTAATTAATTAAAAGATTTTTATTTATTCGTTTGTTTTGATTTTGTTTTGTATTTATAATTTTGTATAATTAAATAAAATATTCTATTTATTTTTTTTATTATCTTTTAAATTTATTCATCGAATTTATATAACTATATATATATATAAGTATGAACAAAAACCGGTTCCACTGGTTAGCCGGTTCGGTTACATTAGTTACAAAATATAGGTTAAAAAATCAGTTATTTTATCGAACTGGTTATTGGGAAACCGATAAACCCTATATGATTGATTAACCAGTTCGGTTAATCTGAAACCAAATACCGACCAGTTTACTGGTTCGTGAACCTCTATGGATACGGTCAATTTTAATTTCATAACCATCAAGTTCCACAAACTAATTACCAAATACCAAAAACATAAGGATTGGTGTGATGAATCACACATTTAAAAGAATGTTTTTAGGTATTGAACGAAGAATCCATTTGAAAACAATTGAGGTTTGTGCGGCATTTATAGTCAATTTTTCTAATGAATATATGTTACATAATGGCTTAATTGACAAAAGTTTGAAAAGCCTACAAAAGAATCTTACTCAAAATTTTATCTTTAGAAATTAGTGAAGAATTACATGAGGGTTATCATGTCATAGGTATTGTATTTACATGCATTGTCAACAACAAAAAATCTGACCAAAATCTCACATGATATTTTCTTTGGTAAATATTGTTCCTTATTTATTTATTTATTTATTTATTTATTTATTTTGTATATGCTCTGGCATTAATTCATCGATGTCTACATACATATAACATTGTTATTAACTCATAGGTATCCACCAACATAACACGACGGCTTTGTTTCAAAAAATGAGATGCTAGTATAGGGTCTCAATATTTTTAAAGCCCTGAAATTTTAGGTTTTTTGTATTTAATTTGATATTTAAATATAAAAAAAAGCAATTTAATTTTCTTAGAGATAGAGATGGATGGATGAACAAAGATGATTTCCACCAATTTTATCACTTATTCACTAATTCAATCGGATTGTGAATCACGTTTGGTTTTTTTTATTGATTTTCTTCAAAATCGTGATTCTTTCTCTAGACTATTTTCTTCTTCGTAAGCTACTTCATGTTTGTAAGATCTTTGTTTGTACTCCATCGCAACAGTTCAAATTTCTAACTATCGTTCTTTTGATCAATCTTGAGTTCGGATAAAAAGTCAATTTTACAATAATAAAATTAAAAAATAAGCCAGATTTTTATTTTGTATAGCTCTCAAAATAGCCGAGACGACCACACAATATATATAATGTTGTATTAGTGGTGGGATCAAAACTTATTGGCTAGAGGGTTATCATAACATTCACTATATATTTCATTAACTACAAAACATTCACTGTCGCATTAACTACAACGACTAATAGAGGACCAACTTATATATAAACATATTTATATAAAAAAATCTTATTTTTTATATATATTAAAAATGACCAATTTTCATAAATGAAGGGTCAATGAACCCTCTTGAGCAACTCTCGAAGCCTTTGATTTCTTCGAAGTAATCACCCTTCTCAAATACTGTTACATTTTAGGTTTTCTTAATACCTTGTATGCATTATGTTAAAATGGGTGAGAGAAAATTAAGGCTTCGTTAGCTATGCGAGTATATAATTTATATATGTGTCGAATTTTGAGATATAAAAATAAAATTGCACTGATTTCAATTAATATTTGTGAAAATAACGTTAAAAGCGTTGGGTTGGTCGGTTAACCAGACATCATGAGTTGAATGTCTCATTGGAAGCAACACTTTATTCTTACGGGTAAAGGTAAAGATTGTCTATACCTTAATTTTCTCAAATTCTACCTTAGTTTTGTTAGATGATATATGATGATGATGGTTGAGAGAAAATTAAACTTTACACCAGTTTTCTTATCATGCTCATTTCTTTCGGCTTTTACAAATAAATTATTTCTCAATGAAACTAAATCTTATTTATTGAAATATTTAGAAAAAAAATTCTCTAGTCTCTAGCTCTAAACTAATTTTTAATCAACCTTTTGCATAATTGATTATTTAATGGTAATTAACACCTCCAATAATAATAGTATGTCCACCTTGAGAGGAACGACCTTAGTCTAAAAGAAAATAATAATAATAATGGAACATATTAAGTGGATGTAAATTCTGTCAACTACTCGAGTTTTGGTGAAACAAATAATTAAAAGCGAAAAACCTTATATTTCTAAACTACTTTTCTTTAATTAAAGCATTTAATATTCATAGAAGTTATTTCCTTTCTAGTCATATTTATACTCATTGTGAAATGAGCGGTAGGCATATAATATTAACCGATATATGTGTTCGAAATATGAGTTATATATACAACTTGTACGTATGTCCTAATCATATTTAAGTTTGCTTTTGTCACTCTTAATGCCAGGGGCGGCTCTGAGAATTCAAGTGCCCCGGACAAACTGATAAAAAAAGGCCCCTAATGAATTATAAACTTGTGTTTTTTCGGTTTTGTATTTGGAGATATAAGTAAATATAAATAATTTATAAACGATTTTTATTTTTTTTGTGCCCTTGCGATAAATGTGCCCTGGACGGAGGTCGGGTTTGCCCCTCCCCAGGGCCTCCCATGCTTAATGCGATAGCGACCGAAGAAATGAGTGTGGAGGATGTGCTAGCTGTTGCTGAAGAATAGGATGTAAGGCGGATATATATTACATGAAGAAAATCGACCAAAAGACGGTGATGGCCAATGACACGAGGAGGGAGGAGGGGTGCTAGTGATGGCGGTCCACGTTTGAGTGATGGTGTAGTCGTGGGCGACGATGTGATAGGTTTAGAAAGAGAACAAGCTTATGATGGGAGAAGTGAAATTTCATGTGAAAACTTTTTTTCCATTAAACACTTTTAATTAAAGTTATCCATTTAATAAGTGCTCTTAAATTAAAACGTTAGATCGGTTATTTATGTATTTTTCTAATCAAATTAGGATATGTTGTGTTTTAAAGATTTTCTTTAAGACAATGATGAATGTTACATTTTGCAGTGATTACATGCATTTTTTTGTTGCTTTTATAGGAAGATAAAATGAGAGGAACTTATGTAAAAAAGTTTAATTTCGATTTTCCCTATCTTGATCACATTTTGTTATATAGTGGTTTGTATAATTAAAATAATCTTAACTAATATACATTTACTGTATTATCTACTAATTATTTCATTTACATTCATTAAAAAAACATTAGTATATGGGCATATTATTAATGCAAAGCTTATATACACACATATACATAGAGATTGCATTCATTAAAAACAATGATGAATAGAAATACACAATGACACATGAAAATGCAATTTTTTAAACTTTTTATATGACAATATTATACTTGTTTTAAAGATAAAAAATGATCTGTTTATTGGTGTAACTTTTTAAAAAAAAATAATAATATCGCATATATCTAATTGCCTAAAATCTTGTTGCACTAACTTTTAAATACAAATTTGGCCTCAACCATTAAATTATATATTTAATTGCTCACAATCCTTCTTACACTTCTCATAAATTTATTTATTTTTACTATAACCCCACCCCATATATATAGGGTATGATTAAATAAAAAGTGAATTTTATTTAAGAAGGATGTAATTAAAGTATTTATAAAACCATCAAAACGAGCTCAAATGAACTCCGATTAAATTCATTCCGATAATGTTGGGACCGTATCGTCGAACTATACAATATTAACTTTTGAGTTTTTGCTTTAACATTTACCTATAAAGTTTATGTTTTAGGGCATGGTTTTTAACTTTTAGTTTTACCTTTAGACATTAATGTTTGATTTATAGTTTAGGTTTAAGTATTATGGTTTATGATTTGGGGTTTAACGATCGTGGTTTAGGGTTCGACAAGCCGGTTTTCAATGACGCAAATATGAGTTCGTTCGGAGTTTTTTGGGTCGGTTTTTAAGTTTTAAAAAATTAATTTTTAGCATTTTTAGGTAAAATAAACTTTTTAAACAAATATGTCCTTATATATTATAATTGATTTGTATATTACACAAGAAATAAACTTAAGTGTGTGTGTACATACATATATATATATATATTAAATGCGATTTCACTTGATTACATAATTATGAAACACATAAAAGTATAATCTTTTAGATATTTTAATAATAAGTTAAAATTGTATTAACAATATTCTTTGTTCGTTTTATATCATTATAAAGTATTTGATGTGGTCCATAAACCTCACTAAACTTCAAAGCTCATTTAGAAATTTAATTGGTAATTTAATAACATAAAAAAAGATGCAATAATAACACGGATATATTATGGTTTCGTTAATTATGGTTTTCTCTCTGGTTAGCTAGCTTAAACCATCAAGATCAGTCTAAAAGTTTTTATTTTTTTTTTGAATTAACAGTTCTAAGGTTTAAAAAAAATAACAGTTTCAATCTTAGGAACTTTCTACTAAATAACCAAATTGTTATTGTACACATGTATTTATTTCATTTACTGTATTCTTTCTTACTAAATGATCACATTTTTCTAGTTATAAATATTAAAAGATAAATGAAAATTAGGTGACTATTGTATGTCTATAAGGGCAATTTGGTCATTAGACAAAAAACTTAACAGAAAATGAGAGGATGCTAGTATCCTAGATTAAAGTTGTTATTTTTTTCCAACCTAAAAGACTATGAATTTATAAGAAAATTACTTTTAAATTGAGCCTGATGATTTAAACAAAGAAACATAAAGCAAAATTTAAATTAACTTTTTACACTTTATGTAACTTTATTTATTTCTTAATTATTATTATAAGATATACAATAGTATATAATTATGATTTAACAACTTTTATAAGTTCCACGGTTAACAAAATTATTAGGCATTTCATCAAATGTCATTTACTTGTCAAATTATATATTAAATCAAAATTTAAAATTAAAAGCACACATATATATTTGTTAAAGTAATATAAACATGTATATATGATAAGGGAATAAAAATATACGATAGTGAAGTTTTAGGCCTTGGTGTCTTGATCTCAGGAGGATTTGATGTTTACCCACTCGTCATATCGTGACCAAAAATGAGATAAAAAAATATAGTAAATTAATATAATATAATATAATAGACGTATTAGTTCTTTTTATTAGACCATGGGGTGTGCCGGGTGGATAGGGCGTGAGTGGGGCTGGGTTGGGCGTGGAACACCGTCCCCTTGGGGCGTGATCACCTTGGGTGTGGCCACAGCCACGCTTCTCTCAGCCGTTTGAGCTTTTCATTTTTGGGGCGTGAACACTAAGGGGTATTTCCACCACAAATGATGGAGTGGGTGGTTGTGGTGGATGCATACGTAACGTCTAGGTGGAGTGGTTGGGGCCAAGAGACATACCTCATAGTCTTAATAGCGACATATTTGTGAAGTTAAGAAAATTGATCCATTAAGAATTATGGTCCCGATGATGACAATATGACATGACATAAAATCCTTAGAACGGTTCAGGTTATAACTTTCTATCATACTTTTAGCAAGTGTTTTTAAGTGTATAAATTATATTTTTTTTTTCTCAAATAGAATCTATACTCCCACATAAAAGAAAATAGACAAGGAGGAAGCATTTTATTTTAGTAGTTTGATATTAATATTTAGCTATATTTTCTAGTAATTATTATGGTGTCCTATTTTTAATTATTAATTTGAAGTTGGTGATTATTAAAATAATGATCTGACTAATAAAATGAGAAGGTGATTAGTGAAAAACCACATTCTTCTCACTAAAATTAATACCGCTATAAATTATCATCACGTTAAACGAATATTGGCAGTGCACTTGTTTAAAATGCTAAACGCTTGTGAAATTAGCATACATATAAAAGAATATAGTTTGTAGATATATAATAAATATTATGAAAAAATGCAAAGATTTAAGTTGATCTTATTATAATTATCTAGGTTACCACAATTAATATATAATAGAACCTTACCTTATATGTATATATATAGGATTGGTATCTCATCTTAAAGAAATAAAATCTAAACCCTAATTGGTACTTCAATTTAAAATCTTAAAAATATATATATGTTTCATATTAAAGTTGAATATACATATGTATATGTGTGTCTATACATATATTACATAGATGAAATGTTTTGACTTCAAACACGAAGAAGTATATTAGTTTATGAGTAATTTATGATCAATAGTAGAATAAATTTAACTTTAATAAATGATAGGTAAGATCCATTAATAATACTATTTTTTATATTTTTTATTAAAAATATAAAAATTAAATAAATAAAAATAATATGTACGTGTGTTATGTTACAACAAGAGATATGATATTTAGACAGAGAGGAATTTCAAACATTGTCATATTAGTTTTTAATTTAAAATATAAACAATTAGAAAGTTTGACAATCGTAAAAGTATTTAAAAAGAGACGCGATGTGATAGTGAAGTAATTACAAGAAATTCCACCACTACCATGTGGATTAGTTTGGAATCAAACACAGGAAAGGGTTTAATAATAATGGAGGACAACCCATTAATTGTTTTTAGCAAATATTTAAAAAAGATATGATTATGTTGTTATAAAATGGGTATTAATGCTAAAAAAGTTTTAGAAATAATCTTAACTATTATTATCTTAAATTAATAATTGGGATAAAAGTAAGTATTTAATTTGAAGTTTAAAAATGGTTTTTACCCTATATGTTTTAAGTCTACTCAAGTTCAACAGCTTACTTTCTTGTTATATAAAGAAACACGTGTTCATCATGTGACAATGCTACGTACCAAAGAGGCATAGCCTCAATGGTACCCCAAGATTCTTCCAAATCGAAGGTTTTGGGTTCAAATCCCTCCCGCTGCGAAAAAGGGGTTTGTGAAGGGTCAGGGGTTTTCCCAGTGGAGTGGTTGTGGTGGCTCATAGGAGTTCCAGATAACTAGACATTGGTGACATGGTCTGAAAACAGTAGGTTCACACGATTGAGATGTTCGCCCGTTCAAAAAAAATGTGACAATGCTACGTGACACCTAATCACGCTTTCTCACATGGGTATTTACACAACCTAACGACAAGACCATGCAAATTCACAAACATATACACATGACACATAAATACATAAACACAAGCATAATCACACAAGTTAACACACATGATGATGACATATTAATCACCTGAACACAACATCTGGCACATACTAATGAACACTTTAAGCTATTTTGTAATTATAATATATGTTATTATTAGAAGAGTAAATTACACAATATTAAATTACACAATACACAAATTATTACTTTTGCAATGCTTTGAAATTTTATTTTGCGTTTTTACGTGTCGGAAACTACCCATACAATCTTTACTATTTATAATTCATCCAAACATTTTGTCACTAGGATGGATGTGAGTTCATTTTGAACGTTAAACTTTTTAAATGACCATTACACCGATACATTTTTATTTAAATGATAAAAAATAATTAAATTGAAAATCTAAAAAACCCCTTCTTTCCATATTGACAAAAAGTTAACTTAGAAACGAAATCTATTTTAGAATCCAGAATCACGTTATAAGCAAAGCCATTTTCAATAACCAAATACATAAACTCATTGGAAAATACTTGTACAAAAAATGAAAGCAAATATTTTCAAGGCGAGAAATATGTTTCGAATGAACACGTGTCCTTGCAAGTACTATATTAGGTTCCATTAAAATTAAAAAATTATTTCTTCATCACAAAAAGAAAAAAGGAAAAAAAAAGATTCACTGATCTAAATTCATGCTTTGTTATGATGTTGGCATAGGCGAAGGTTTATTTAGATTGGGGGCGACCGCCCCCTGTTTTTTCGTGTAGAAGTGTAAATTTTTCGATACGTAGTGTAAATTTATTTAAAAACCTTTATTTTGCCCCCCTAGAAAACAAAAAAATTAGTTCGCCCCTGGATTATGCTCAAGCTTCGCCACTGGATGTTGGTGCTTATTCTTTGGATTATCTTGATGTTTTACGTATGAAATAGGAGAAGAAAGGATAATGTCAACAACTAATTTTCATTAAATTAGTATAAAAGAAACAAACAAATCCAATAAAGTTTTATTATTTAGCAAGATTTACATAAGTAAAGCAAAAACAAATCTTACTTTATTCTAATAAGATAAAAGACTATTTCTAAGAAAACTATCGACTTAAAAGATACTTAAAATAGAAGTCATATAAATGTTAAATGGTACAAAGACTTATCTTATATAAATTGTAGTCATACTAAAACTTATATAAATTGTAGAGTATATTATTGATATGGTTAATGTGGTTTGCTAATAGTTAACTCTTAATTTACAAGTTTCATAAATTATCAATATGGTCTCAAAATTTAGATATTTGTAACATATAATCCTTATATCATCAACTTACCCTCACATACTTGAACAAATTAACCTCACATAACTTTCAAGAAAGTGGTGTAGTGATTACAGTGAAGGAGAGACAACCTAAAGATCTTAAATTCAATCCCTAATTAAAGCAATTTTCATTGGCGACCATCAACCCAGTTTTTTGCGGCTACGTTTTACCTGTTCCTTTCGGTTATTCTGGTATTGAGGGGCACCCGTGGATTACCACACATGTGGGTTCCCATGGTTATGAAAAAAATGTGCCTTACCTAAAGATCATATGCGTTACAAATATTTAAAATTTGAGAATATATTAGTAATTTATAAAACATATGAGCAAAAAAAATTAACAAAACATATGAACTATCTCGATAATTTATTGTAAATTATATCATCATTTGGTCACTAAATTTAGTAAGTGAATCCACTACACATGTCTAAGGTGCTGCTTGACTGTTTGTTTTTCCAAACATGTCTGCGTAGTCTCTTTTTTCTGCGTCGCGCAGACCACGCATAGACATTTGCATATGTATAATGTTTGTTTTTTCGATGATATTTCATTAGAAAAACGTCTGTGCATGCTCTTCTTGATGCAGATGTGACCCATCAACTTTTAGGATATTTTAAGGTCTGAAGAGATCACCAACAGACCACCCACACCTTCCGCCACTGGCAATCACCACCACCGCCACCATCGGCCACCACCACCACCGTCGGTCACCCCACCGCCACCGCCGCCGCCACCGCCACTATTGTCCGTACAACACCACCAATTTAGTTTAACAGTTAACAATTGTTAAAAAAACAAAACTCTTATTTTTACAGACCACAAAGATTTGGTTCATATCTTTTTTACACATATTTGCCGACGTAATACACAGACCGCAAATGTTTTATTTTTTAAAAATCAAACACCGCATAAATTGATAAATGTTATGATGGTATACTAATTAGTAATTACTAACATTGAGCTACTCATCGTAAATTCGACATGATTTACTTTTATTTTTTATTAGAAAGATGTACAAACGATATTAGACAAAATCATGATTTTTATCTCGTTAATATTAACCGTTAACGTGCACCATTAATGAAGTGAATGATGCGATTAAACATGGTTAAAAATTTTTAAATTACAAAAATACCCTGATTTGGTCAACCTTGAGACCACCCCTTTCCCTGTCTTTGGCGAGTCTACCGATTGAGTAGAGAGAGAAAGATTGCTTTCAGACCAGAGGAGAGAGAAAGATACAGATTCGGATATATCCTCACATTACGCTTTTAGAGAGAGAAAACTTTTAGAGAGAGAAACAATGAGATTCAAATATATACATATACATATACAATTATACATATACATACACATTTAGAGAGAGAGAAGAGAGAGATTCAGACATATATATATATATATACACACACATTTAGAGAGAGAAGAAGAGAGAGATTCAGATATATATATATATATATATGTGCATACACTGTTAGAGAGAGAAAGAGAGAGAGATTCAGATATATTATATATACATACAGAGTTTTATATAGAGAGAGAAAGTGTGTATCGAAGAGATACAGAGAGAGAGAGAGAGAGAGAGAAGAAAGGGGCAAAGGTGCAGCATTTGGTCTCTGCAATACTCAGCAACCTCTCCTTTAATAAAGTGTCTCCGGTTTTCATATTGTCCCCTTCCACCTTTTCCGGCAGCTTGTTTTATCAATATTTTATTAATTTCAACTCTTCGTTTTCTGTTGCCGGCGAAATTCGCCGGAAAACGCATGCGTTTGTATGCTTTCAGTCCTTTTGTTCGAAGAATTGTTCTCGCAGCTGGAATAACAAGTATGTATAGTCAAACATCGATTTGATCTGATTTACAGTGAATGAATCTCCGGTGGTAGGACTCTCTGGTTGTTTACAATAACACAACGTGGTCGGCGATTTGAACAACGAGCAATGAAGATGCCGGCGAACAGTTCCGGATCCACTTTAACATCGGCGAATCCAGTCGAAGGTCAGCTTAATATCTTCTCTGAATCTAGCAGTTTCATAGCAATTTTCATACGAATTTATCAAATTTCATTGTGATTTTATTTATTTTTGGTGAAAATTTCTAAATCTCCGATCGATTTGATGTAAAAAGGGTGAAATGTTCCAATTCGGTTGAAATGACTTTATTTTGCTTTCGTTTTCACAAAGCAGTTGGAGAGAAGAACCGACTAATTAATCCGGAGCTATGGCAAGCCTGTGCCGGACCTCTGGTCAACTTACCAGCTGCCGGAACACATGTCGTCTATTTTCCTCAAGGCCACAGCGAACAGGTTTTGAGTTTTCTTTACGCTTTGCGGCTTTGTTATTTTTTGTTTCTATTTTGCGCCCATATATGCTAACGTGAACCGAATATTCAACAAATTCTTAGGTTTCTATCACTTTCATATAATTAGTAATTCTGTTTAATTAGTTCTTATTTGAAGAAAATTTCTTGCGTCGGTATCCATCGATAAACCGTAAAGCAATACACTGTACAAGAGTATATGCATAACGTACAACTAGATTAAGCGTATAAGACTCTCTCCAAAAACAAGCCCACCCGTGACGGTGGAAACGATGAGACAGTCTTAAGAATTTTGGTTTAGCAGTTGTACCGTACAACTATTTACTGCCAGGAAAAAAGGAGAGGAAAGCAAGGTTGATATCAATTTTGGAATAATTGTACAAAGGGTTACTGGTTATGGTATTTATAAAATTAATATATCATTACAGTAAAATGATACTCGTTTGTGGTACCGTACTACGGAATAAAATTTCCAGCCAAAAGAAGGAAATAAAAAAAATTAACCTTATGGGTAAAAAAGATGTCGACTTTCCATTGAAAATAAATTAAAGTGTTGCCTTTTCAAAAAAAAAAAAAGAAAAATACACACACACACACATATATAACCTTTAGAAAAGTTTGGTTAAAATATCATTTTTTTAAAATTTCGTTTTAACATTAATATTTCTATATTGGGTAGATATGTAAGAATAAAAATAATTAATACCAACAAACCTTTATAGATGAAGTTTCTATTTATTAAATGCTTCTTAAGTTAGATAAACCCAATAAATACATGCAAAATTTGTTTTCTATAGTAAACAAGGTTAGAAACCTGTATTGTCAGATAAATATTTATTTTTATTATTACGTATGGATGGAGAAGTATAGTTGAATTTAATGTTAGATCTGCTAAAATGCACATGGTATTGTGATGGTTGGTGAGATGGAACTATCTTCTCTGCAAGTTCCTTTTAGTCTTTTACTACCATAGGCTCAGCTAATATAAGTTTTGATTTCTTTTGGCCTTTATGAGGGAAAAAACTGCAGAAGTAATATATGATATGATTTCTTCAGGACCCACTTGCCATTTTCTTTTGATATTCAATTTCAGATGGGTCAGTATCATCTTCAAGCTATAATTGCCAAATTTTAACCATATGTCACAAATTTTATGGCGCTTTGTTTGGTCTAAAATTTTAGTTGAAGGGAATTTCAGACTAGCTTAATTTTGCTCTGTCATTGCAAACTAATTTTGCTTTTGATTATGGTCTATTAGGTTCTAATGGTATGGTATGTTGGATATTTGACTAATAATTAAAAGAGTAAATTACATAAATCGTCCTTTATATTCACTCATTTTGTGGATGACGTCCTTTATTAGAAATAATTACAGAAAACATCCTTAACATGAAAATATATTATGGATTTCTTCTTAAAAATTACATAAATCATCCTTTAATTACATTACATAAATCGTCCTTAAATTAAGAAAAAAGATGAAATCCTTATTGATTAACACATATTTTAAAAGCTTATACATGGAAATACTAGATAAGATATAACCATGGTTGTACACTTGTCCACAAGCAGCTATGTAGATACCTAAGCTGATTTAATTATATGTTGAGTTGCAGAACTTAGAGAATAAATATGGATAGGCTTTCTTTGGTGATCATACTGCTGTGTCACTTTATAATAATATATGGATTGACATTGTAATTAGTTAGTCATGTAGTATTAGTATCAACTACTATATGTTGGCAATTTGTTATGCCAGTGTCCTAATCAATTTCTATACTTTATGGTAGAACGAGCCAACTAGGTCAAACAGGTTGATTTTGAAGACTATGCACCATAGCAAATCTTTTTGTTCAAAGCTTAATGCTTATTACTACTGTAATCATAGTTAATGTAATAATTACATATTAAAATAAAAAAGTTAAAAGATTGACACAAAAGTGTTTGGTCAACCCACTCATTTTTACACCTCTACTTTCCAGCCAAAATGAAAGTGATTCACTTGTTTGCGGGACTTGGTCAATGGTGTTAAGTTGACCAATTTGCTGGAAAGCAAGGCATACTAATTTGGTCAACTTCCCATGCCCGAAAGTTGCATCTAGAACATGAAATGTAGTGTTCAAAGAAGTTATTTTTGGAGGGTGACCAATAGTAGATTGTATCTGACGAACAGATACAAGGGTCAGAGGAGTTGTTTGAAAAAACAATATATAATACTCTATGGTAAAAAATTACAATTAATAATTGTAATGGGTAGTGTTATTTCTTTACTTGACTCAATATTGTTCTGTTATGCATGTCTTCAGGTTGCTGCATCTATGAAGAAGGACGTGGATGCTCAAATTCCAAGTTATCCCAATCTTCAGTCAAAATTGTTTTGCATCCTTCATAAGATCACACTGCATGTATGACCTTTATTTCTAACTGTTTTATTGTTTTGAATACAAGTTATTATGCAGCTTTGTTTTTTTAAAATTTAATATTCTTGCCAAAGTGCATAAAGAAACAAAGACATCAAATTGGCAAAAGAAAAGATACAAAGATTACCAAAAAGCAGCACAAAAAAAAAAAAAAAATTCAAATTTTCTACTCTACATTCTTAGAACAATCTTTGATGTTTGAGGTAGTGTCAAGTATGGAGAATCTGAAATTGACTTGGTATCATGCTACTTATTTCTATATTCATTCCAAAAATTATACTTTTTCAGGCTGATACAGAAACAGATGAAGTATATGCTCAGATGACACTCCAACCCGTTCCTTCGGTATTGACCTGAATTAGTTGTTCGTCAGGCCCAAATTTAGATTTTTGACTAGAATACACAATTGTTTACATGTATTTGCAGTTTGATAGAGAAGCATTGTTGAGGTCTGATCTGTTAATGAAAGCACATAAGCCACAAACAGAGTTTTTTTGCAAAACCTTGACAGCAAGTGATACTAGCACTCATGGAGGATTTTCTGTACCTCGCCGAGCAGCCGAGAAAATCTTCCCACCTCTCGTGCGTGAATGTTACTTTCTTACTCTTTTTTATAATCGATGGGTAGAGGTTACATTACAGTTATTATGATACGATCTCCTTCTATTGGGTCAACCCAATTAGTCAGTTACCATAAATTGGGTCAACTAAATTAATCAATTGCCATAAACAGAGGAGGTAATCGTAGGTAACTAGAATTAGAGGAGCTAATCATGGCACTGTTTTTATCTCTTTGTTTTTATAGTACCATAGAGTTGAATTTTAGGGTTGTCAATGTTTATGTTATCTAAATTGTTACTTTGTAACTTGGAGAAATCACCCTTCTCAAATTGGGTTTATTATCAATTGAATCATTTGTTTGCTTTTCATTTTCTGGGTTCTAACAATGGTTCCATTGCCGGGAAACTCAAAGATGGTTCTGACCCGAAAAAACGAGCATGACAGTCGCAACGAATCAATTTCACATGGAACTCAAATGGCAGCTACAACCCGGAATTCGATTATCGCTGCTCAATTATCAACCATTTCAGCACGATTAGATGCCATCTTAACATCCTTGAAGGAAGATATTTCAGCAATCAAGACTCAGATGATCGGAAATGGCTGTTACAATGAAAAAGCAAATGAGGATCGGAAGAACACGACTGTGGAGGACAGTTTGATGGCCGACAAAAGAGATGAGCGGGTCAACTATGATAACCAGAAATATTGCCACCAGATTTTGGAATTTAAATCCGATAAACAAATTCACCACAAAGGAAGTATGATTTTTGAAGATGTTGGTGATGGAGACCAAGAAGAAGATGATGAAGCAAGTGATTCTGAGGGGGATGGATCTGATTTGGATTTAGCATGGAAATTACTTGATGATGAAAGATCAATTGTTGAGAAACAATCTGGTGATACAATGGAGAAAGTAAACATTTTTTCAGCTTTAGCAAAGGTAGCTTTGAAGAGAGAGGATGCTGATATTTCCCTCAATGATTATCTGAAAGCATTATCGAAGTTGGAACGCTTGGCTGAACCAGACAATATTCATATAGCCGGACTAAATTTCAGGATATGTATATATCTAGAACTTAGGTCCAAAGGCAGCGGCTTCCACCACGTGTTAAATTCGCTTATGGTGAAATCCAGAGGTGGGTTAGAGAAGTACAAAGATGGTGCTATTTTCTGGAACAAAGATGTAAAAGCAGACTTGAAACGCAGGGATTTGAACTTTGTCGACTTGAGGACAAGTCGTTTTTCCGTGGGGATGTATTGATACGATCTCCTTCTATTGGGTCAACCCAATTAGTCAGTTACCATAAATTGGGTCAACTAAATTAATCAATTGCCATAAACAGAGGAGGTAATCGTAGGTAACTAGAATTAGAGGAGCTAATCATGGCACTGTTTTTATCTCTTTGTTTTTATAGTACCATAGAGTTGAATTTTAGGGTTGTCAATGTTTATGTTATCTAAATTGTTACTTTGTAACTTGGAGAAATCACCCTTCTCGAATTGGGTTTATTATCAATTGAATCATTTGTTTGCTTTTCATTTTCTGGGTTCTAACATATTATATTATTTCAATCAAACAAACTTACTTAGAATATTTCCGCTCTTCAGTAGTATCTGGGTGATTACATTATTTCAATAATAATTAGTTGTTTGAATATCATGAATTAGGAGGTTTATAAATAAAGATACAGTCAACCCCCTTGCACAACATCTTTTTAAGCTATTTTTTAGTTTATTCGTTTGATGTGTTGTTTCGTTAGAGATTAAACATAATTAAATTGAGCCATTCATAAACTCTTAGGTAGGGTCTCATATGTTACCTATAAGGTGGGTTTGTGTATATGTGCCCTCGCACAAATGTTACTTATTTATTTATTATTATTATTATTATTATTATTTTTTTTTGGGGGGTGGGGGTGGGGGGGGGTGGTGTAAGCCATGAAAAGTTAGAAATTTTATTTTTCATATGATGACAACCTTTTTTATTATTTTTCAACAGGATTTTAATATGCAACCACCTGCACAAGAGCTTGTGGCTCGGGATTTACATGACAACGTATGGACGTTTCGTCATATCTATCGTGGTAAGTCCAGCTCTTTTTTCTTAAACAAAGTGCTCCATCAATAGCAATATGCAACAAAAATTTCTCAACAAATATCCAGACAGAGAACTAAATAACATCTCGATAAATTACCACTTGGGGGCAATCTCTTAATTATTTGAAGAAAATGTTTTTTCGTGCTTCAATGAAACAAATCATTCTTCAAAATTCAGGGCAACCAAAACGTCACTTGCTCACAACTGGCTGGAGTCTCTTTGTTAGTGGGAAGAGGCTTTTTGCAGGAGACTCTGTCTTGTTTAAAGGTAATTCTAGATGTTCAATTGATAGCTAATATTAGTTGAAAACCAAATGAACCATGTATAGTTACATAATTCAAAGGGAATGAAAGTAACTTGCAATAGAAGTTATTATGCACTTTTAAACATAAGGCTATAAATGGTTCTTTTTGGTTCTCAACAATTTGTTGGTTCTCATTTGAATGCATCCCTCTAAATAGAGATGCACAAAAAAAACCGGTTAACCGAACCGGGTACCCGCTTCGTAACCGGTTTTAGGTTTCAAAAAAAATCGGCGGTTTGGAACCGGTTTGAGGTTTCAAGAGACCAAACCGGTTATTAACCGGTTTTCAAACCGGTTAATCGGTCCTTCTCATAAAAAAATTGGTTATTTGGCGGTTAACCGGTTCGGTTATATATTTGTTCGGTTTTGAGCTCGAAAAACCGGTTATTAACCGAACCGGTATTGGTAAAAACCGGTTTACAGACTTTGACCGGTTATCTGGTTCGGTTATTCCAAAACCGGTTTTCGACCGGTTAACCAATTTGTGCACCTCTACCTCTAAATATGCTACTCAAGAGCTTAATCTATAATCTATATTATAGGGACGAAAAGCAACAGCTCCTATTGGGTATCAGACGAGCAAACAGACAACCAGCAAATTTATCATCATCAGTTTTGTCCAGTGATAGTATGCATATTGGAGTATTAGCTGCTGCCGCCCACGCAGCTGCAAACAACAGCACTTTCACTGGTTTTAATAATCAAGGTAAAAATGACCATATTTTCATATTGCAACGTGTTATAACTACCTATATAACCATATAGCATCACTACAAATCACTTGAGCAAAAACCCAAATGTATATTTTCATACTACAAATCACTTGTGTCTCATGGGAAGCAACCTCCCTATTCTTACGGGCTAGAGGTAAGGTTATCTACATCTTACTTTCCTGGACTCTACCTTAGCTTTGCTAATGGTGAGATATAATGAGTATAATGATGATGACATATTTTTCCTTTCTGAAAAACAGGGCTAGCCGTCAGAATTTGTGATCCCGTTAGCCAAGTACTACAAAGCAGTCTGCAGTAACCAAATATCTCTTGGCATGCGCTTCCGGATGCTGTTTGAGACTGAAGAATCTGGAACAAGAAGGTAATATAGTTTCAAGTTGTATTTATCAAATATGATTTAGGCAATAGAGTTCATGTTGTATATTAAAATATGACATCTTTCTTTTTTTTTAAGTTGTGTATATGTTTTACATAAATAACTTAATGCACAGGTATATGGGTACAATTACTGGCATCAGTGATTTGGATGGTGTGAGATGGAAGAACTCGCAATGGCGTAACCTGCAGGTATGTATGTGTGTGTGTATAGTATTAATGTATTATACATTACTCGTGTTGACATTTTTGGTCATCTAAATCATTGACTATGATAATCGTTATGGTTTGGATTAGGTTGGTTGGGATGAAGCAACTGCTGGTGAAAGACGTAACCGTGTATCGATTTGGGAATTGAGCCCGTTACTGCTCCTTTTTTCATGTGCCCAACCCCACCTTTTTACCAAACAAAACGACCCAGACAACAAGGAATGTTAGGTGATGAGTCAGATTTGATAATATATTCAAGAGGACAATGCCGTGGCTCGGTGAAGACATGTCCATGAAGGATCCGGGGGGCCTGAGTTTAGCCCAATGGATGAACATGCAGCAAAACCCGTCTATGGCTAATCAAATTCAACCGGGCTACCTGAACTCATTGGCAGGTTCTGTTTTGCAAAACTATGGTGGACCACAAATGCTTACTCAGAATAACCTTCAGTTCAATAGTCTCAATAGTCAACGGTCAACATCACAGCTTGATCAACTACAAAAGCTACCTCAACCGGCCACCACAAGCCCGTTAGCGATGATGATGCAGCCACAACAGATAACTGACCTGACCCAGCAAACGGTTAGGCAAAATTGATCAATCAAACATTACCTCAGAACCAAGTTCAGTCACAGATTCAATCTCAAAATATTCTTCACCTTCAGCAGCAACAACTACAACAGCAGCTACAACTACAGCAGCAGCAGCAACATATGATGGCGGTCAGCCAAAGCCAAAGTCAAATTCAACAGAAAATTCCATTGCCATCTCAATTTCCAGATCCACAATTTAACCAAAAGCTACAGATACCTGAAAATCAGATTCAGCTTCTACAGAAGCTTCATCAGCAGCAACAGTCCCTTTTAGCACAGCAAGGACAGCATCCCCAAGATCAAAGCTTTACAAGGTCAATTTCCACCAGCCAAATGACAGAAACGCCCTCTCAAACACCTGTCACTTCACTTCCTCAACAGATGTCGAGAAATAACAATGAACAGAATTTTAGATTTTCACATCTGTCTCAGCAACCAAAGCTTCAACATGAGTTGTCAGGGCAGACGACAGGGCCAGCCCTGATGCCACACAATCAGCTCTCGACAAATAGCAGCAGTTTATTGACTGGAACTGGGAGTGATGATGTGCCATCATGTTCCACATCTCCCTCCACTAATAACTGCCCAAACGTGGGCCCGGCTATAATCAATGGCCGATCTTACCCACGAACAACTGTGCTTGGTGACGACATTATTCAGGCTTCTACTCATCTAATAAATACAAGTGGTTTGGAAACAATATCAGCAAATGCAAACTTTGGTAAAGAATTGCAGCAAAAAGCTGATGTGAAACCTTCGGTGAACGTCTCAAAGATTCAAAATCAAGAATTTTTAGCTCCACGGACGTATTTGCAGAATCTTGGAGGACCCCAGATGGATTACCTGGACAGCTCATCATCAGCTACCTCGGTTTGTGTTTCCCAAAACGATGTTCATTTGCAGCCTCATAACTCCAATCATTTGTCTTTCAACTCGCAACCATTGCCGTTTAGAGATACAATTCATGATGGGGAAGTTAGAAATAATCACAGAGCAGATATTCCATTTGGGGTAAATATATCATCAACGATTCCTGACACTTTGATTACAAAAGGAATGATGGAATCTGAAAACAATCTCACCTCAGGTGGAGGCTTGATTTCCAGTTATGAAAACCCCGTTAAGGAAGTTCAACCTGAACTCTCTTCTTCCATGGTGTCTCAGTCTTTTGGAGTTCCCGATATGACTTTCAACTCCATTGATTCTACCATAAATGATGATGCTTTATTAAGTAATGGTGTCTGGGCCCCACCACCTCAACCATTTCAGCGAATGCGGACGTTTACCAAGGTTTGATACTAGCTATATTTTATTGTATTTTTGCCTGTCTTCATACAATCGTACTACAGGAAGGAAAATGACGAGATGGGTGGGTTGGGTAACATGTCAAAACCGAAGCTAAAACCGAAGCTGATTCTAAAAAGACTGGACTGGAAAGGACAGGTAATAGTCCTAGGCTGGGCTACCAATCTTAAACCAGTCCTATACTTGATCCTAGGATCGGTTAAATAACTGGCATGAAATGAGTCCAAAATGAAAGCGGCGGGGCCAAATTTGTATTTGTTTACACGAGTGTAGTTTGTAAATATGATTTCATTATGTTAATTATTTCGCCAACAATCTAAATTTTGAATAAAATGATTTTGGAATATTTTACACCTCGGACAATTTTCGTCCTTTTTTTGTCGGCCATTTTTGGTTTCACAATCACATGTTTAGCCCGTTAAAATGAGAACTTGAAAAGAAAGAAAAGATTCCCATGGTTCAAGCACATTCATAAAAGAACTTAGTAATCCCAATGTCCTATTTACATTAAATATTACCTTGACACACCCTAATTACTTCAATGGGAAACAAGTGATACTTAACTAATAATAATGAGTACCAAGCCCCCTGCGAAAGCATATAATTGTTTTGGGGTTGGTTTGTATCATAAAACATAACCCAAATCAAGTCATAAACCCAATCGTAAGTAAGCGGGCTGAAATTGCCACATGTACTTGTGTAGACGTACTACAAAGTATAAGTTTCTATTTGGGATCATACAGGTCTACAAACGTGGAGCAGTTGGAAGATCAATTGATATTGCAGCATATCCAGGCTATGATGCGCTTAAACAAGACCTAGCCCAAAGGTTTGGAATTGAGGGTCAACTCGAAGATCGACAAAGAGTTGGCTGGAAACTTGTCTATGTGGATCATGAAAATGATGTTCTCCTTGTTGGGGATGACCCTTGGGAGTAAGTCCACAATATTCCCAGTATATAGATTATAAAGATGGTAAATTGGGCAGGTCGTGGACAGGTTGGGTAATGCTTCAAACAGGCCTGGTTCAAACGTTAAATTTTTGGTGCTCAGTGGGTGTTCCTGGTAAGGGTGTAAACAAGCTAAGCCGAGCCGAGCTAGCTCGTTTAATACAATGGAACGTCTATTAAATGAGCCCCAATTTAGGCTCAAGCTTGATTAAGCCCGATTCGATTCGAGCTTTTAGCAAGCCGTTCTTTAGTAACACCCGAGCGTCATAGCTCATTTACACCCCTAGCGACCACTTGAAATACTTTTTTGTGATAATTTGAATTCTTCACATCTGATTCGCGCGTCAAATATGATTTAGACAAACTCTATTAAATTAATATTTCTCATATAATATTTTGTTATATTTACGACTCGAGGTTTTCTGCAGGAACTTTGTAAACTGTGTTCGATGCATCAAAATATTGTCACCACAAGAAGTCCAGCAGTTGAGTTTGGATGGAGATTTTGGAGGCAATAGTGTTCTACCAAATCAAGCTTGTAGCAGCTCGGGTGGTGGGCAAGTGTAAAGACACTCTTTCCAACTTTTAACCTCTGCGTTCTTTACTGTTTTCAGTCGTTGGATTTTCGCTAGATTAGCTGACCGTTGACCCGTGTCGGATCCATGAACGGGTCCACAATCTAACGAGTGAAAGGGGTAGTTTGTTAAACTTAATTATGTCTAGATGCCAATGATTATTGCAGAAAAAAATATGTTTTGTTTGATATAGAATCTCATCATCCATTTGTACAAATAGATATATAGACTTCCATCAAAATTCTCTTGAAGTTTTGTCATCACACAACAGGTTTCACTCATATCAAGATCTTTGATTTGATTTTGCCGTTACAAACCGAAACTTGCAATAATATTTGATCTCAACTGGTTGTTCACTAGGGTTTTTTAAAGTTTAAACCTTAAGGACTACAGGAACCTACTATGTCAAATCCTAATGAATTTTCTGAATGGATACGCGTTTAATTGACGGAGCTTGGCTTCATATACATGGGGCTGGAGGTCCGGGCTAATAAATATAGAGGGCAAACTCAACACATTAAATTTATGAGCGAAAAGCGCATAAAACAAATTGTTATTTTTTAGGCGGTTTTAAACACAGGTCCTAGAAAAACAAATTAAAAAATTACAATAACTGCCCGAAAAGAGAAACAAAATCGCCCCATAAAATTTCATAAACCGCCCCAAAAAATTATAATAAATAACTAACAAAATAACATTTCAACTGTCTCAAAATACCCCTTTAAAACCATCCCAAAAAAATAAAGAAATAAAAAAAACCTTGTTAAAAAATGTTTTTTTTTAAAACTGACCAAAAGAAATATAAACACACCATCCAAAAAAAACCTTTGTAAAACTGCCTCTAAAAACATAAAGAAATCGCCTTAGATACGAGTATCTTATAAAAATAATGGTCAAATTTTGTCATTGCTGAGAGGGGTATAAAGGAGCCAAGTCCTAGGTTGCTTAAGCTTGAGAGCAACTTCTTAATAATTTTTAAGTTTGAGATTTGTTCGTTTATCATTTATTATATACTTATGGTTGTAATCTTCTATACATAACTAATAACTGAAAGAGTTAATTACATAGATGATCCCTCTGGTATGGGTAAAGTATTAGATAAAAATACTAGGTAAAAAGAAGTCACAAATTTGATGTTTGTGCTTTTAATGACGAGTTTGATATGTAAAGCTTTAGAGATTTTAGTAAATGATCTTCAACTAGTATACAGGACCCGCGCGTTACGGCGGGGTCTGATATACTGACGTAAAAAAAACCAACATAACATGAGGTTAAAATCGTGTACAATAAAATGCACGAAAATACCCTATACAACATCTATAATGTAAGCTTAGAAACTAAGGGTTGAAGATTAAGAATAGTAAAGAATGTGATCACAGAAGACTTAAAAAAAGGCCCCGCGTAAATGTAGAATTTATAAATGATACAAATATTATAAAATTATTAAATGTAAATCGTATATATATGTAATATATATAATACTCATGGTTTATAAAATTATTAAATCTAAATCGTTTGTGAACTAATTATGATCAAAATGATATAAACGATACAAATATTCGATAATGTACGGATGCGTTATAGGCATGTAAACAACGCGCAAAATTTCTGTGACCATTTGGGTTAGAAATTTATATAAATGTTCATGAGGCCGTTGCGATTAAATTAATATAATTATGACATTTATCAGATAACCTAATGATGCGTTAAAATCATGTGAACATTAAAAATATGTGAGTAAAGTGAGAGGGCCTTTAAAAATAAGAGTTCAAAGTTCAGGGTTATAAACGAAAATTTCAAATTAATTGAAAAGTATTGAAATATATCTTTTGATCTTTAGACGCGGTAGTGATTAGTGATTATGTGAGGGTTTGTATCATGTGAAAACCCGGTATAAGAGAGAAAACCCTTAAACCCTATTTGGACCATTGATTTGAACTTTTGAAAATAAAGTATGTGGTATACATTAAACTTGAGTAAAAAATTAGGTTTTGGATAAACAAATCAGTTTTGATGTGGGTTAATGTAGACCACATGTTTATTTTCAAGATTCCAAATCAACGACCCAGATAGGGTTTAAGGGTTTTCTCTTTAAGACCGGGTTTTCACATGATACAAACTATATATATGTGTGTGTGTGTGATGTTGGGGCCCACCATGTGTATGATGTGTGTGTGTGTGTGATGTTGGGTGTGTGTGTGGTGTGTGTGTGAAAAAGTAAATAGTGTTTATGTGAGGGGGAGAATATTTGCAAATTAATATTCAAGATTTCAAATCAACAAAAAAAGATAGTGTTTAAGGGTTTTCTCTTTAAGATTTGCAAATTAATATTCAAGATTCCAAATCAACAACCCAGATAGAGTTTAAGGGTTTTCTCTTTAAGACCGAGTTTTCACATGATACAAACTATATGTATGTATGTATGTATGTATGTATGTATGTATGTATGTATGTATGTGTGTGTGTGTGTGTGTGTGATGTTGGGGCCACCATGTGTGTGATGTGTGTGTGGTGTGTGTGTGTGGTGTTGGGTGTGTGTGTGGTGTGTGTGAAGAAGTAAATAGTGTTTATGCGAGGGGATAATATTTGCAAATTAATATATATAATAATTTAGGCATGGAGGGACTGCTTGGAGTCCTGGATTATAGGGCTACGCCCACATGCATTGATGGACTACCTGATAGGCTGATAGTGTGGTCAGTATGTACATATAGTCTATATAGATTGGTCCATGGGCCTCATATATGGTGATAGACCCAGACGCATTGATCGACAATTCGACACAATGACTTTGATTTTGAGCCCATATTATTGACTAGTGAGAAATAGGGGGTAAAAAAAACCCATTTGTAACCTTATGGTTTCGAAACAGTTTCAACCCTATTAAACCCGAAGCGAACCGATTTAACCTTGTAAAACCCAATCCTTAAATCCTCTCAGATCGGTTTCAACCTGATTTGGTTAAAATAATATTGGTTTTTACTTTTCTCGACCCAAACCGATCTTAGGATCTGTTTGGGCCAAATTTTCACAATATTTTAATAGTAGAATCCCTTCCTCAAAAAATAAGATAAATAAATAATAGAATGGTATGGTATGTAGTTTAGATGATTATCATGTTAGAAATTAATTTGAATTATATCATTAATAGCTTGTCATGGTTACTAATTAATATATAGACTCAAACTTTTGAGTATTTAATTACTAGTTTCAATATCTTAAAAATTAACTTGTGTTTATAAGACTCTTATCATTCATAAAAAAACATTATACATTAAAATTTTGTGTTTTAAGAAACTATACAAAATTTTAAGAATGCATCTACATCATGAGTCTCTTTAGGAAGAGGTAATTTTATTGTTGGCTAGTATCATACTTTCAACTGTTATAAATTGGGTTAGGCCGGTGTGCATCATAAATATGCAACGTTTCCACTTTTAAGCAATGAAACCGTGGATAAACCATATAACGAGGGGCCCTAAGGGCTATGGCTCTTCATCCCCTCCATCTTGTGTCATAAAAGCATCATATCACATTTCGTTTAATTACATCATAAAAGCATCATATCACATTTTGTCACATATCACACATGGCAACATCTTATTAAATTTGGAATTTTTAAATCATTGGATTTGAGTTGTTGGGTTAAAACAATTTTTTTGAATGACCAACTAATCAACTGTCGTGTACTCCATACACGGCCCCCAATGGCTAAAGGATGCCAAGCTGGCCACTAGTCCAGACGGATAGAGCCCCTAGCACACCAGCCACCAATTCCCGAGGAAAACACTACCCAAGCACCCGTCCAAAGGCACGACAGTGAAATGATGGTAAAACCGGGTGAGATCAAGAATCGAACCCAAGACCTGAGTTTTCTATTACTCCCCCCATACTTCCAACTTATCATTAGGACAAGACATCATTGGTATTGGGTTAACACAATTATGAAAGGTTCATGAGAAAACTACTCATTTTGAAGAAAACCAATAAAACTCATATTAACCAGTAAATTTTAAAAAAAATTTCATAATTTTTTTTATAAGGATAGAAATGATATAATCAGTGTTGTAAAAATCGGCCTAGGCGGCGCCTAGGCGCTAGGCGCCCACCTTCTGTGTAATTTTTGGCCTAGGCGGTGCCTAGGCGCTAGGCGGTGCTAGGCGGCCTAGGCGGGGTCTAGGCGGGGCCTAGGCGGCCCGATCAGATTTTTATTTTTTTTTCACTTTTTTGACTTTTTTTGGCTTTTTTTGACTTTTTTATGGTAAAAAGGGACCCATTTCATGATTATTTAGACATTTCTCAATCAAAAATCTTTAATATGTCTCTGAAACATCGAATTCAAGCAGTTAACATCGAAATTTATCTCTAAACTTTGAACTCAGTGTTTAAGTTTGCACTTTAAAGTACTTTTTTTAGTATATTTAAGTATATTTTTTAAAATTATTTGAAGTATTATATTAAATTATTGATATTGATGTGTGTATATAATATATATTTGTAAAATTACATATAAAAATTCCAATCCGCCTAGCGCCGATTAATCCCGATTAATCCCTAGGCGGTACCTCGCCGCCCGACTAGCGCCTAGCGACTTTTACAACCATGAATATAATAAACAAATTTTTTTTGAAAAAAATATGTAAATTACGAAGTTACATATATGTAACTCAAAAAGTTTTGTATGTAACTTATAAAGTTACATATATGTAATCAGTATGTGTAACATACTGATTACACATATGTAATAACCTAAAATACATATTTTTTCCTTTTTTTTTTCTTTTTTTACATTTCTTATCTTATAATAAAATGAAATAAAAAAGTAATTAATTGGTAATGATTGTGATTAGTTTTCTTCAAAATTATAGTTTTTTAGGAATCCTCCCATATATATACGATCAAAAATTAACCATTTCTTATTGCGTTAATCAAATAACTACATCTTATTACTTTGGGGCACACATTATAGTATATTTAAAGGTGTATGTTTTTTTTTCTTTTTTTATTAAAGTAGGGCACAGTTACATTAATAAAAAAAGAATAAAAACCTACACCTTTATATTTACTTTAATGTGGGCTCCAAAGTAATAAGATGTATTTATTGCGTTAATCAAACCCACGTTTTATTGTGAAAACCCAGAAAACCTTATGTAAAACATACGTAACAAAATTAAAAAAAATTGTAAAACATACGTAAAAACGTAAAAAAATTCCGCCAGATCTGACGCAGTGTTGCGTATGTTTTACAACGTAAAAATATTTATAAAATATTTTTTTAAAAATATTTCTTCGGCACTTTTTTTATTTTTCTATAAATATGTGCCCAATAATATTACAAACCTGTAAAAAAAATTTCAAAAAAAAAAACGTTTGTTTTACACGAGTTTTCAAGATTTTCTGAATAAAATAAGGTTTTCATTTTATTAAACCCTATATATATATATATATATATATATATAGGGGAAATATCAAATAAGAAGATATTTTTGCCTAATAAGAGCAAGAACTAATAATAATTTGAAATATAGCATGATAATTTACGTATAACTTCATATTTTTTGTAATTGATTTTAATTTTTAATACTATATTTTAATTTTTTTGTATTAGATTATTTTTTTGTTCTTCATTTTTCTTGTACTATATTTTTGTATTTTTTGTAATACATTTTTATTTTTTTGTACTGGATTCTTATTTTTTTGTACTGGATTTTTTATTTTTTATGTACTGGATTATGTTTTTTGTACTGGATTGTGCCACGTGTCAAATTTCTATTGCTTCTTAGTCTTTTTAGGCAAAAATCTCTTCTTACTGGATCCAACCCCTATATATATAAAGGGAATGGTTATTTTGAAAACTTGGTTGAGATGAGGAAACTTTGGAAACTCATTAGTAGCCATTGATTCAAAAATTGAGTGGATGAGATTAATGTTGAAAAAGAAGATGGGATGGTTAAATATTAAAAAAATGGGATAAAGGACAAAAGGTACAATAAGGTTAAATTGGTAAAATACACATTTGTACTATTTGTATATTAAATTAAATGTACCTCTTTTTGAAAATTCTACCTATTACTATTTGTAATATTAAATTAAAACACATTTATGTAATGTCGTTTGATCTTTTAATATATTTTATATTATGTTACATCAAAGTTACATAATTTAAAATTATTTCAGCTACGTACTTTTAATTTGTAATATGTTACATCAAAATTAAATGATAAAACGGTGAGAACTTCGGTGGGAGGTGTCGTGACGAGGATGAATCGAGACCGGTGGTTGTGTGGAGAGGGGGATTCCGACTAATTATGTAACGTGGTTCAATTTTAATAATTTTATATACGTAACCAATTGTTACATGTATGTTACATTGATATTACATAAAAATTACATATATGTAATTTTAACATCTATGTAACACATATATCTTCCAACAAAAAAAAATAATCTGATTATACTAACTTTACATATGTAATTTGCATGTAAACATAAATTTAAAAATATTTGTGCAAAAAAAAAAAAAGAAAACAAAAAAATACAAATTATGAAATATTGAGCAAAATATAAAATTTGTAACATCATATTTAGTTACACTAACTTTAAATATGTAACAATAACGTAACATAATGAAATGTTATATAATGTAACATTAAAAAAATTAAAACAGTATAATAATACAATTAATGAAAAGTTTTGCATGAAAATGATAAAATAATTAATAATTAATACACTAGATGGAAAATACATTTGGTAACATGAACTTAATGGAAAATACACATAACCTACAGTGTTATGTGTAACAAATTAATTATATTTTAAATGTTAAGGGTCTGTTTGGTATGAAGGAATGGAATGAACGGGTGAATGGAATGGACGAGAGAATGGAATGGACGTGGGAAAGAAATGAATAATTACCATTCCATTGTCTTGTTTGGTTACCTCTAGTAATGAAATGATTCATTAGTTCTTGTTGTTTGATAGACAAGAGAAGATAAAGGAATGTAATACAACTTATGGGTCGAGTCGTGGTTATAATCATTGTTCGAATCATGGGTCGGGTCGGGTCGGGTCATGGGTCGGGTCATGTGACATGGGGTCAAGTCATGGTTCGCATCATCGGTCGGTTGTTGTTTAGCTCATGGTTCAATCATGGGGCATTTCATGGATCGGGTCATGGTCTTGGTCATGGTTCAGGTCATGGATCGGGGCATGGTTTGATTCATGGGCCGGGTCATTGTTTGAGTCAAGGGTCGGGTAATTTTTTGAGTCATGGATCGGGTCATGGTTGAGGTCATGGTTCGAGTCATGGTTTGGGTCATTGTTTGCGTCATGGGTCGGGTCATAGTTCGAATCATGGTTCGCGTTATGGTTCAGGTCATGGGTCAAGTCATGGCTCGAATCATGGTTCGCGTCATGGTTTGGATCGTGGGTCAGGTCAAGGGTTAGGTTATGGTTTTGGACATGGGTCGGGTCATGGTTTGGACATGGGTCGGGTCATTGGGTGTATCATTTCTTCAAGAGAAGGAATGAATAAAAATCACCCTTACTCTAAGGAATGAAAATCATTAAAAGTGAAGGAATCACATTCCTTATGGAATGATGCATTCCATTCTTACGTGGTAACCAAACACGTTTCTTTTCATTCCAACGTAATGACTCATTCCATTCCATCATTCATTCATGCATACCAAACGCTACCTAAATCTCAAAAAGAATAACTTAGAAAAACTGATATTATATATAGAAAATAATTATTGTATCTTTAAAATTGTGTACATACAAAATAAAATGAATTTATTTTTATGTTTTTTAAAAAATCAAGTCATGAATACTTAATTATAAAAGGTACAATAATACACTTTTTGATTTGATGTAGAAGACATATTTTATTGTAAAAGGTACAAATAGGAAACAAACAATAATTAAATGCTTATGTAGTATGAAAAAATGATAAATTATGATATTCTATAAAAAAGACAAACAATAAAATATAAAAGTGTATATAAAAGACATGTTCAATTAGTCCGTTGAGATGTAACATAAACGTAACTTGAGTGTTAGTTTCTATAATATTGGATTATAAGTATATGATTGTATAAAATATTACAAACCATAAAAAAATATAGATTATACGTAATATTGTTATGAAATAATATATAATTTTTTTTATTTAAATATAAAGAGAATGCAAAATTCGGGAATTTATTATGAAATTATACGTTAGAAAAAGGAATATTACTTCAAAAAAAAGGAATATAAAAAAATTCAAAAATTTTAGGTATAACAATAAATATACACAATACCCTCGACCAACGTATCATAGATGTAACAACGACAACACTTAGATACAACCAGCATACTATCAATTTTTTTTTCAATTAAAAAATTATGGTGTGGAAATAAAAGAGGGGGAATATTTAATTTTTTTTGTTTTTGATTTAAATTTGAAGATAGAGAATGTGGTTAATTAATAAAATAGTGGGTAGTGGTACATGTGAAGAAAATGACCTAATTGCCCTTCTATTATATTAGGTTATTAAAAAGAAAGAATGATGTGGCAAATTGTGGACCAAGTATTGGGTTTTCATAGTTTCCTCATCTCATGGGAGTTTCCAAAATATAAATTCCCTATATATAAAATTATATTATATATATTTTTTGTGTGGTTTGATCGTATAAATATGTCTAAGGGCTAAAATGTAAAAATTGATTGAACTAGGGGAGTGATTTCAACAGGGAGGAGTGGGCGTTCTTGCCTACGTCCCCTCTCTCATAAGCCTAGGTGCAGTAAAACGAGTGATAACTTGACAAAGTAGAAACATAACAAATCTTAGTGTGATAAACACTATCTTGAATAAAAAATACAAATATGTTTGTTGTTGTGCAATGATATGATTGAAGATACACCAAATTTATGTAAGATCTGAGGCAATAATATTGTGACACAAAATGACACGACTACACGAGAGAAACATATATAACACATTGAATCTAAACACAAATGGCAATCAACATGGCAATCGTATGCTTTTTATTGAATCTTTAATGAAATTCTGTTTAAGAAAATATAATAGTAATGATTATCAAATCCAATCTAACATCTACAAAACATGTACTTTAGTATTGGTCGTGTGTCAAACACTGAAACTAGATAAAAATATCATTTTACATAATTTTAAAAGTTTAAATAATTATAACTTTTAAAATATGTAACACAATCCTTTAAAACTAAAATGAATACTTATAAATAAAGTTATTTAACTTCAGCTAGTAAGAGATTTTAACTGTTTGTATCAATGTTAAAACACTAAAAATCATATATGTGAAAAGGCTGCGACATGTCATTATCGATTTTTATTCACAATAGTGTTGCTTTACATGTAATTGTTTTTTATAAGATTTTTTTTTTCAAATCGAGCCACTTTGAGCCAAAACTATTCTGACTTGAGCCAAACAAAACCGAACCTATCTGACCCAAAATCCAGGTGGTGCACCTCTTAAATTAATGATGGGTTGAGTCGACAAAACCCAATGTTTTAAAAACCGGTATTTTAGGTGCACCGAATTTGACTCAAAAATGGTTCAACCGGTTGAACCGGGTTGTCCGGATGGTTCAACCGGACACACTAATTAATATAAAATTCTATAAAAATACAACTTATACTCAAATAAATTTCCAAAAAGTATACAAATTCATCTAAAAACAATTTAAAAAGTACTCAAATTCATCCAAAACAATATAAAAGTACTCAAATTCTAATAATTTTTTTAAAATAAAAGTGCATAATATGATTATGGCATTGGCGTGTTAAACGCATCAAGTTCACGATCGCTTAAAAGCCGAAAATCGCTTAAAAACCGAAATTTTGTGTTTTTTTGAAACCGGAAATACCGGTAAAACCGAATTAAACCGGACTAAACCGCCAGCATGATTGATCGAAGGAACCTGCATAATACCGGTTGGTTTCGTACCGGATTAGTAACCGGAAGGCGGTTGAACCAGTCGAACCGGCCGGTTTGAACTGGTTTTTAAAACATTGACAAAACCATAATGTTGAGTAATGTGGACCACTCTATCAAATTATAATATAAAAATATGTCATTTACATCTACATGATGAGTATACTTTTTGATTCCAACAAAAAGATAATAAATGAAAAAATAAAATAAAATAAAATAAAATAGATTAAGTCGAACGAATTGTTGACAATTTGATAGTCTCTTTGGTCAAATACCATAAATATGAAGAAAGAGTGTCAACATTAATGTATGGTTTATAGAAACTAATATTAAGGAAGTTTTTGCTTTAAGCATGATGGCATTTGGAGTTGCATGATGTGGTTTGATTTAGTCGAAATTAACAGGTTTCTCGTTTGATTTTAACAAGCTTCATAAACAGGTTGACACGTTTAAGACATGATAAAAATTTTGTCTAAGCAACTTAAACACATGTTTATGTGTTAATGACATGTTTAAACTTGTTCACTGTATGTAGTAATCTGTTTAAAATTGTTACGACCTATTTGAACTTGTTAACATATAATTAATGAACTGTTAACATGCTTATATTTTTTTGAATATTTTAAAACAAATAAATATGTGATTTTTTATCATAAACCTAAAAAGGTCATATGAGTAACGTACTTGTTTTTAAACAAGTTCATGTTTGGAGAAAATGAAATTATTGGTTATCATCATGTTCGTGTTTACCACATGCAGTTCTTGTGTTATGCCATGATTGCCATCCTTAGTTTGAGTAAAACACATCAATTTAGAATGCACTACATCCTAACTCTTGAGTCTTGTCAAATCTTACAAGTGTTAACCTCATTTCAAATAATCACATATATTTGTCAAATCTTATAAATATCGTTTAACTATATACACTAATCACTTCGATTGTACATTTAATTTATTTCCTTCTGTTTGATATGACTTTAATACGAGTAATTAACTTATTGATATGTAACACATTTATACTGTTTTTCTAACGTCTAATTTTTGGATCACTGACGGATTACTTGAGTATCAATAATACTATCCAATCATATCCACCACCAAATAGTTGTGAGCTCATGTTCTCTAAGGTGCATGTTAATATAATTTATCATAAAAATCTAGGTATTATTATTAAAAAAATATAAAAAAAGGTATATATTAACAAATTTTGGAGTAGGTGTGTGTCCTTTATGATCACATTTTTTTCTGAACAAAAAGTAGATATTCAAATTTCAAATACAGAATTCGTTTATTGGAAGTAAATAAATGAGGCTTGGTAGACAGGAAGAAAATCTAAAAAAGAAAAGAAGAAAAAAGAAAAGAAAAACTAGGAAGAAATCTAGACAATTAATTTGTAAAAATATATAGATAAGATAGTGTGATCACAAGGTTTTATTTAAAAGAAACAAAATGTAGAATAAAAATAGCCAACCAAATATAGCCTCCACATACGTGTCATTTCTTTCATTGTTTTAAATGCAAAGCATAATCTTAACTATGTTTAAAACATTATTGTTTTATTTTAAAAAACTTAAACTTATGTGTTTTTTAACTTGTTTAAAATCATTTACCTCAATAACACATAATATTTTAGTTTTTTTTTTGGGTCATAGCTTTTTATTAATTAGATATTAATTCTTAACATGACGTTTTAGTTTGGTCAAAGATGCTTTACACACCTTGATGTCCATTTTAACATGTTGTTTAGTTTGATTATTGGTTACATACCTCATGTTGACTGTGAGACCGGTCAGTAAGGGGCGCCTAATGGTGGCGTTCACCATTTTTTTTAGTTTGATTATTGGTGGTTTATACCTTGGTATCTATTTTCAACATGATGTTTTAGCTTTTTGGTCATAGTATCTTACACCTTAACACCAATATCAACATGACATTTTAGTTTGATTATGATGTTTACATCTAGATGACAATTTTTAATATACCATTTAGCTTTTTGGTTATGGTATATCATATTTCAACATGATACTTTGTTTTTTAGTCATAATGTTTTACATCTTATGCAAATTTTAACAAGAACTTTTATCTTTTCAACATGGGCATAACTTTGCAACTTGTACACCATGTACAAAAACTATAAAACTTTATGTTGAAAAACATTCGGCTCAAGGTTTTTCTAAATATATATGTTTTTTACATATATCAATATTATACTTAATATTATACTTATATTAAAGATAAAAAACGTTTGATTTTATAATATGCACATATGAAAGAGAAAGATCAAATAAAAAAATATATTTTGCCAAAGAATGCTAAAAAAATTATAAAACATCTGAAAGTGAGCCAAAAGAACTCTGATTGAGCTTAATTTGACGGCATTGGAACCTCTCATCAAATCATACAATATTAGCTTTTAGCATTAGAGATTTATTGCTTATGGTTTAAGTTGGGGTTTAGGGTTCGATAAACAGGTTCCAATTATGTAAAAATGAGTTTAATCGGAGTTTTTTCGAGTTCTTAAAAATCATTTTTAGTCTTCTCAGACAAAATTTACTTTTTAGAAAACCTTCATAAATATATTCATTCTATAACAAATCCAAAAGCTCTAAAGCTCATATTGTAGGATTTATGTAATCAAATATAGAAAAATATGTTAACAAGAAAATCAATTAATTTATGATATAGTTTATTGCTAATCAATATGCTTTGTTTAGTTTCACTTTACTTTGAACCAGATGCTTTATATATAGGCAACCTAGGCCTACCTGCAATGTCAGGCCCACATTCATTAATGGATAGCCCATACAGTGCTTTAGATTTGTAAAGTGTGATTCGAGTTCAAATTTGAAGCAGATTTTTAGATCTTCGGTTTGAAATTTAATATAAAAACTCTTATTCTTTTATCGATTATCACATAGGAAAAAACAACAAAAAGCATAAATCACAAACAAATGTACATAAATTAATTACGAATATTCAAATAAGCATTTTTTTTATCTTAATCAGAGTCCGTTAGAACTAAAAATGTCATCTAAATGAGTGGTATATCAGACCGAACATCAAGAGTCGATATTAAAACTCAACACAGTAGCATTCTACTCATTAGCCAACAAGAATCGCTTATCACTACGTCACCCCTTAATGTCTAAACGAATGTATTTTTTATAATATTGTAGTAGAATTTTGATGTTGTCATTTTAACAAACAAACAAACAAATTTACAGGGTCTGTTTGGTATGAATGAATGGAATGGACAGGGAAATGGAATTGAAAGGAATGAAATGGGCGAGGGAATGGAATAGGCGTGGGAAAGAAATAGATCATTACTATTTAATTGTCATGCTTGGTTACCTCTGGGACTCTGGTAATGAAATGATTCATTAGTTGTTTGGTAGACATGAAAAAAAGGAATAAAATACAAATCATTGTTCGAATCATTAGTTGAGTCGTGGGTCAGGTCATGGTTCGAACCATCGGTCGGTTCATTGGTCGGTTGTTGTTTATCTCATGATTCGATCATATGGGACATTTCATGGATCAGGTCATAGTTTGGTTTGTGGATTGCGTCGTGGTTTGGGTCTTGGGTCGGGTTGTGGTTTGGGTCATGGTTTGAGTCAAGGGTCAGGTAATTGAAAGAGTCATGGATCGGGTCATAGTTTGGGTCATTGTTCACGTCATGGTTCAGGTCATGGGTCAGGTCATGTTTCGAATCATTGTTCGGATCATGGGTCGGGTCACAGTTTGGATCATGGGTCGGGTCATGGTTTGACCATGGTTCGGGTCATGGTTTGGTCATGGATCGGGTTATGGTTTTGGTCATGGTTAGGTAATGGTTTTAGACATGTATCGGGTGATTGTTCAGATCATTCATTCAAGAGAAGGAATGAAAAAAGAAACCTCTACTCCATGGAATGAAAATCATTAAAAGTAAGGAATCACATTCCTTATGGAACGATACAATCCATTCCTATGTAGTAACCAAACACGATTCTTTTCATTCCAACGTAATTACTCATTTCATTTCACTATTCATTCATGCATACCAAATGCTACCTCAGTATATTATTATTTTTCAGTAGAGTCTGATAATGAATAATAAAGACAAACCTTACCTCATCCTGGTTAATGCTTCACTTTAATATAATATTTTCTATATGAAACATGTATCTTATTTTGAGATCATTTGTTTTTTGAATTTAAATAAATATAATATTTTCTACACGATACATGTAACTTATAAACAGATTTAATACGAGCTCGACTCGATTACAAACAAACTTTTTTCGAACACTCCTTGAGCTATGAACCATAATATTGTTAATTATACTATCTTCAAGACATAATTATATTAATCAATAGAAGTCCCATTGGTTTAACAACCTGATCAACAACAAAACACTCAGAAGTTGGTAACTCATGCCTCAACAGGTTGTACATCATGCATAATCAGTTGTATTCAATACATCATGATCACGAGTTGCTCATTACAAGCTATAAAGTACAAACAACCATAACTTGAAACAAAACTTCCTAGTCATAAAACAATAACACTACCCTAACCTCTTTCACCTTAAACTCCCCCCGCATTACCATTATCAACTGTTGTTTCTCGCGACTGAATGTTAAATAACTTATTTCGGGTTCGATTTATAAACCGAATTTTGTATTTTTTGTATTTCATTTTCATTATTTATATCTATATATGTATATCAGATATGTATATAGATCGAAAAGCTTTATGCTACAGCCATCCCGGCATGAATCTGCATAGGACTGGAGCATAGAGTCTCGGCATATTCGGGCTGTTTCCTCACCTTTGATGCGTACTTTTCTTTGTGTTCGTCAACGGATATCTGCTTGTACCGACATTCTTCACTGCAAAATGCTTTCTCGCCTCTGAAATCGAAAGAAGTTATCAAACAATCGGTCACAGATCGATGTTTTAAGCATATATTTTTTCTTGAAACAGTGAAAACCTTGATACCGATCTTTAAATAGACTTGGATTCATGACTAGAACAGTTCACTAATACAACCATTATGGCAAGATTTTGTTAACCAGCAGGTCCAGCAAGACTAGGTAGAACATGACTTGTATTCAAATATAAGAACCTACCATGCCACCAAAGTACTGACAAGTGAAACTACATCATCATCGTACTCAGTATATTTTACTATTAGCAAAGTTAAGGTAAGGTCTCTAATCCCGTAAGAACAAAGACGATGTTTTTAATAAGACCCTCGGCTCTTCATGCCTGGTTAACCAATGAAACTACGTAATGTATAACTTGTGTTAGACATGTGGTCTTCAGGACCTGGTCAAACACAAGTTAAAGCTGGATTCCAAACAAAGAACCCGCCACGCCACCAAAGTGCTGTCTAGCGGACTAGGTAAGGCCCGAGCTTGCAGCCTTGCACTAGGCAGATGGTCTTTAGGGCCTAACCATAACCGTAAAAGCTAACTTTAAACCTGAGACCTTAATAACCGCACCAGCCATCAAAGCATTACAGTCTAGCAGTATCTTGATGGTGTGATAAGGCTCAGGAAACAAATGGTCTTGTTCGAATCCCACAACTCAAGAAATCCATCAAAGCATTACAGTCTAGCGGTATGTTGCAACCTAATTATGTACAAGATTGTTCTTTGATCTTCCTTAATCCTGGAACAATAGCTCCAGATGGATTCTTTTGATCAAGAACAACTAAATTACTTTCAGTTATACCATACTTCTAATCAAGAACTGAAATTAACCCAAAAGTCATCTACTTTGAAAACAAAATCTTGAAGAATTTAACTTCAAAATCATAAACTTCGCCATAAAAAAAATTAAAATTTAACCAGAAAAACAGAGCATGTTCATACCTGTACATGAAGATATCCAATCCATGAAGCATCTTTTTGCAAAGATAACAACAACTCAAGAAATCCACCTCCTCAAGCACCATCCCACCACCACTAACCACCACCGGAGACGACGGCGAACAAAACACTCCACCACAACAACCACCACCACCACCACCATCACCACCGTTGGTGCTAACACGAATCTTTCTTCTAATCCCATCATCAAAATACTCTCTTTTCTTGATCAAATTATTCCCCACATGAGAAATCACACAAGTATACTCCTCCAATAACTCAATTTCAACGTCTTCCGTGGTGGGTCTTTTGCTAAAGATCGGAATCGGGTCGGATCTTGGCGAAACCGAAAAAACTGGGTTTTGGGTATTATGACCCGAGGATTCATCGGTCAAAGCAACCACTATTCCTAGCCCTACGACACCGTTTTGGTCCCTGAATCTCTTTGGTGGCTTGTTTTGATCATTGGGATTTGATGAAGATAAGAAAAAAGGTAGGGTTTTAAGGGTTAACCTTGATTTGTTGATGTGTTTTCCCTTAAATTCCGCCATTTTTAGACTAGATTAAAATAAAAAAGATCAAAACATCAGAAATAAAACAGGGTTTTGGGGAAATTGAAATTTGAGTGTGATTTGATTGTATATACATGTGTGTATATATATACACACACACACAGATGTAGGTGTATGTATGAAATAGTTTAGAGAGAGAGAGATAGAGAGAGGGCCACCAGCTCTCTTCCTTTCTTCTTCTCTGAAAATAGGCCAAGTGCTTTAAGGAGAATAAAGAAGACACAATGGCAAACTCGTAAATAATTGACAATTGAGGGTTCAAGATTGTTTCATCCTTTTTATATATTTCAGTTCATTCCCTTGAGTTTATGTGTTCTTGAAATTTAGTCCCTTGGAAGTTGAAAATACCATCTTGCTATTAAATTTGTATGAGTTTTTTTAAATAGGCCAATATATAGGTTTCAACCTCATATAAGCATGGTTTTCAGAATTGGATTGGACCCGTTGGATCAGAAATCGGAAGGTTGGTCGGCCCAAAATAAGCATGTGAACCGCTTTTAAACAAACCGACAGGTTAAGCCGATTCATTAGTTGGACCGGATTTCTTCTTTTTTTTTTTACTAAAATCCAAATAATGAAGCATTAAAACCAAATCATATATTTTTTAACATAATTATGTTTGTTTAAATGTGTTTTAATTATATAATTTTTTTTTGGAATATTTTATATATTTATTATGTTATCTGGTGCTTAAATCCGGTTCAACTGATTCAACCAGTAACCAATAAGACGTTCGATTCGACGTATGATTAGAGAAAACATTGCATATTAAGTGATAGAACTCTAAATTAATTAATGCTTTATAGGTTTCAAAAAACAGGTTAGGTGAATTGATATTTTATTTTATTTATTTTTTTTAACAGCAGTACTCTCCTATTACTATATAGTATTAAAAACCTTGGAAAATGAATAGTATCTTTTCATGGTTTCAAATTTTGACACAAGAATAACAAAAAGATTTCACATGTTTGACACAAGAAAAAAATGTGTGGATTTAGGGTTTAGTTTGTGATGAGATATTTGATTTTGATATTTAACTTATGCTTTTGCAAATGATATATAATATCCGTTCTCACGAGTGTACTGTGATATATTTTTGAGTTTCACACTTTGACACAAGAAGAAAAAAAGAACAGTATCTTTTTGAGTTTCACACTTTTGACACAAGAAGAAAAAAGTGTGGTTTTAGGGTTTAGTTCGCGATGAGAGATTTGATTTTGCTTTGTAACTTATGATTTTGTATATGATATATAATACCCGTTCTCGGAAGTGTATTGTGATAACCCGCCGCAACGTGTGAGGGAAATAAAATGCGACAATTGTTTTCTTCAATTTCAAATTTAGATAGGTTAGGATAGCAATGTTTTAAGGGGTAAATTTTATTTTTTGAACATAAAAAACCAAAAAATCTTGTGCAATCATAGTTATCTTGACAAATAGATCATTCTTTAATCTGAATTATAGTAACGTGTTCACCACCGACCCAAGAAAAAAGTAATAAAAGAAAAGACGTCCAAGGACACTTTTTACCAAGGTGGGTCACCCCCCAAAAAGTGAGGTTTTTGGCCTTTCGTGAACTGAGTTTCTCTTTGAAATTTTTTTAAAATTGGAAGCCAATGTGTTGTTAGCTACATGTTGGCACCAATAGATATGCCCTACATGAATAATAAGCAAGGAGCCAATGGAAACAGGAGCCAACAGCTCACATTTAGTGTTGGTGGGGAACCAACGCCAATTAACTCACTTTTGAAGTAATTGGTTTTTAGACCCAATACAATGTGGAAGCGTAAAGTAGCCTTTTACGCTCTGTTTTCGAGTTCAGTGAGAAAAAAAAAAAGAAATGGAAAGAAATGAGAAATATTTTTGTGTTACCGAGTTTTATTTAACGAGAGAAGGGAAATGAAAATAACACTTGTTGTGTTCTTAAGTTTCATTTAAGGATAGAAAGAAATGGAAGTGGAAGTAAAACTAGGCAAAATTACTTGACTTTTATTTCCTTCCAATTTGGAAGGAATTGGACGAAGCTTAAATAGGACCGGGGGCGACCATCCTCCCTCTTTTTTCATCCGTAGTACTAATTTTTCGGCCGAAATGTTAATTTTTGTTAAAAATATTGGTTTCGCTACATTCGCAGATTCGCTTCAAAAAATTAACATATATTCTGGGTCTCATAAATTTCCACCCCTTTCAAAACGTTCAAGCTCCGTCACTGATCAGCATACATGTAGTGGGATATAATCAGGCCACCATTTGGTAGTTGAACCCCTTTATAATCCCAAATCAGTTACCATTGTTGATAACCTTCACATTTGTTGGTTATAAAATTGAAAATGCTTATATAGATATAGAATAAATTAAGGTTCCAAATTGAATTTCGACCGTAAAGCTTGTCGAAATACATTAATACTTTGTCGACCAAGATCATATTATTGTCTCCTTTGTCCTATGACTTTTGTTTTGGAAACCTTAGACGAAATTTTTAGCGGAGGCATGCCATTTTCTTGAAGACAACATGTGTTTAATATGATTTTTTGTCTACTATATGACTAAACCATCGATGTATTTTCGGAAGAAACACTTTAAAACACCTTGGTATCGTTGGAACAAATGTCCTTTCGGTAATAAGGTTATTAACACTTTAAAACACCTTGCATCGGTCATTTATGTTTACATAAAATTTCAGAGATAGTCATTTATGTTTCAAAATGTCAAAATCAGTCATTTAAGTTTTTAAATGCTGCAAACTCGGTCCTCTCTCCGTTAAGTACTACCAAAAAAATGGCCTTTAGCGAATTCAAATATTAAAGTAGAAATGTTCAAGAAAACCAAAAACCTAAAGGCCATTTTTTCCCGGCTTACCATGGGCACCTCAATTCTCAGGGCCGTTTCTAAAAGGGCTCATTTTTTTCTTGCCCCAGGTTCTGGAATTTTTTTTGATTCTTGGGGACGACTCTACCTAAGAAGGGTTACAACTAATAAGAATTTAAGATGTGACATGATAATTTAGGTATAATATCTTATTTTTTGTATTACATTTTTGTTTTTTGTATTACATTCTTTGTTTTATACAACGTTTTTGTACTGTATTTTTGTGTTTTTTTACTATAATTTTGTATTTGTACTATATTTTTATTTTTTTACTGAATTTTTATTTTTTCATGCTGGATTTTTTCTAATAATTTTACGAACTGCTGGGACCTTTGGAAGGATTACCGAAAACCTCAGGGCATTTCCTCCTTTTTGTATTCTCCATATTTTATTACCGGTTTCATACTTTGAGAATATAATAATTCTGCTAATCATACAGCGATTCTTTTTTATTTTATTTTATTTTATTTTATTTAATGGCAACGGAAACATTCCTGTGAATGATATTTATACATGAAAAATATAACTTTGTGTAAAACTACTACAGCCGAAAACGACAATAAAACTAAAATTTAGTATTGCCATTATCATTAATAGTAATTAATATAAGTTTTATATGTAATATTTTAAGAAAAACAAGTATGAGTAATTTGGTTAAAACATCTTTTGTTTAACTTATTTTAAATGTATCTTAGTTTTTTAAATATTCATAATTTTTCATAACAAATTATTTTTTTTAAAAATTTAAAATACAAATGACATTTTGTACACAAAATCTAAATGATAAAATTGTGTAAGCGTCAATTGTTCTTAGTGATTTTATCAACAAGATGTGGAGTTACTACACATAAACTATATATGTGATAATTCTATCTATGCGTGAAAACCTTGTGCCTGTGTGAGAAAAATTGTACAAGAACAATTAACGATTGGTGATTTTATCAGGCATACTTCAAATCTTTGCACGTAAAAATTATTTTGCATTTAAACCGGCCCCTTTTATATGAGAATTTCATATATGTGTTTGGAGCTAATAAAAGATCATATTCTTTAATTCATTCTTGAATAATATTATAATGAATTACTTGTATATTAAAAAAACAAAGTTAATAAATAGTAAATGATAAATGAATAATTTCATGTTTGGCATTGTACATGTTATATTTGTTTTCATCAATCAAGCATTAAATGTTCTCTTATTCTACTTTCACACACACACACTGGCATTTGGTACTTTTTTCTAATTGATACTTGTGTCTTCATATTCTTAATTTAATTGCAGGCTGGTTAAATTTCAAACCAATTGACAAGAATATTCAGATGACATATCAACTAAGGGGCTGTTTGTTTGGATCTGAATGGGTCAGATTCAGACCGTTTGTTTGGAGGAAAAAAAGACATCTGAATGGGTTCCAATGTCTGAACCAAGATCTGAATGGCTCCAATCAGTACCACTACCGCCTGAATGCCACCACCATCGCCTGAATGGTTCCAATCGGCACCACCACCGCACACCCGCCGCAACCCCGCCGACCCGCCGCACCGCCATCGAAGGGCTGCACCGCACCATTCTGGTTTTAGGGTTTGAATGAAGGAGTTGCGCCGCGCCGCACCGCACCGTTCTAGTTTTAGGGTTCGAACGAAGGAGCCGCACCGCACCGTTCTGGGTTTAGGGTTCGATGACCGAGGGGTTCTGTGTGACACCCCAGTCACTTTCATGTCCCCTCCGGATATTTTACAACATTATTTAATAAACTACATTAGGTCCCAGTAAAAATAAAAAATTTTGTGTTTTACTAACCTTTAAACATACTATTACCAACACCTGTTAAAACAAGTTTAAGTATGTTTACAAACTTCACAAAACATTTATTACACAAAAGCTTCACACCATATTCGATTATTTAATTATTAAACCACCATGCGAGCCTCCATGTTCGATTCCCGATCACCATCACCGCCCACCCTACTCTTTTGTACATGTAACACCACATTTAAATTCACCATTAGTTCGTTAGAACTAAGTAAGATTACCTCATCATTCACCACGTGTATTCCATAACACCTATGGATACACTAATGAGGATTCAAATAAAATGTTGATGACAACATTTAACCACATACAAAACGATTTACTAACGGTTCGTTTTCAACCAAAACCTCAATACATCCCCCATTCATGCACAATTATTATAACTTAATATAACATATATATAAACACACAAAACACCAATTGTGCATCATATCTCACAAAATTCAAAATTTACAATTTGACACTTGAATTTCAAATGTATACACCAAAACATGCACATTTTCAATCCACCATTTGTTCACACACCTTGTGAATCTTTTACATTGGAGTTGCAAGTTATATACGTTCACACACCTTGTGAATCAAAACATGCACATTACCAATTCAACATCTACGCATTCATAGATCAACAATGTTCACACACCTTGTGAATTTTTTACATTGGAATTGCAAGTTATACGTTCACACACCTTGTGAATCAAAACATGCACATTACCAATTCAACATCTACGCGTTCGTAGATCACCACATGTTCACACACCTTGTGAATCTTTTACATTGGAATTGCAAGTTATACGTTCACACACCTTGTGAATCAAAACATGCACATTACCAATTCAACATCTACGCATTCGTAGATCACCACATGTTCACACACCTTGTGAATCTTTTACATTGGAATCGCAAGTTATACGTTCACACACCTTGTGAATCAAAACATGCACATTACCAATTCAACATCTACGCATTCGTAGATCACCACATGTTCACACACCTTGTGAATCATGCAACAACAATAGCCACAAACACATATAACACAATCACTTGTAGTATGGACTCACCCAGTCCTTAACTACAAGTTCAACCAAAAAGGTAACTTACCTTAATTTGAAGAGTTATCAACAGTTTCCAACTCTCTCCCAGGCCTTCTAGAACTAGATTCACCTCCTCTTCCTATTATATATTCACATATAACAACGTGAACACACAACTTGTGTTATTTATGTAATCTAATTCATTTGACCTGTTTCATTCTTTATTTTCAGTCAAAACCTCGTTGAGGCTTTTATCAACATCCCATGTATAGAAATTAATCCACACAGGTTCTTAATCATATTTAAATTATCACAGCCTCATATTTCAACATTTAATCAATAAAGGAATTGGGGGTTACCCTTCCAAAGGATGATCTAAAACCACCATAAACATGATTTAATCACATCACTAGTTATCATTCTCAATAATATGAGTTTCTTGACAATCGGACATTATAACGGATCAAAATCAAGATTTCACCGTTAAAACATCTAATTTCTCGTTTCTACTTAACCCCAATCAATATATAATGCTCAAGACTTAATTTAATCCGTATATTATCAAAATAAATGGGATAGAACTAATCGTTACCCTTCAAACGGATTTCTGATTGAAATACAACGATCTGGACGTGTAGAAACAATCCGCAGCTCAACCCGAACGTCTGGATAGCTTAAAAACTGATGTTGGGTGCTGAAAATTCGTATATGTGTGTGTTTATGGTGAAAATGATCGAGAAAGAGAGATAGATGTGTGTTTGGATGAATTCCTTTGAAGATAAGCTTTCTGCAGCCGCCATAGACACCAGGCGCATCGCCCCGCGTGAGGGTGTGGTCTAAGGCGTACCGCGCGGGACGCGTGACTCCCAGATATTTTGTGACAATCCGACTTTTCGGATTAACCTTGTTAACTAAAAATGGTTAGATCACAGGCCCAGTAAGGCCAAAGAAGGCCCAGTAAGGTCAAAGTAGGCCCAATAGAGCCAAGTTAAGCCCAATCACAAACCTGAGGCCCAAGGGAGGCCCAATTACAAATTCAAGGCCTAAGATAGGCCCAATTATATTTTGTGAGGCCCAAGTGGACAGAAAGTAGGCCCAATGAGACTAATGTAGGCCCAATTGGCCCAAATGGGTAAACTTAGCCCAATAATAGTTCAATTAGCCTGATTAGTGACAATTCAGGATTTTTAGTGAAATTTTGTAAATCGAATTGTTATGCAATTAATCAAAATTAAACCCAAAGGATTAGAATCAATAGAAATCAGGTCCAAAGTGTTTAGATTTCAAGTATTAGACTTGTAGTCATCTAAGAAATGGACAATTTTGACTTTTAAGTCAAAATTCGTTTATGGAATTTGGGGAAATTCGAAATTGGTGTTATTACACTATAATTAATAGAATTAACCTTTCAATCGACCCATATTATTGGTCATTAGCAATTATCATACGTTACTAAACCATTAACCATTGTAATTAATTCGAATTGCAACTAGAAAGTTGAAACCGTCCCTAGCCATCAATAAAATCGTTTAATTCGATCTTAAATAACCAAATTGAATTTTAAAACCCTCTAATCGGCACCCTTAGGGACATTTACATTCATCAATTTGATTTCAAAAGCTACGGGGAGAGAAATTGATCCAAAGGTCGGCCGAACTCGAGCCATTAGTCGAACTACACATATTGGACATCAAAACAGGTAAAAATTCACTCCTACATTACCTAAAGTTGCCGATTAAGCAAACCCCTATGACAATTTCTTGTAAAAACATCGATTAGATGAACTTTGATTTCTAGGGTTCATCACTTTAAACGTTTTGGGGGTTTTTAATAAAACAAGTTCAAAATCAAATTAAATTGTATGAGTAGCTTTGGAATAACTCATTAAACGAAACCCTATGATGATTACATTCAATTGTAACGAATTTCATGAAAACGAGTTTTAGGGTTCTTGATTAAAATCGTTTTGGGGGTTTCGATTCAAACGAGCTTGGAATTCAAATTAAACATCACTGATAGGTTCGCAATCTTGTTTTAAATGAAAACCATATGTTATGTCAGATTAGCATACTCGAATTGAAACATTTTTAATGGTAATTAACATACTCACGTTCGAAACTATGTTAGTCGCGATTCTGGACCTTTTGTTGATTGAAAATCAAATTAAATCCACCCCTAGATTCGTTTGAATACATGGAGCAAAAGCCCCATGGTTTGGGATCCGATTGGGTTTGAATTTCGGGTCAATTGGAACCCACATGGTTCGGTTATAATTAGGGAATCCGATCTGCTTATGTTTAAAAGTATTTTGAACTAAATCTCAACACAAAAGTTGAACCAGATCAACTGGTTTGGTGCGTGGGTTGGAGTTAGAGGTCATGGGTTTGACCCAATGGCCCAACAGTTTTTGATATTAAAACCATGTTTAGAATTTCGATCATATCTTTCTCGTTATAACTCCAATTCGATTCGTTCCAGTTGCGTTGGAACCAGATTTGAATCCCGAACAACATGAAACAATAAAATTTATAATTTAAACCGAAAACGAAATCGCGTATAATTACGGTTTTTTAAATAAAATCGGATATGATTTTTATTTAAACGATTTCAAAGTCACGCGTAATCACGTATGCACATTTCTAACAAGTCTAACATACGTATGTTGACACGTATGTGATTCTAAGCACAAAACGACATTCCGAATAACTTTAGGTTATTGCTTAAACACAGATCCTTCGTAAGAGGATTATCTACGCGAGTTCACGTATTTGATCATTCTGCAATAATCAAAGGTGCGTACACGGCCCCTTTCTTATTTTAACTGTTTTGGGGGAGAAAACATGTGCAACAAACGCTTTTAGATACATATCACTTGCATGAGTTAGCTGTTTACATTAAGTGCAAACATAGCATTACAAAGCCTTCCATTTCGAACCGTTTAATTTGCCGTAGCGCAAAGCGTGGTAGTTGAAGATAGATCTATTGGGTTTGACAAACCTCACTTGGTAGATGGGATCTACGCAGGTGTTTGACTGACCAAACACACACATTACTATTGTTCGTGCTAGACAATAGTGTTAAGGCAAAAACATGCTATAGCATGGCAATCGTCAGCTTCGGTGTCGACCACTTATGTAAATAGTACAAATGACTAGCTATCATGACTATGCATGTGTGATTATGTTATCTGCAAACTTTATATTCAAACTGTGGTTTCAACATTTGTGAATGCTTAAACCTGTGTATGCACCAACCTTTGTGTTGACTTGATTTACATGTTTTCTCATGACACTAAGGCACAAGCAAGGACAAGCAGGGACTAGGATATTGAGTCTCATGCATACATATCAATTCAAGTGTTTTAGCTTTGATCATTTAAGACATTGAATGTTATTGGAATTGTACTTTACATTTTCAAACCATTACGTTTTGTTTTTAAAACGCTTCCGCAAACATTGAAACTTTGATATTGCAGTTTTAGACCAAAGTATGTTTGAATATCATATAGAGGTCTTCGTTATGTCTAATGATCTGAGATCCTGGTTTGTCATGTCCCAACCGGTATGATTCCGTTAGTTGAAAATTGGGGGTGTGACAGATTGGTATCAGAGACATTGGTTATAGCGAACTAGGTTTGCATTTGTAGACTTAGACTATAACTGTTAGACATTAGACACTTGCTTACACGATAGTTTGTATAGCACTTACATATGGCATTTTGTAACAGAAATGGCATCATCATCTACACCTACTCACACTGAGGGACAAGTAGTAGCATTGTCAGAAATCATGACAAGGAGGATCGAACCAGAGGATGATACGATCCACTATGGGGAGGAAACACATGTTCAACAAAGGAGGAACAATCGATATTGGCAATGGTTTCCTGATCTCATACGCAGCTGGGTGTGGGAAGAACGAGTGCCACCACCACCAACTGCCAACACCGCTAATAGCCTTTGGACGTTACCTGCTCTAGGATATCCACTAGAACAGGCATTTGCTGCTTTTGTTGCACGCATGGAGCGTGAAATCCGCAACATGCGGGAAGTAGCAGGGATGATCACAGAATTGCTTGAGAATAACAACTGGCTGACACAAATGTGGGATAACCTCACTGAGGAGTTGGTTAGGACTAATGAAGAACAGGAAAATTTGGTGGAAACGATCTGGATGATGCGAGGGACGATCCTCGAACTCACTGCACGATTAGAAACTGCTGAGTTACGTGTAGCTGTAGCCGAGGCAAGGGCTGAGGAAGCCAATGTACGGGCTGGTGCAGCGGCGATTGAAGCCAATATAGTGAGAGACTTGGCTGGAGAGGCCATGACCCTCATCACTGGGCATATGCGTTATCAGCATGGTGTAGTGACTGGTCCAGCAGAACTGGAAGATTCATCATCAACCGTTGATCAACCAAACGATGGAATCTAGTCATTTCATTTACTTTTTAATTAACCAACTTATATGAGTGGGTTGTACTTATAAAAGTAGATTTTGTGTTTAGTTGTTTTGCATCTCTTTGACAAACAATTGTAAGCACTAGTTTATCATAAATGATTAAGAATTGTTATCTTAATGACTATGATGGCGTGTTACATTTACTTTGTGCATGAGTGATGATTATGCGATGGGTGTAGTCTCATTATGTATATTTGTAAATAGGAAGATCATGGTTGGAGGAAACATTAACATGACCGCAACGAAAGTTGAGGCACTTATTAACACTCGAATTACCGAGACAATCGCAAACTATACGCAAACATACCAAACAGGTCCACATGATCCAACGGGGGGACTGGTAAGCCCACAAATGTGCACGTTCAAGACATTCTTGAACTGTAAACCACGTAATTTCAAAGGATCGGAAGGAGCCATTGGACTTCTTCGATGGATTGAACAGTTAGAATCGGTGTTTGAGAGGTGCAATTGTCCGGAAGAAAACAAGGTCAGATACGCTATTGGTACTTTGGAGGGTTCAACCTTGACATGGTGGAACTCTATTGTACAGACACTCGACTTGAATACAGTCAATGCCCTTACTTGGAACGGATTCAAAATCCTGTTGCAGGAGGAGTACTGTTCCCGTAATGAAATGCAAAAACTTGAGGATGAATACGGACAACTCAAGATGAAAGGTTCTAATTTTGAGGAATACACTACTCGATTCCAGCAATTAGCAAGACTCTTACCGCACAGGGCAACCTCACCTAGCAAGTGGATCAAGAGATACATTGGAGGGCTGGTATCTCAGGTTCGAAAATTGATCATATCTGCAAATCCTACCACCATACAGCAAGCTATTCGACTGGCACACCAACTGACTGATCAAGCGATGCAACGAGGTACACTACCCAAACGAACAGTAACAGCTAAAGTGGGAGACCACAAAAGAAAATGGGATGTCATTGATTCAAAGAATTGCACTCAGCAGTCATTTCAGCAGAACCACAAGCAGGAATCAAACAGAACCCACCACAATCCAAACAATAACCAACAGTCATCGGGAGGGTATAATGGTAAATACCCAAAGTACAACAAATGTGGATTCCATCACTTAGGGAATCAATGTGACAAGTACCGATGTCAGCGATGCATAAAGATAGGTCATGTAGCAAAAGACTGTCGAGGGGAACTTCAGACAAGCTCACTCAACCGGAACAACACACAGAAAGGATGTTTTGAGTGTGGCTTATCAGGACACTTCAAGAAGGAGTGCCCACAACTCAAGAAAAGAAGGGCTAATGACATAACTACAAAAGGAAACAGCAACCACAACACAAATGTTGTTCGAACAGGGCTTTTGTGATTGGAGGACGTCAGGCACGGGAAGATCCCAACGTCGTTACGGGTACGTTTCTCTTGAATTATCACACTGCCTCTATGATATTTAACACTGGTGCAGATCGGGGTTTAGAAAACCCATACACTATAGAACTAGCTAATGATAAGTTAGTTGTTGTAAACCATATTTCTAAAGGATGTGTTCTTGACTTGATGGGTCAAACACATGACATTGATTTTATGCCTACTGTCTTAGGCAGTTGGATGTTGTCGTTGGCTGGTTAACCAAAAACCAGGCTAAAATAGTATGCTATGAAAAGATCGTTCGTATATCTCTTCTGTATGGAGAGACACTGTATGTACAAGGGAGAAGAGCAGTACGCCACTGCGTCTCATATTTTATGAAAGCATACAAATGTCTGCGTAAAGGTCATACGGCAGTTATAGCACTTATAACTGAGAAGCCGGTAGTTGAGAAGAAGATAGAAGACATCCTAGTAGTTTGTGAATTCCCTGAAGTATTTCCAGAAGACCTACCGGGATTACCACCTATCAGACAGGTGGAATTTCGAATCGACCTTACACCAGATGCAGCACCGATAGCTAGGGCGCCTTATCGACTTGCACCGTCAGAGATACAAGAATTATCTACACAATTGCAAGAGTTGTTGGACAAAGGTTTCATACGACCTAGTTTTTCACCGTGGGGAGCTCCAGTCTTATTTGTTAAGAAGAAGGATGGGACTTTCCGTATGTGTATCGATTACCGGGAACTGAACAAGGTTATCATCAAAAACCGGTATCCGTTACCTAGAATCGATGATCTGTTCGATCAGTTGCAAGGTTCGAGTTACAACTCGAAGGTTGATCTCAGATCGGGTTATCATCAACTCAGAGTTCAAGAAGAAGATATTCCAAAGACAGCATTCAGAACGCGTTATGGCCATTATGAGCTTTTGGTCATGCCAATTGGGTTGACAAACGCTCCAGCAGTATTCATGGATATCATGAATCGTGTTTGTAAACTTTATCTTGATAAGATTGTCATTGTTTTCAATGATGACATTCTCATCTATTCTCAGGCTGAGGGGGAGCATGCTGAACATATTCAATTGCTGTTGGAATCACTGAAACAAGAACAACTGTACGCTAAGTTCTCGAAAGGTGATTTCTGGATGCGAGAAGTACAATTCTTGGGTCATATAGTCAACGAAAAAGGCATACATGTTGATCCAGCAAAGATTGAAGCGATTAAGAATTGGGAAACGCCAAAGACACCTACCGAGGTACGACAATTCCTTGGTTTGGCGAGTTACTACCGAAGATTCATTGAGGGATTCTCAAAGATCGTTCAACCACTTACAGCTCTTACGCATGAGGGAACAAAGTATAACTGGACAAGTAAACAGGAAGCTGCATTCCAGTTATTGAAACAGAAACTCTGTAGTGCACCGATTCTGTCCTTACCGGAAGGGACAGAAGACTTAGTGGTGTATTGTGATGCATTTGCACAGGGTTTGGGATGTGTATTGATGCAACGTGATAAAGTGATTGCTTACGCTTCAAGGCAACTACGACCACACGAAAAGAATTACACTACTCATGACTTGGAAGTTAGGAGCAGTGGTTTTTGCTTTGAAAATTTGGAGGCAGTACCTTTATGGAACCAAGTGTACCATTTACACTGATCATAAGAGGTTGCAACATATCTTTGATCAGAAGGAGCTTAATATAAGACAGCGACGATGGGTCGAGTTGTTGAACGACTACGAACGCGCGATTAAGTATCACCCGGGGAAAAGCTAATGTGATAGCTGATGCTTTAAGCAGAAAAGACACAACAAGACGGGTTCGCGCACTTATGATGACGGTACATACTGACTTACCTGATAAGGTACGCAGTGCTCAGATGGGAGCTTTAGAAAAGGATAATTTGGTACATAAATCCTTACGGAGGATGGAAACACAATTGGATGCCAAGTCTGATGGAATTCGTTATTTCATTAATCGACTTTGGATACCTTTGTATGGAGGTTTGAGGGAACTCGTGATGGATGAAACGCACAAATCCAAATATTCAGTCCATCCGGGATCAGACAAGATGTATCATGACTTAAAGGCACTGTATTGGTGGCCTCACATGAAAGCTGACATTGCTAAGTACGTTAGCAAATGTTTGACTTGTTCGAAAGTCAAAGTTGAATACCAGAAACCATCTGGTTTACTGCAACAACCAGAAGTACCGATGTGGAAATGGGAACAGATTTCGATGGACTTCATTACTAAGTTACCCCGTACACCGAGTGGTTGTGATACGATATGGGTAATTGTTGATCGATTAACTAAATCTGCACACTTCTTAGCAATAAAGGAAACCGATAAAATGGAGAAACGGTCTCGCATTTACATCAAGGAAGTGGTAGCACGACATGGCGTGCCAATCTCTATCATATTGGATCGGGATGCCCGATTTACTTTCAACTTTTGGAAATCCCTTCATAAGTCATAGGGAACTCGCTTGGATATGAGTACCGCCTATCATCCACAGACCGACGGTCAAAGTGAACGCACGATTCAAACGCTAGAGGATATGTTACGAGCTTGTGTAATTGACTTTGGTGATAGCTGGGAAAACCAGTTACCGTTGGTGGAATTCTCTTACAAATCCAGAACAGTATGGCAGCGGTTCGAGAGCGACAAAAGAGTTACGCTGACAAACGCCACAAACTATTGGAATTTCAAGTAGGAGACACGATTCTCCTAAATGTGTCATCTTGGAGATGACACAATACATAGGACCTTTTGAGATCCTAAAAGGGATTGGTCCGGTAGTGTATTAACTCAATTACCGAATAAACTCAACGGAGTTCATAATGTCTTTCACGTATTGAATTTAAAGAAATGTCTTTCTGATGAGACATTGATTGTACCATTGGAAGAAATACAAGTGGATGAACAGTTACGATTCATTGAAGAACCAGCAGAAATCATGGACCGAGAGGTCAAACAACTCAAACAAAGCAAGATTCCGATAGTCAAAGTTCGGTGGAATTCAAGACGTGGTCCTGAATTTCGGGAACGGGAAGACCAAATGATGAATAAGTATCCTCATCTGTTCAAAACAACAACAAACACTGAGAGCGCACGTTAAATTTCGGGACGAAATTTCCTTCAACAAGGGGATGACGTGATATTTCACACTCTAACATTTTCAGATTTCAAACTGTAAGCACAAACACATTATACTATTGAAATTAGTAGGAACGATTGTGCTGAACACAAGCGAAGCCTTGCAGAAGGCAAACACAAACATTTCATAGTAGTACATACATGATTGATTTCAAACAATGTGCTACATTTCAAACATTACATTTGATGTACTACATTTCATGGTGGTACAATCATGAACGGTTAAACAATGGTGGAGTTACATATAGAAGGAATCAGAATAATTGTGTAAGGTAAATTGACGAATACAGGGGCCCATGTACTCGTGAATTTACAGGTACGTATGAATTTTGGAAGTTTCTATTTTGTCGACTATATTCAAACATTTGCTATGTGTGAGATTACATAGTACAATATACAAACACTTTATTCAATTGGTTTTGTTACAAACATTTGTGCTACATTACATTTTATACATTTTATGTGCTACATTTCATATGTTACATGTTATGGTAGTACATGCATGATTAGTTACATACATTTTGCTATGTGCGGGGTTGCATAGTACAAACAGTTACAGACACTCACTATGTGTGAGGTTACACAACACTGTATGATCAAACACAAACAGTCACAGTTAGGTGAACTAACTAGTGTACACGCAAACAGTCACATTGAACGATCACATTTAGTTGTGATGTTGCAAGCATTAGACTTTGTGTGTGAGTACACACAAGCACACAGAATGATCAAATCACACTAACACGTACGATTTAAACTCGTAAGTAGTTTCCTAACTACTCCTAACACTTACTAATTTTCGGGACGAAAATTCCTTCAACAAGGGGATGATGTGACAATCCGACTTTTCGGATTAACCTTGTTAACTAAAAATGGTTAGATCACAGGCCCAGTAAGGCCAAAGAAGGCCCAGTAAGGTCAAAGTAGGCCCAATAGAGCCAAGTTAAGCCCAATCACAAACCTGAGGCCCAAGGGAGGCCCAATTACAAATTCAAGGCCTAAGATAGGCCCAATTATATTTTGTGAGGCCCAAGTGGACAGAAAGTAGGCCCAATGAGACTAATGTAGGCCCAATTGGCCCAAATGGGTAAACTTAGCCCAATAATAGTTCAATTAGCCTGATTAGTGACAATTCGGGATTTTTAGTGAAATTTTGTAAATCGAATTGTTATGCAATTAATCAAAATTAAACCCAAAGGATTAGAATCAATAGAAATCAGGTCCAAAGTGTTTAGATTTCAAGTATTAGACTTGTAGTCATCTAAGAAATGGACAATTTTGACTTTTAAGTCAAAATTCGTTTATGGAATTTGGGGAAATTCGAAATTGGTGTTATTACACTATAATTAATAGAATTAACCTTTCAATCGACCCATATTATTGGTCATTAGCAATTATCATACGTTACTAAACCATTAACCATTGTAATTAATTCGAATTGCAACTAGAAAGTTGAAACCGTCCCTAGCCATCAATAAAATCGTTTAATTCGATCTTAAATAACCAAATTGAATTTTAAAACCCTCTAATCGGCACCCTTAGGGACATTTACATTCATCAATTCGATTTCAAAAGCTATGGGGAGAGAAATTGATCCAAAGGTCGGCCGAACTCGAGCCATTAGTCGAACTACACATATTGGACATCAAAACAGGTAAAAATTCACTCCTACATTACCTAAAGTTGCCGATTAAGCAAACCCCTATGACAATTTCTTGTAAAAACATCGATTAGATGAACTTTGATTTCTAGGGTTCATCACTTTAAACGTTTTGGGGGTTTTTAATAAAACAAGTTCAAAATCAAATTAAATTGTATGAGTAGCTTTGGAATAACTCATTAAACGAAACCCTATGATGATTACATTCAATTGTAACGAATTTCATGAAAACGAGTTTTAGGGTTCTTGATTAAAATCGTTTTGGGGGTTTCGATTCAAACGAGCTTGGAATTCAAATTAAACATCACTGATAGGTTCGCAATCTTGTTTTAAATGAAAACCATATGTTATGTCAGATTAGCATACTCGAATTGAAACATTTTTAATGGTAATTAACATACTCACGTTCGAAACTATGTTAGTCGCGATTCTGGACCTTTTGTTGATTGAAAATCAAATTAAATCCACCCCTAGATTCGTTTGAATCCATGGAGCGAAAGCCCCATGGTTTGGGATCCGATTGGGTTTTAATTTCGGGTCAATTGGAACCCACATGGTTCGGTTATAATTAGGGAATCCGATCTGCTTATGTTTAAAAGTATTTTGAACTAAATCTCAACACAAAAGTTGAACCAGATCAACTGGTTTGGTGCGTGGGTTGGAGTTAGAGGTCATGGGTTTGACCCAATGGCCCAACAGTTTTTGATATTAAAACCATGTTTAGAATTTCGATCATATCTTTCTCGTTATAACTCCAATTCGATTCGTTCCAGTTGCGTTGGAACCAGATTTGAATCCCGAACAACATGAAACAATAAAATTTATAATTTAAACCGAAAACGAAATCGCGTATAATTACGGTTATTTAAATAAAATCGGATATGATTTTTATTTAAACGATTTCAAAGTCACGCGTAATCACGTATGCACATTTCTAACAAGTCTAACATACGTATGTTGACACGTATGTGATTCTAAGCACAAAACGACATTCCGAATAACTTTAGGTTATTGCTTAAACACAGATCCTTCGTAAGAGGATTATCTACGCGAGTTCACGTATTTGATCATTCTGCAATAATCAAAGGTGCGTACACGGCCCCTTTCTTATTTTAACTGTTTTGGGAGAGAAAACATGTGCAACAAACGCTTTTAGATACATATCACTTGCATGAGTTAGCTGTTTACATTAAGTGCAAACATAGCATTACAAAGCCTTCCATTTCGAACCGTTTAATTTGCCGTAGCGCAAAGCGTGGTAGTTGAAGATAGATCTATTGGGTTTGACAAACCTCACTTGGTAGATGGGATCTACGCAGGTGTTTGACTGACCAAACACACACATTACTATTGTTCGTGCTAGACAATAGTGTTAAGGCAAAAACATGCTATAGCATGGCAATCGTCAGCTTCGGTGTCGACCACTTATGTAAATAGTACAAATGACTAGCTATCATGACTATGCATGTGTGATTATGTTATCTGCAAACTTTATATTCAAACTGTGGTTTCAACATTTGTGAATGCTTAAACCTGTGTATTCACCAACCTTTGTGTTGACTTGATTTACATGTTTTCTCAGGACACTAAGGCACAAGCAAGGACAAGCAGGGACTAGGATATTGAGTCTCATGCATACATATCAATTCAAGTGTTTTAGCTTTGATCACTTAAGACATTGAATGTTATTGGAATTGTACTTTACATTTTCAAACCATTACGTTTTGTTTTTAAAACGCTTCCGCAAACATTGAAACTTTGATATTGCAGTTTTAGACCAAAGTATGTTTGAATATCATATAGAGGTCTTCGTTATGTCTAATGATCTGAGATCCTGGTTTGTCATGTCCCAACCGGTATGATTCCGTTAGTTGAAAATTGGTGGTGTGACATATTTTTCCCTCTCCCGCGCGCATCGCCTAGGGTGGGTGCGTGGCTCGGGGCGTACCGCCCCAGGCCATTTTCTTCCATTTTTCGATTTTATCTTCGTTTCACGATTCCGGACAATCCGGAACTCCGTTTCGCGCTCCGTTTTCTCCCACGTTCATCATTTCTCACATATTTTCAATTTGTAATAAAAATAATCATTTTATTAATGATTATTTCAAACGTATCCGTTTTATTAAAATCGGGTCGTTACATTCTGCGATTGATGGCGATCGATGGTGATGACGGCGGAGGAGCTGCGATGTCGACCAAGGAGCTGCGATGTCGACCGAGGAGCTGCGATGTCGACCAAGGAGTGCGAGGGGTTCTACGACTGATGGCGATCGCTGGTGATTATGGCGGTGCTGCGGAGGTGCAGAGGTGCTGCAGTGGTGGGCGAAGGTGCTGCGGAGGAGCTGGGCGGAGGATCTGGTCGGAGGTGCTGGGTGCAGGATTGGAGTGTCGACCGGCTAGGGTTTAATTTTTTTTTAATTATTTTTTTTATTTTCATTCAAACTTGCAACCAAACAGTCTTAACCGGTTCAGAACTTAACCATTCAGACCCTCTTAACCATTCAAACATCTTAACCATTCAACACTTAATGATTCAGACCCAACCAAACGGCCCCTAAGCCATGAAGTGTTAAAACTTCATTATATACAAGATGTATATGAAGAATTGTGTTGGAGATTTTTTTTAAAGTTGTTTTCTTTATATTTGACCCGGTTTACTAAATAAGCTTTATACGCGATGCTTTCTTGGAAGGCTTCACAATCTCTTTTGTCTCAGTTATATTACATGTTTTCCTCGATTGTTTTTGCTCTCTTTACTTGCAATTGAAATTTCACATATTCACCTGTAGGTTCTATTTGTTGTTTCTTTTTCTAATGACTCTGTTTTTTGTTCAATGGCCTTTGTGTTTGTCGTTAGAGGTGGTTTGCCCATTTGTGGTGTATGTTGGCTCCGAATTTTCTTTATTGCATTTGATTGATTCGATATCAATGAATCTCGAAAAGAGGATCAAGGTTTGAAACAAAGCCAAGTGAAATTCTAAAATTCCAGCCATGCATGTTTTGAGAATATGGGTATTCAACTAGTTATATTTGAAAATTTGTGTTTACAGAAAACATTTAGAGTGGGTCTATATAACTTCTCACACAAAAATATTGTCAAAGATATTAATTAACTAAAGAAAATAAACTATGATTCAATTAACAATTATAGAATCTTGAATTCGTTAAAATAAATAATTATTCACTAATAAAAAATTATCATAGTTGTTAGTAACTTAACAAAAATAAATGATGATTCGTTAAAGAATTAAAGAATCTTTGATTTGATGGAAATAAAAATGATAGTGAGTGACACCTTGCGAAACACTCTATGACTGTTTCCTCCAAAACTCAATCTTCAATAAATAAATAAATAACAAATTGCAACCATGCTTCAAAAGTGGTTCACACCATCATCAAAGGATCCATCGTCCGATGCTTTGTACTGCTTTTGTGAAACTCTAATTATATTATACAGGATTTAATATAATAAAGAATTAACGCAGAAATTATCATTGGTTTTTATATATAAGTTCATTAAAGTACACCTACTTTAAATTTTATTTTTTAATAAAATGGCATTTCATCACTTAAACAAATCAAGTTTTAACATAGTGACGTTCCAAGGGTTAAAAATCGGTTGATGCTGAATAAAGTTTTTTTTTTTTTTACTATATATGATTGTATGCATTTGTATATAAAACAGTTAAAATTGATAAGACCATGGGGTATGCCTCATGGTTCAATCACTCCACCTATGCGTCACGTAGGCTCCATGTAGGCACCTACCACAACCACTCACTCCACCATTTTAGTGGAAATGCCTCTTTGTCCACTCACTTCACGTCATCATTCCTTTTTAAATTAAAAACTATATATAATTAATGTCAAATTAAAAAAATTACATAAAATTATAAATGAAAATTACAAATTAATAAAAACCGATCTTATCTCTTCCGTCACACCTTTGTTGAAAAAAAATCATAGTTTTGTTTCAAATCATTACACACTCGTGAAAAAAGATTCCGACTCATACGAAAGCGACGCCGAAATAAATTTTCGGGGTACTTCGGATTTTCTGAAAAATAATCTTCAACAAGACGTGCGAGCTCCAAGACGATCTCGATTAATTCGTGCTCTTCTAGTTAGAACAGGTCTTTCAACTTGTTGTCTGATGATGTCGAGAGTAAGTTTTGCGGCTTCGATTAAAAAATATTCGTCTTCGCTAAAATCGTCATCTTCCCGTAAAAAATGCATTTTTGTAAAAATACTAATTTTTTGTGTGATTTTTTTTGTGTGATGTGAAGATTTAAGAGTGTGTGATATGAAGAAAAAATTAGTGTGTGATGGTTGTATGTATAGGTTTTTAAAAAAAATAATAATTTTTTTTTATTGTGTGACGGTCAAGAATTTGGGGTCCAACAGGTCTCTAGACCGTTGCCCCACTCACGCCTGCTACCCACTGCCCACTCACGCCCACAAGAGGGGGCGGTGTGCCACGCCCCATCACGCCCAAGCCACGCCCACTCAATGGGCACACCCACCGGTCTAAGCATCTATATAGATAATGATTGTACTAAATAGAGGCGGCGTGATAGACAAAACATCTAAAGATACAACTTTAGACTCGATCTTAATTTCTTAGGCCTCATCTTAAAGTTTATTATGCACATGTTTCATACAATAGGACTTAAAAGTATAGGTTAATTGAATTAAAAAAAAAAAGCAAATAAATGAGGAGAATCTAGAAAAAAAAAAAAGAAAAAGAAAAACAAGACAAATTGATCATTCCTCTCTTCACGCAATCCTGCTAAAAAACAATTAAATCGACGAATTAGGTTTTTGAGAAATGACAGAATAGGTTGGTATTCTTGAATATAAATATCAATTAAATTTCAATGAAGTAGTCCAAAGTACTTTCGATTTCACTTGTGGTCCAAACAATCCTAATAGAAACTCACTTTCGACCCTTAAAAAAAATGCTCAATTAGTCAATTATAGTCTATAGAAGCTCGCTTTAGACCCTTAAAACACTTGATCCGGCCTTGCTCTTTAATATACCCGTTTGAAAATTTTGTGTGTATTTGTACATAAATTCTATGAATTTAACATACCAAATTTTGCTAATGGATTTTGTAATTATTTTTAGAAACCTCAAGTTTGTTTGTTTGTTTGTAAGCTATCATTTTTGTTACATGTTATCTATATTATAATACTATGTTATTGTTACGGATATTACATCATCTTTCATTGTTTAAATCAGAGACAGTTTAGTTGGTTTCTATCGTTTTTTAAATCAATACAGTATATGAATGTACACAAGTCAAGTTGAACTAAGCTTGTTTGCTTGAGCTCAAACTCGAAAATGAACAAGCAAGCTTGGCTCAAATGTTTTATTGAGTAGAAACCCCAAATTTGATCTCAACTCATAAAAAATTTCAAGTCATAAGACATCCTAGTTTTTCTTCATTCTTTACCAATAATACACAAAAATATGTTTTAGACATACATAACATATAATTTGTAAATTAAATAAAATAACATTCAAATTAAATGCGTTACCTAATGTTAAGTTGTAAAAACAAAATATAAATATACAATCTTGAGCTTTAACGTAAAAAAATTACAAAACATATAGTAAATAAAACCAAATGTTTAAATGGTATACAAAACACGATCTGAAGCTTCTTTACACTTGAATCTAATATTGTGAATTAGTGAAAATGCATACATATAGCATCCATCCATCCATCCATCTATACATACATACATACATACACACACACACACATACACATACATATGGATTGCATTATGTGAAAACTCGATCTTAAAAAGATAATCTTTAAAACTTATCTGAGTCTTCTATTTAAAATTTTGAGAACAAACATGTAGTCAACATTAAAATTAAACAAAAAATATTAATATTTGAATGAAAAACAATTTTAATATGGTTCAATGTAAACCATATATTTACTTTTAAGATTAAGGGAAGATCTTAAATAGGGTTTAAAGATTTTTTTAGATCGAATTTTCACATGACATAATCCACTTAACAATTTTTTAAGTTGTTTTTTTTTAATTATTATTATATGTATTATATGTATTAAAATCCATTAGAAAGGAATAGTTATTATATTAATATTATATTGAATAGTAAATTTAATTTATTTATATATATAATATTGAGTGAATATATATATATATATATATATATATATATATATATATATATATATATATATATATATATATATGGAATTAAACATATGAAAACCCAATCTTAGAAAGAAAAATCCTTATACCCTATGTGAGCCATTTATTTATAATCTTGAAAATAAATATGTGATCCACATTAACCCGCATAAAAATGATTTTTTTTATTCAAAACTCAATTTTTTATTCAGGTTTAATTTGGACCACATATTTATTTTCAAAATTTCAAATTAATGGCTCACATAGAGTTTAAAAGTTTTTCTCTAAGATTGGGTTTTCATAGAATTCAAACCATGTACATTATATATAGGGAGTGGAATTTTTGATAACCCTTAAATATTGTTATAACCCATTAACTCCATCTCATTGAATCTAACTTTTGATCTAATGGTTGATATTATTTACACATTAAAAAAATATTTTATATTTGGTTTGAATGAGAAAAGAGCATGATAGTCATTTTACCTGTGTAAGTTTACCCCCATCTTTTTTAAACATTATTAACTTTTTTATAATATATTATTTTTTAAAAAAAATTGCACCATTATAGTCGTCTCATTTTTCTCTTTAATTCCGTTATAGTCTCGACTATATTTTTTTTTACTTTTTTAGATGTCCTATATTTACATCATTGTAAGGAGGTTAAAGATTACAAATTTATTTGAAAATTTTTCTAACAATGGTAAATTACAGTGATGTAATTTTTTCTTTTATTCCGTTTTAATCTAAACTAGTTTTTTAATTTTTTTTCAAATATCTCGCTTTACATCGATGTAACAAAAATAACATAACAAATTATTTTAATTTTTTTCTAGCAACGGTAAATTAAAGTGTTACATCATTGTAAATAATGTAAAAAATAAGTTACATCTCTGTAAAATAATGTGTTACATCACTGTAAATAATGTAAATAATAAGTTACATCACTGTAAATTACGTCAATGTAAATTACATTACTGTAATTTATCATTGTTAGAAAAAATTTCAAATAAAGTTGTTATTTTTAAACTCGTTACAATAATGTAAATATAGGCATCTAAAAAAAATTAAAAAAAATGGTCGAGACTATAACGGAATTAAAGAGAAAAATGAGACGAATATAATGGTGTAATTTTTTTTAAAAAAATAATATATTATAAAAAAGTTATTGGGGGTAAAATTACATATGGTTAATTGACTATCATGCCCTTTTAAATATTTTAATGTAAAGCTTATGTGTAACTTTGTTATTGGCTTAAATGAGTTATGTAGTTGTAGCAAAAAAAGAGGGTTATTTTTTATACCTTGCCCTATATATATATATATATATAAATATATATATAATGAGTGGGCCTCGATGCTTATTATTATTTACATGTCTGATTAATGTATTAACGTTTTCAAAATTTAGACTTAAACCATTAGAAGTTTTTTAACTTTGAAAAGTAGTAAATAGACATAAAAAGTATTCAACTTGAAAATTTTGCTTAAAGGTAAAGTTTTTACTAAATTTGAGAGATTTGATTAAAGATTTTGGTTTTTGTTTTATTTCAAACGATTTATTGCCAGTGAGACAGATTTTGTAAGTAATTATTATTATTATTATTTTTATAATATATTTGTGAGGTTTTTGCATATTATGAAGTATTTGTATATAGTTCGTGATGAGATATTTGATTTTGATATGTAACTTATGCTTCTGCAAATGATATGTATAATATCCGTTCTCAGGAGTGTACTATGATAACCCGCCGCAACGCGCGGGGTGAATAAACCTAGTTTATAATATCCGCGAGATGTGAACTTTTACACAGTATTATCACACCTTCCACGACTAATGATTTATTTTTATGATCCACTTTCATAATATATAAAACTCTCATTGATAAAAATATTTAATATGTTACTTAAAAGACGAACCAAGCTTTGATTCTTTATTTGGGATGATGTCATATTAAGTTAATTTAAATAATATTCCATACCTCTTGGGAATTGAACGAGTTTATTAAGAAATTAAAATCAGATAACAAGAACATCTGATAAAACAGTTAGCAAAACTAAGAGTAAATTGTTAAAAGGGTGAACATTATTTGTTGGTATTTTACTCTTCGTTCTTAAGTTTTATAAATTAACCATATGATCTTTAAAATTTAAATATTTGTTACACATATTATCCATATATTTGATTTTGATGAGAAGTAAAACGACTATTCTGAATCAATTATTTTTCTTTTTCTAAATACGCTTTTAGTAGATGCATACCTATAAAAGGGTTTTAATCAATCGTTTGGTCTTTTAATAAATTTAAGGTATTTACCCATTCTTATTATATTTTGATGATTAGTCACCTATTTTGATAATCAACCCCCTTCATGAACCGGATCTTTCGTGCACAAAAATTACCAACCCCGAAAATATTTGCAGTAGAGGTGACAATTTTCACTTAAATTCAAACAAATAAGTTGGTTTGAGTGAACAATTATTGTAAAATGGGTTGAAATGGCCAAATGGGTAACACTATAACATGAAATGGGTTGAGATGTGTACATCTTTAACATAATACGGGCCAAGATGAGTAATCTAAAAACTATGTAAGTGCAATGAATTCAAATGTTTAAAAATGATTAGTAACATCTTTGATGAGTAAATCACTAAAAATTATCCTAAATATGGACTATTTGTTTAGTTCCAATACATTTTAACATAAACAAAATTATTGTTTATTAAAATAATTCATTTTGACCCAAATTGATTTTGTATAAAACTCGTTCCAACCCGCACTCATCCTAACACGCACCTGTTCTGACATGTTACCCAACTTGACCCAATCCGTCTATTTTACCGGGCTTAATTCGTAGCAATGGACGAATAAATGAATATTTCATATTTCCGGTTAATCATACGCGTTGAAGTTGGAGAAAGACTATAATTGACATAGTTTGAACCCTTTATAAGCGTGTAATAAATAAAGTTTCACTTGAATATCTAAAATTTCAGTGATGCATAATTTCTTGTCTATTTTCGCTTAATTTACTTAAAACAAGAGGAAAGAATATAATAATTATACGACAATAAAATTTGTAACTAGTAAGTATACATATATTTTTTTAATTCAAATATATATATAACGTACTAGGTTTAAGAAGTCATGCATTAATTAAAATAGTATAATTAATAATTTAATTATGTACTTCTTATTAATGGAATGTAAAGTAAGTTTAAATAAAATAAAAATTGTAATTTAAGAAATATGAATTAGATATAATATAAAAATAAAAAATATATTAAGAAGAAAAAAATTAGCTGAAAAAAAAATTAGATGCATAAAATGTTGACAAGTGTTATGAACTATTTTTATTTAGAGTCAATCCCCAAAATGTCTATTTTGACCAAAACTTTCCTCAAAATGTCCACATCATTTACGGGCACTTCCGCCCATGTATATATGGGCGCCGCACATAAAATAAACCAATTAAAATAAGCCATGTGTCTAATATAGGCGCCGGCGCCCATAAAACCTGAACCACGCCCATAAAATTAAATTTTTTCACGAGTTGAAACTTCACGGACGGGACGCCCATAAAATAGGTAGGGACGCCCATAAACTAGGTTCGGTCTTATTTTGATTGGTTTATTTTATGGGCGGCGCCCATAAAAAGTGTGGACATTTTGAGGGACTGAAAAGTCAAATAGAACATTTTAGGAAAAAGTTTAAGTTAAATGGACATTTTTGGAATTTTCTCATAAATTATAACTATGACAAGATATATGTTATTTATGAGTACAATATATATTTTTTTGTCATTTGTACTTGAAAACCTGATAAGACATGACAAGACAAGTTTAACAAAAAATTTAATGTGTAATTTTTTACATTTTTATAAATAATAAAAAAAATGAGAGTAGACTTTATCATTAATTTATCTTTTTTTTGTTACATAAACATTGAACTGTTGAGGTTAAATCATAAAACCAAGTGTTAAACAAGTCATTTTAATGTTTTATATCATTTATCTTTTTTGTTACATAAAACATTGAACTGTTGAGGCTAAATCACCAAATCAAGTGTTAAACAAGTCATTTTTATGTTTTATATTTGCATTCATCACATTGTCTCTGACATGTTAGACATGATAATACTCGTTTTATCAGCCTTAGTTTGTAACAAGTTTCTCGTTTTATCAGCCTTATATGTGATTATCTTGTGTGTGTGTATACATATCTCACCATAGAAGTCAATTATGACCATATCTAACATTGTTGTGATTGTCAACTTATGTTTTAAATGCTAAATGCGAGTTTAAAGGCTAGTTTTCAAGGCTTCAAGCCATGGTAACCTCATACGAATACTCAAATTTTGGTCGTTGGACTTGAATGATGTTATGAATTCTCGTTGGATTTCAATGCGGTTATGAATTGTCATCCTCACAATAGAGAGGTTGAACTTTGACCATATCATCAAATTTCGTATGGTGGTTAAACTTAAACTAATTAATGCATGTTTGTGTGTTGAGTCGAGTATTGTAGCACGATCCTGAATATTAAAACGCAGAAAATACTGTTATTCAGATATAAAATATTAATGTGTATTTCGTTATATAAGCAAGTGTCAATCTGTCGTAAAACTCAAAAGAACCCTGCTTTACTGCTATGGATATTGATCATTCTTGCAGTGGAAAGATCTGAATATCAAAACACAAAATAATAGACAATAAAACACGTCATAACGTTGTCACTTCGTTAAAAATCAAAAGTGTGCTATATCGTTAAAACAAAAATCGCTCCATGTGCCAACTAGTCCGAATACCTCTAGGAAAACAAAGAAAATACATAAAAGCATATCTTGACGTAAAAACGGGCGTAAGTCCATCGTAAAAACCCCACTTTGAGTCTATGGTTGCTCGATCATCAAAACAAATACATGTTGCAACGGTTGCTACTTGCTAGCTACCATGTCTGAATAGCACAAGAAAAAGACAAAAGGGGACTCAATATGCTTTTGTTAGTTATATACAATACTATGGTTGTAGAAGTCGTTAGACGCTAGTCGGGTGGCGAGATACCGCCTAGGGATTAATCAGCGTCAGGCGGAATGAAATTTTTATATGTAATTTTACAAATATATATTATATACACATATCAATATCAATAATTTAATATGATACTTCAAATAATTCAAAAGATAAACTTAAACATGCTACGTCAAATACTTCAAAGTTCCAACTTAAACATCGAGCTCAAAGTTTAGAGATAGATTCGATGTTAAATGGCTAGATTCGATGTTTCAGAGACATATTAAGAATTTTGGGTTGAAAATGTCTAAATAATAATGGAATTAATCCTTTTTTACTAGAAAAAAAAATCAATAAAAAGTTAACAATAATAATAAAAATTTGACTAGGCCGCCTAGACCCCGCCTAGGACACCTAGTCAGCGCCTCCGCCTAGGACACCTAGTCAGCGCCTAGTGCCTAGGCACCGCCTAGGCCAAAATCAAGACAGTAGATGGGCGCCTAGGTGCCGCCTAAGCCGATTTTTACAACAGTGTACAATATATAATACTTCCATATGCTTCAAATCGCTTGTACATTCTTGAAAATTTGTTTTAAAACCAGACCTTATGGTTAACTAATGATAAGTGAGACCCATTGTAAAGTAAGCAATAAAATCTCCATCAAACTTTAAAGAAAGATGCCTAATTAACTTTAAGCTAGTAAATTATTTTTGTGGCACCTTAATCTCATAACATATTGTTGAATAGTAGCTTTTGGTAAAATAAGATGCAATGTACAATTTGTTCCATCATAAGGTATGTGTAACAGTCTTCCCACAAGTAGGTACAGGCACCAAGTGTGGCGGTGGACTCGTGGCCGGACACATCAAAGAAGTTCAATGATAGTGGGTGCCGGAGTTGATGACAACAAATTAAAGAATGAAAATGGGAGAAAGTAAGAACGGTAAGGGGAGAGTGCAGGGGAGACGATGACATGGAGAGATGCGAGAACATCAACCCCTACCTGGGGGGAGTCCGACATGCGAGAAGACTATTACACACACTCTAAATGTGATAAATGTTACTTATCATACCTCGCATGATCCTTTATATATATATTTTTATTGGCAAAAAACACACCCTTGAATCACTACATGTTATGCTGAACATAATTAAAGCTACAACTACATATAGTTAAAGAGTATATCATTTTATCACTTAAAATTTTTCTTATCAAGAATAATGAGTCTTACGGGTCAACATTTTGCTTTTCATGTTATACTACTTGGTATATATAACCCTTCAAATAAAGCATGTGGTATATTTTTTTGAACGGTTTGAAGCGTAGATGTTGCTTCAAAGGTCTTCGGATCTTGATCGTTCTTCAGGTCCCTGCTAAGACACAACAAAGAGCACCGTTAGCCTCACCACAGGAGGGTTCTCCTGTGGTCAAGACTCCGGCATTAGAGTAAGTGTATGTTCTTTGAATGAAGGTGAGAGTAGAAAGATCGAAGAGAGTAGAAGTTAGAGTTTTTGACTTACCCTTTCTTGCTCTTGAACCTAGTATTTATACTACCTTTGGATGAGAATGTGCAGGATGTAACCTTCTCTTTATGGAAGGTTATCCTTTATATATTTTGGAGCTTGACCTTGGTATTATGAACATTTCTATTTTTATGTAAGAAGGTGATTGACATGGTTTATGTGACTTTTTGCTTTGTGCAGGCTGTCCTATATCCTGACAGCAGATTAGACAGCTTACCACAAAAAGGGGAAATCTTCCTTTTGCCAAGATCTCCTCTTTTGGTGCTTTCCTATTTGAGGACCTTTGCTGCTTTTCATTCACGAAGTCTTATCCGGGCTTTGGGGATTCAAGGCGTTGACCATGCGTCCCTGTCAGGTGGTATCCCTGATATTTCGTATCCTGGATAAGCTGTGTTGTATGGCGATTATACTATCAGGCTTCTCCTGTCATCAGCCCCCCAGTCACGGCTGCATAATGCTCGTAGTGTTACACGGTCGTGACTTATGTTGTATCTCAAAGATTCCCCCTTTTGTATTATCATTTATTATTATTTTATTTGATTGTTGTATATCTATGCCCAGGAAAACGTGCGCGGCTGTAACGTTTGGAGGCAGAGGAAAAGAGGCGGAGTAATCTTCCCGCCGCTCGAGGTGTTCTGACGCAGCGGTTACACGTCTAATCAGTCGTGTCTTCTGCCGGTTCCGACTTCCTAGGGGAAGTTCATCATTTCCGTTTTAAAATTTGAAATAAAAACCACCATCTCCGTTATTGAACTACCGAATCTGTTCCTTGTTTGCGCAGGTTAGTCTTCTTACCCCCTTCCTTATTTTCCTTTGCTTATTATTTCTTCGAGTTTGTCTGCTATCAATGGCCGGTCGTTTTGATATGTCGGAGCGGTTATCCGAGATGGGGGAGCCGGAGTTTCTTGAGTTCTGTGAGTTATATGATATTGGCCCCGAACTATGCCCTTTGCTTCCCGCGAACAATCAGAGTGTGTTAGATTGCCCTTCCGGCAGTATAGCTTTCTACACTCGGTATTTTGAGTTTGCTAATTTGCGTCTTCCCTTCTCTGTCTTATTTATCAATCTGCTTGAGTATTATCGGGTTGTTCCTTGCCAACTAGCACCCATAGGGGTTAGCAAAATGGTACATTTTGAGATGGCGTGCAAGGCAGTGGGGGCGACGCCTACTGTTGCCCTGTTTCGCTGTTTTTACCACTTGGCCAAAAATGGCGATTGGCTGACCATTCAGCAACGGAAAGGGGCAGGAGCCAAACTTTGTTATCCTTCGTCCTAGTGTAAAAAATTGGAAATCCAAGTTTTTCTGGGTTTCTGCTGCTCTTCTCCCTTTTTCGCCCGCACTTCGTGATTCTACCGAGTTTTTATTTGAATTGTGCCTTCGAAACCCCACCGTTGATGTGGATCATTACCGATTATTGACAAGTAATAAGACCCATGTCCGTCCTTTCCCTGAGGATGTGCTCGTGCTTGCCGGTCTTAGTGGGAAATGGGTTCTTCCTGGGTACCGCCCATCCTTCCGCCACCATGGCGTTGGTATGTTGCTTGTACTTGGGGGTTGCCTCTTAGATTGAGCAGTTACTCCTGAATGAATATTCACGTTTTAATTTGATTTGTAATATTTTGCAGAAATGGGGTTACTGGATTTGATGAAGCTAGACACCAACTCTGATGTGGAGAGTTCCTCCAAGCAAGTACAGGAAGGTGAAGAAAACGTGGTGACGAGTCATATCCGGACTGTGTACACTGGGCAAGATTATGTCAGTGTGCTTCCGGATGGTGGGGCTATGCGAAATGATCTTCCTCCCTTTTCGCTTGAGGATGATGAGTCGGATTGTGAGGTGGTAAAGGTGAAGAAGAACAAATATGTGGCTGAGCCTTCAGCATTAGTTTCTGCAAAGAGGATGAAAACTCGGTCTGCCAAGGGCAAGACCGTGATGTCTGACAACATGGATAAAACTCAGAACTTGTCACATCCGTCGTCTCCTACTGTTGGCATAGATGATTATGATTGGGATATGCCCATTGGTGGGACTTCAACGGTTCAAGCGCTAGAGACAATAGGTGTGGGAGCAGTACCCCAGGTAGAAGGGTCTGCTCAGCAACCTCATGTGCCTAAGTGGGGCGTTCGTACTGGGGATTTGTTCACGGATGTTGGTGTGTGCCGTGCTATGACAGCGGGTATGGTGACCCCGGGTCAAAAAGATGCTATGGGTTCTTTGAGTGTGTCAACCGTTATTGACGGGCTGTGCAGCCACTATGTGCAGCTTGGGTCGCACATTACTGAGGCGATGGAACGCTGGGGTGCAAGTTATGAGAAGTATGATCGTGAGGCTGCCCAGCTTTCGTTGCGGTTATCGACCGAGGCTAGTCGAGTGTTGGTGCTACAGGAACATGTTACCAAGCTGGAGAAGGAGAAACTTGATAGTGCTGCCCATTTGGAAGAGTTGGAAAAAGGTTTGCGAGTGAAGGAAACAGCGCTGAATGCTGCTAAAGAAGAGGTTGCTAAAGGAATGGCCCTGCTGGAACAAGGGCGCGTAGCTCTTGATGAGGATCGAAAAGTGTTTGAAGCTGAAGACAACAAAATGAAAATGGCATTGGGCAACCTGTTACAACAGAATCAGTTTCTTTCCAAGCGTGTAGAAGAGGTGTCAAAAGATCGGGAGTGGCTTATTACCCAAGGTTTTAAATATGTGATGGACTTGTTACACCGGAGCCCAGAATTTCTAACTCCATTGGCTGCTGTTCAGAAAGCCGCACACGGCTATGGTTTTTCGTCCGGGGTGCGTGCTGGGTATCGATATGCTGGTGCTGGGAAACCCATGGACGCGATGCCCCAATATGCTCCGGATGCCAAAGGGAAACTTCTAAAAGTTGTGAAATCCTTTGAGGGTGCTCAATTTCCCTACCTGGATCAAGTGTCCCAGAATCCCTTTATTACTATTGCAAACTTGCAGGGTATAATGCCGCTGAACATTGAAGAGGAAGTTGCTTTGGGAGGCCAACTGAGGACCAGTCAAGCCAGCTTGATCACCCCTGGGTCGTCCGTGCTTCCACCTCGTCCCCCTGCAGGTTCTTTATTGGCCACTCCTGCTACTGCCGTGAAGGGTTCATCTTCTTCTATGGCGAAAGAGTCACCTGCTTCTGTTGCCAAGGAAAGTGCTGGGGATGTTGCAGTGAACACAGACGAGTGATGAAAGCGCTGTTATTGTCGTAGTTATATTAATATTTTGTGGAGATGTGATGTGTCTGTTAGCAAACTGGAAACTCCTTTAGTTGTTTTGCATGTTATGTATGGATAATGATGGATGTTTTGTTAGTATGCATTGGTTATGTTTGATGAACACTTAGTGTATTACAACCAATGGTTTGTTGTTTGTTGCCAAGGTGATCAGTCTTGGCTACCCTTTTTGCAAAAGCTGGTAGGGTATGGAATATGAACGTTTCTAGGCATGGGTAGGACAAGGCCGGATCCCATGGAGTGATTTTTAACAAAGGCTCAACCTTTGCAGCATAGGTAGGAGAAGGCCGGATCCTATGGGAAGGATAATGTATCAAAATGTGTAGATAGTAAGTTATGGTAACTCAACAAATCGAAATAGAAGATAGAAAATACATGTTTCATTAAACAATAATAATAATGGCCTGAAACGCCTTACAAAATGTCTTTTTAGGAACTTGCACAATTAACCAAAAAAGAAACATGTGTAACATTGGACGTCTAAACATAGAAACGTCTTAGGTTTGCTGCATTCCAATGCCTTGGAATGGGCTTGTTTTTCATATCTCTAAGCATGTAAGAGCCCTTCTGATGAGCTTCTGAGATAAGATAGGGTCCCTCCCATTTAGGTCCCATTTTCCCAGTATCTTCTTTTCGACTAGCTTCATTCTTTCTTAGAACCAAATCTCCAGGCTTAAAACTTTTTGGCTTGACTCTGGTGCTGTAGTATTTTTCCAACTGTTGTTTATATTGAGCCTTTTGAATACTGTCTTGTTCACGTCCTTCTGTGAGTAAGTCCAGATTAAGGCATATCTCCTGAACGTTGCTGTCTGCATTAAACAAATGCTTTCTAAGAGATATGACTCCTAGTTCTGCTGGAATAACAGCCTCAGAACCATATACGAGACTAAATGGTGACTTTCCATGGCTTGTCTTCTCGGTAGTTCGGATTGCCCATAGTACACTTGGTAACTCACTTAGCCAATCCTTGCCATATCTACCCAATCGTGTTTTTAGCCCTTCGACAATGCTTCTGTTCATTCGTTCAACTTGTCCGTTCGCTTGAGGATGGGCCACAAAAGTAAAAACTTGGCGGATTTGTAGTTCCGTGCACCATGTCTTGAAAGGGTCTGCCTCGAATTGCTTCCCATTATCAGTGATGATTACACCAGGGAGGCCAAAACGGCAGATGATACATTCCTAGAAGAAACGGATTATCTGTTTTCCTGTTATGGATGCCAGGGCCCGCACTTCAGGCCACTTCGTGAAGTAATCTACTGCTACTAATAGGAATTTGACCCCGCCCTTACTAGTTGGAAAAGGGCCCACAATGTCCATACCCCACTTGTGGAAAGGCCATGCAGAAGAGATTGTGACTAAGTCATACTTTGGTGTGTTTCGAATGGGGGCATGCAACTAGCATGCTTCACATTTACGCAGCTCGACTATGGTATCCTTGTGCATGGTAGGCTAGTAGAATCCCAGGTTCATCAATTTAGCTACGATTGTCCTTGGCCCTGCATGACTGCCGCAAATACCCTCGTGCACCTCTCGAATGAGGTAGTTGCTTTGTTCAGGGCCTACACAACGTAGGAGAGGGGCTAGATATGACTTTTTAAATAGCAACCCCCTTTCTGCTGTGTATTGTGTAGCTCTGATCTTAACCCGTTCTACTTCGTCCTTGTTTTCTGGTAGGATACCCTGATTGAGGTAAGCCAAGATGGGTGTCATCCAGGTATCCTTTTCCGTCTGAACTTCATTCACCGTAGTAGTATCTATGGAACGAGTTTGCAGTACTTCCACCAATACCTTCTTGGTAAGATGTGCAAAAGCTAGAGATGCTAGCTTGTTAAGGCATCCGACTTCTTGTTATGGCTTCGAGAAACCTGAGCTAACTGGCATTCTTTAAACAGAGTCTTCAATTGTTTTGCTTGACTGACATAGGCTTTCATCGTTTGTTCTTTAGCCTCGTAACTACCGTTCACTTGGTTGGCCACCAACAATGAGTCAACAAATACTTGGAGATGGGTGACTTGCATTCTTAGAGCCAAACGTAGCCCTGCTAAGAGGGCTTTATACTCCGCTTCATTGTTGGTACAAGGAAAATTAAGGCGAATGGCATAAGTCAGCTCAGTTCCTTCAGGGCTGATTAACAGGAGACCTGCTCCTGAGCCTTCGACACTGGCTGCTCCATCAGTGAATAACTGCCATCCCTGAACTTTGCTTTCAACTATCTCGGCTACTTCGAGGATTGGCTTGTCGTCGATAAGTGTCCCTTCGACCAAAAAGTCGGCTAGGACCTGCCCTTTGATCGCAGTTCTCGGATGATATGTAAGGCCGTGCTCGCCTAATTCAACCGCCCATTTGGCAAGGCGGCCATAATTTTCTGGCTTTGCTAGTACCTCCCTCAGGGGTTGGTGATAGGGTTATGGTTTTCGTATGTTTAAAGAGTTTAAAGATACATTTTTATGTTCATTTCATATAGAACAATGGTACTTTGACATACGTTTGTGAATTGTAGGTAAAACATGTTAAAAGGATGTCCGAAGACGCTAACTAGATGGAAATGTTAACAGACAGACCAGAATCAGCCTGAAAAAGTCACGAAATTGAAATGATCATATCTCGAGCTAGGAAAGGAGTTACGGAAGCCATAATATATGAAAACCGCGTTTCTCTACGAGACAAATCTAACTATGAGGTCTGAAATGGCGTATGATACGCCTAAACCCTGCGTATCATACGCCGGGTGCCCAAAATGGCGTATTGGTGGGCGTATCACAGAGCCAAACAACCCAGAAATCAAGGCTGGCGTATGATACGCCTCTGGGGGGCGTATGATACGCTGGGGCACCCCAAAACTCGGATTTTTCCCGTTTTTCCACCTATTTAAGCCCAAGAACCTAGGGTTTCGAGATATCTTCGACTTGAGCGACTTTTGGAGGTTCTAGGGGGTTTCCAAGGCTTAGGAACTCATCAATTAACACTTCCAAACACCACGGTGATTCCCGAATTGATGATAGCTCACAACCGATTGAAGATGCAAGGCTAATTTCATTGAAATCACGCCCGGGTGAATGGTTAGTTAGGTTTAGGGATTTCTATGATTCTAAATTGTAATTGACTACAAACTATAGTTGGTTTCTATCTTTCTCATTGTTTGTATGTTGCTTTTCGTATTGAATTGAACGATTTGACTTTTATGATTTGATTGCATGTTCATCATTTTTCAGTTTATAATTGTGAAACATTGAATGTCAATTGGGTTATTACTTTCAAATTGATATTGGTAATTGGTATCCTAAGCTTAAACTTAGTTGGTTTTCATCAATTAATTACTAAAATTAGGGTTTCTATTTATGAATGTCCATTCACACGAAAAGTAACAAATCATGTCTATGTGATTGTCTTGATCAATTGAATCATAAAGGTTCCTACTTTCCTTCTAATTCAAATCCCGGGTGTGATTCGTTTTTCTAATTAAGTTACAAATCAATTGTTTTCTTTGTTAATTTGCTAAAAATTAGTTTCTTGCTAAAGTTCAAACAACCATCGATTTTACAAATTCTCGTCTAGTTAAGTTAGGTTAAATCAAACAACGATACACCATCCACCTAAACTCCTCGTGGATACGATACCTGACTTACCCTAGCTACCTAGGTTATTTAGGTTTTTGCATGACCCCAACGACAGGTCATCAAAATGGCGCCGTTGCCGGGGAGTTTGTCACACCCCGAGCCGGCGGGATAGGATCGGTTGTCCCGTCGGGCGGAAGGTTCCCGGGGCGCGATATCGGGAGTGATAATCGTGATGATCAGATTGTTTACATTGCACATGATACAAATGAGAAATGCTAAACATAATAGAATTACAAAGTTAAATTACATCAGTATTGTTTATAATTTAACAATGTAAATCTACCATTAACATCATGTATTTCTATCTTGTATTTACACAAGATATACAAAATAATTTGCATGATGATGTCTTCAAAAATAATGCAGGTCCAAAAGCTAAGCCTTCTATCTGAAGTCCTAGTACGAAAGGAATAACTCCTTAGTTGACCTGTCCGTCACCTGAGAAGTCATGCAGAAAGATCAAGTCAACACATGGTTGGTGAGTTCATATAGTTTAGTATTTGAAAATGATTTGGAAATGGTATGATAATGATTTGAAAACCTCTTTTGGTAAAGACCCTAACCTCATTAACTCCACATGTAATATCCACATCGGTATGCTTATATATAGGGAATCACGAAAGGGTCAAGCCCAGACTCTATCCCACCACATACTAATATGCATATGACACTGTTGTTAATGATAATTAAGCATTTTTACCCAACACCTCTGATTTAGATCATGATATTGAAATCTGATATGCCTTCGATTTATTGGGTTCCTCATAGATATATGATTTCCCAAAAAGACAGTGATAATAATAAAACGTCAAATATTTAATTTATTAATTAAATAAAACATTTAAATACAACTAAGACATGATGATTGGGTATAATTTTACTCAATCAGTTAGACTTAGTTGTTGGTGGTTGTCCAAGTTGTAACCTCTCACACGTGACCCATGTCAGGCATAACTCACAAGGAGTACACTTGAACTGAACGGGATTTTAATGTTTTGCCCTTACAGCTTGACCCAAGGGTCTTCTGTACACGCGGGGACTTTAATGTTTTGCCCTTACAGCTTGACCCGCAGGCCTTCTGTACAAGAGGGGACTTTAAGGATATCCTGTGATTCTTGATCTCTTGATTCTCTTGAGTTAAACTTTGATATTGATTTCAATGATTGTTCACGTTATTGCCCGTTACAGCCTGACCCAAAGGTCTTCTGCTTCTGAGTGGGACTTTATATGTGTGTTACACGTGATCTTGATTCCATATACAACTGACATCCACCATGACTTGAGTATTAATGAGTTCATTAGATTATAATGATTTCATTATTTCAATGAGTCACACACATTTATGATTTCTGATCTCCTGAGTCTCTTGATTATTGATTCTTTGAATTCCCATGATTTCCAATGATAATTGATTTGATTATGATTCTTGGGCCTCAGATCACACACTGAGTTATGATTCCCTTGAATATGATTTATTGATTTCGTTCATTTGATTTCACTTTGAGTTTAGGTTCTTGAATTTGAACTTGATGGACTAAGGGTTGAATTAGGATTTAAATTTAAGGTATTACTCATAAGAGTACTTAAATTTATTAGATCACTAGATCTGTTCAATAATTTCCTAGACAGGAGTCTAGGAGTATCCACAAACATATATATGTAAATCATATAATAAATAAAAGCATTTAAATAAACAGTTTACATAAAAACAGTTTACGCATGCTTCTCAGCCCCGCGTTTAAAAACAAAAATGTTAGAAAAGGGGCAATGAACTCACTTGTGTTGCTTTGTATAGAATTACCACCAAATGCGCGCTCGTTGTTGTAGCCTAAGTATCTTCGGTTCCTGAATTTGTTTTAAGAGAGTTCGCAGACGATAAGTATTTATAATAAACGTCCTAACTAGGGTTTGGTCTCGGTGTGCAACTAAGTGTCCTAGATTACTAATGTGTTCTGTGGTTTTCTCTAACTAGGCTAACCTTATTACCCATGAGCAATCCCTTTATTCCCAATAATAATTACCAAACCCGAGATGTTTAGGGTTCATTTTAATTACATTAAGGATCTTTAATAAATTTGTTTTGAATATTTTTCATTCTAGTTTAATTATTTAGAAAACATTACTTAGTATAATTTAATACAGTTTAGAAATCATTTACTTTCAAATAAAACGTAATTAGTTTAGAAATAATGAATTTTCTTATGAGGGGCTTGAGTTAAGCCCATTGGGCCTGCCTAAGCCTGTTATTAACCTCTGATTTACCCGTGTGTCCATGAGTGCCTTGAACTCGAGTAATGTCTCACATAAACTCGAGTGTAAGTTTTTAAGATGAGCGTTAACATCTTGTGTTAGTGAAAACCCTAATCTAGGGTTTTTTTTTTCCCTTAATACTTTCTTGTGTTTTAGACTACTCCACTTGATTTTACAATGAAATTCCAAGGTGTTAACTTAACATTTGTATGTTACCAGTACACATGTGGTCTTGGGCATGATAAAAAAAAAAACTAAATTTCTTTAGAAGACCTAAGCCACTCCCATGCACACACACACATTTTGCATGCATGCAAAGATGACCACACCCATGAGCAACTTAGCTTACTCATAGACATTCTAGAGTTCGACCCACTAGGATTTCGTGTTTATGAGATGTGTCTAAATGTTAACCGTGGGTGATGGGGTTGGCCGAATGAATGGTCTTGGTCGAATGGGGACCGGCGAATGAAACTTGGCCCGATCGAATAAGTGGTTCCAGCGAAAGAGATAGTGACGAATGAGCTGGCCGATCGAGTGAGCCTTGGATCGAATGGTGGTCGAATGGTGGACTGGTTCGGCGAATGAGACATGGTTCGAATGAGACTAGGCTCGAATGAGGGTGAATCGAATGAACGTTTGCCGAAAGGAGGTGGGTCGAATGGCTGCTGGGTCGAATGAACATCGAATAGCTTGTGCCGAATGAACTTTGTTAGTCGAATGTGAAGGTGGCGAATAACAAGGTGGCGAAGGGGTAGTCTCATTCGGCGAATGGGTGAGGAATTGTTGGACGAATGGGGTCATTCGCTAGGTCATTCGATGGCCTGTTAGGGGCCATTCGGCCTGTCGAACTCAGCAAGAAGAACAGCCATGGTTCTTCGACCTACGGCTAACCTAAGGTGCACAACAAGTTTCTAAATGGTTATGGTAGAGTTCCCCCTAAGGTTTTGAAGTGTATTGAGCCGATTTATAGAGGGTTCGGGTTAGGGTTTTAGAAAACCCTAAAATCGCAACAACAAGATCGATTTTACCTCGAATCTGGTGGTGTAAAACTCAGATCCTTCGTACTTTCGTATTCTCCTGGTGATGGTGGTGATTTTGACACCAAAATCACGAAATTTGGTTGGGATTTGATCAAGAACTCTTAGAGAGAAGATGTGGTTTAGTGAGAGAAAGTAGAGAGAGAATGGGTGAACGAGTTTGAGCTTAGGGCTGGTTGTTGGAGAAGGGAAATGGCATTAATTGCCATCTTAAATGGTGGTAAAATACCCGGGTTTGTTCGGGTTCGTTCGGTTTCGCTTGGTTTCGCGTAAAAACGCCGTTTTCGCGTCGTTTTCGTTACGAAACGACTCGGTTTTAAAAATAGAAATCCTACAATTATTTTAGGTTGTGATTCCTAATAAATTAACTAAATATCTTTTAATTATTTAAATTACAAAATATTTATTTAACGTTTAAATCGAATTGCGCGGTCATCGCGCGTATTTGTTCGAATCGTCACTCGATCAAACACGACGATAACTACACTCTTCAATATTGTTTTCTAATTATCGAATATCATTCAGAACGTTAAACTTTTAGATTTATTCGTACAGATCGTCACCTATACGAATAATCTGTCGGTTTAGCATTCACTTAACGATATTCGTGTTGTTTTGTCCTGTAAGGCCTCACATACGTTTATACATAATAAGATCCTAACAAATAAATCACATGATGGTTCTGTGTTGCCAGATAATTATCTGACTCAAGAACCATTGTTCTGAACTGATTTCTCTGAAATGACTGTGAATTCACTGCTTTGATAATATGAAATGATACTGAAACTCGATATGAATATGAAATACACTGAATTATATAAGATTTGTACATGGTTACTGTTCACGTACTGTTTACGATCACTGTTCCGGTGACGTTTCCGGCACTGATGTTACAGTCTCCCCTTGTTAGAGAAATTTCGTCCCGAAATTTAAGATTAGTTATCGAGTACGGCTTTCTCTGAAAACAGTTGGGGATTACCTGAACCTCATGTGATCTTCGCATTTCTCAAGTAACTTGAGTCTGCGCTTTGAGTTCCATTGAACCCTTACAATTTGAATACGGCTTCGCCTCAGTTATTTAACCTTGCGATCCATAATCTCTAAAGGTTCCTCAATAAAGTGTAACTGATCATCATCTTGAATTTCTTCGATTGGAATGACGAGTGATTCGTCAGCAAGGCATTTCTTTAAATTCGAGACGTGAAACACGTCATGCACACCACTGAGTTCATCTGATAGTCTCAGTCTATACGCTACAGGACCAATACACTCGATGATTTTGAACGGTCCCACGTACCGTGGTGCTAACTTGCCTTTTGTTCCAAAACGTACAACGCCTTTCCATGGGGATACCTTCAACATGACACGGTCTCCCACTTGGAATTCCAACGGCTTACGCCGTTTGTCCGCGTAGCTCTTTTGTCTGCTCCTGGTAGCCTGTAGTCTTCTTTGAATCTGTGCAATCTTGTCAGTGGTTTCCTGAATAAGCTCTGGCCCAGTAATACGATTATCTTCAACTTCAGTCCAACAGATCGGTGATCGACATTTCCGGCCATAGAGAGCCTCGAATGGTGCACATCCGATACTGCTGTGGTAACTGTTATTGTAGGAGAACTCTATCAGTGGTAAATGAGAATCCCAATTCCCACCGAAATCCAAACTACAGGTTCTTAACATATCTTCCAGGGTCTGAATCGTATGTTCGCTTTGACCGTCCGTTTGTGGATGGTAAGCTGTACTCAGATTTAACTGTGTCCCTAGAGATTTCTGCAGTGATTGCCAGAACCTTGAAGTAAATATGCTGTCTCTATCAGAAATAATAGACAATGGCACACCATGGCGTACCACTATTTCATTGATGTACAATCTTGCCAGCTTATCCATCGTGAAGGTTTCACGCATTGGCAAGAAATGAGTAGATTTTGTTAATCAATCAATGATCACCCAAATTGTATCATGACCACTGGAAGTGCGGGGTAGCTTGGTAATGAAATCCATAGCTATTTGTTCCCACTTCCAGAACGGAATTTCAGGCTGTTCCAGTAGACCAGACGGTCTCTGGTGTTCCGCCTTTACAAGAGCACACGCAAAACATCTGCCGACGTATTCGGCTATGTCTTTCTTCATTCCCGGCCACCAATAAAATCTCTGTAAGTCTCAGTTTATTTTATCGGCGCCCGAAGGTACTGATTATCTGGTTCGTGTGCTTTCTCAAGAGTAAGTCTTCTGGTTTATCTACCGCCAGAATCCACCCACTATTTGGTAGTAGGTGTTTTATCCGGTTTATCTTAAACTGTAACTATGCTCTACCATTTGAAACACTCCTTAAAGCTTTCATAGGTGACTCTGACGACTCTGAATCTTGATCATCTGATTAAGATCCTTAAGTCACATGGTGAATTCTTAGGTTATTGGATATAACCGTATACATACTTCACTATTTGTTTAATCTATTCTCAGCTTGAAAGTGTACATTATACATCGGGAAGGTCTACCTAAGATACAGTAGTACTGTTAGGATAAAGGTGATGATTTACCTTCTAAGTAATCCTATACCTATCTGCAAGATGTTGTATGTTTATCTTACTTCTACCCGAAAGTCATGTGACTGTCGGAACTCATTACAACTGTGGTTCCAACTGTGACTTATTCTCATCCTAATTTCAAAATGAAAGAAATTAAGATAGAGTTGTTCTTCCTTTAACAACTCCAGAATATTCCTGAGTTATCGTTCGCATTCGGTCTTGCTAATAGAATAAATCAGTATGTCATCCCTAATGGTAATGACAACTAATCTAGATAGGGTTTGCACACTCGGTTCATGAGGTCCACAAAAACCATAGGTGCACCCTTCTACCCGAAAGGCATTACCGTAACTTGAAATGCCCATATTCCATTTAGAATGTTGTCTCTGGTATATCTTCATCTTGCATTCACAAATGATTCCTCTTGATCTACTTATCCTAGTTTAACTATGATTTTAGTACAGTTCTAAAATTTATCCTTTCCTGGTATCCTAGAACAGAGGTTCTCTAAATCTAATGAGTTGAGTTCTATAGTTCTAGGTGAAGAAATAATAGTTTACATACTAGCCTTAACATCTAACTATCTACGGCCTTCTAATGTTCTACTAGATATGGTTATTTTCCTAACTATAGTAACTAGACTGTAATTAAGACTCAAACTACCTTTATTTATTTATTTAACGTTTATTTGACCTAAGACTTCCTTAGGTTACTATTCCTATTATCTTATTTGAAACTAACTTCTGTCAGTTTCCTTGAATTCATTATTTCTAAAGTCGCAATGGAGCATGCTTTTAAAATTAGCACTCAAATAAGAAACTTAACAAATCAAAATGAAATATGCATACCTGTGGGGTCATCAGTCTCCGAATGTTCCCCAGGAGCAGGTAAAGCAAGTAGTTCCTCAGTGACTGTTGGGTCTGCGGAAGGCCTTCGCCTAGGGCAGTCCCTTTTGAAATGTCCAAGCATTCCACATGTGTAGCAGTTGTTATTAGAAGAGGATGTAGAGATGTTCACGTTTTGTTTCTGTTTCCTAGTTAGGATATACCGACACTGTTGAATCCAGTGTCCTATTCTCCCACAATTCAGACAGTGTCTGCAGGGTTTCCCCTTGTCGTGGTGAAAACCACATTTGGCACATTTAGGATCTGTACCAACGTATTGACGGGGAGTAGAGGTCATTGGTGACCTACACTGCTGCATTCGGTGTCCCGTCTCTCCACAGTGTGTGCATTGTACACATGAGAGTTCAGCTCGATGATGGTGGTGACAAACCGAACAGAGGGGAGCTTTTCCCTTAGGATGTGCAGGACTTGTGGAAGATATCCTCACGGGGCAGTCTCGTGCGATGTGTTCAGACAGTCCGCACACATAGCAATCCTTTCTGTGTCGAGGAAGAGGATATGTAGTGTTTCCAGGATTTTGGTTATGAGTAGGGGGATTATTACAATCACGACTCCAGTGTCCCTTTCCCCCGCAGTTCAGACAATGTTTGCACAGTTTACCCTTAGCATGGTGAAGACCGCACGTGGCACATGAAGGAAATCTGCCAGCATAACACTGACGACCCTCTGACTCTGAAACAACGGCCATCTGGCGAAGGGGAATGGCTTCCGTGTAAATTACTAGGTCTCTTGATTTTTCAGGATGACACCTTTTCCGCTTCTTGCTCGACTCTCCTGTTTCCAATTTCTTCGACTCTGTAGACAGTAGTGGGAAGATTTTAGCAAACTCCTCACTGTTCCTGATCTGGGTGATGATTCCAGGGAGAATCGCCACCAACTGTTCAGTGATCAGGGTTGCAAGTGCCTCGACTGCTGGATCCGCCTCTTGCGAAGGTGGAGGCGGCGATGGTTGTCTTCTTGGTGACATTCTAATCATAACCAATAGAACATTGGTTAGTGCAATGATCGAATGCAGAAGACACGATGCAAGTAAATTCCTAATTCCTATGTTCTCTACATGCAGGGTCCCTAGGTTATAGTCTAGGCCAAACCGTTTAATTAAATGACCTATATTTCTCTATAACCATGGCTCTGATACCAATCTGTCACACCCCGAGCCGGCGGGATAGGATCGGTTGTCCCGTCGGGCGGAAGGTTCCCGGGGCGCGATATCGGGAGTGATAATCGTGATGATCAGATTGTTTACATTGCACATGATACAAATGAGAAATGCTAAACATAATAGAATTACAAAGTTAAATTACATCAGTATTGTTTATAATTTAACAATGTAAATCTACCATTAACATCATGTATTTCTATCTTGTATTTACACAAGATATACAAAATAATTTGCATGATGATGTCTTCAAAAATAATGCAGGTCCAAAAGCTAAGCCTTCTATCTGAAGTCCTAGTACGAAAGGAATAACTCCTTAGTTGACCTGTCCGTCACCTGAGAAGTCATGCAGAAAGATCAAGTCAACACATGGTTGGTGAGTTCATATAGTTTAGTATTTGAAAATGATTTGGAAATGGTATGATAATGATTTGAAAACCTCTTTTGGTAAAGACCCTAACCTCATTAACTCCACATGTAATATCCACATCGGTATGCTTATATATAGGGAATCACGAAAGGGTCAAGCCCAGACTCTATCCCACCACATACTAATATGCATATGACACTGTTGTTAATGATAATTAAGCATTTTTACCCAACACCTCTGATTTAGATCATGATATTGAAATCTGATATGCCTTCGATTTATTGGGTTCCTCATAGATATATGATTTCCCAAAAAGACAGTGATAATAATAAAACGTCAAATATTTAATTTATTAATTAAATAAAACATTTAAATACAACTAAGACATGATGATTGGGTATAATTTTACTCAATCAGTTAGACTTAGTTGTTGGTGGTTGTCCAAGTTGTAACCTCTCACACGTGACCCATGTCAGGCATAACTCACAAGGAGTACACTTGAACTGAACGGGATTTTAATGTTTTGCCCTTACAGCTTGACCCAAGGGTCTTCTGTACACGCGGGGACTTTAATGTTTTGCCCTTACAGCTTGACCCGCAGGCCTTCTGTACAAGAGGGGACTTTAAGGATATCCTGTGATTCTTGATCTCTTGATTCTCTTGAGTTAAACTTTGATATTGATTTCAATGATTGTTCACGTTATTGCCCGTTACAGCCTGACCCAAAGGTCTTCTGCTTCTGAGTGGGACTTTATATGTGTGTTACACGTGATCTTGATTCCATATACAACTGACATCCACCATGACTTGAGTATTAATGAGTTCATTAGATTATAATGATTTCATTATTTCAATGAGTCACACACATTTATGATTTCTGATCTCCTGAGTCTCTTGATTATTGATTCTTTGAATTCCCATGATTTCCAATGATAATTGATTTGATTATGATTCTTGGGCCTCAGATCACACACTGAGTTATGATTCCCTTGAATACGATTTATTGATTTCGTTCATTTGATTTCACTTTGAGTTTAGGTTCTTGAATTTGAACTTGATGGACTAAGGGTTGAATTAGGATTTAAATTTAAGGTATTACTCATAAGAGTACTTAAATTTATTAGATCACTAGATCTGTTCAATAATTTCCTAGACAGGAGTCTAGGAGTATCCACAAACATATATATGTAAATCATATAATAAATAAAAGCATTTAAATAAACAGTTTACATAAAAACAGTTTACGCATGCTTCTCAGCCCCGCGTTTAAAAACAAAAATGTTAGAAAAGGGGCAATGAACTCACTTGTGTTGCTTTGTATAGAATTACCACCAAATGCGCGCTCGTTGTTGTAGCCTAAGTATCTTCGGTTCCTGAATTTGTTTTAAGAGAGTTCGCAGACGATAAGTATTTATAATAAACGTCCTAACTAGGGTTTGGTCTCGGTGTGCAACTAAGTGTCCTAGATTACTAATGTGTTCTGTGGTTTTCTCTAACTAGGCTAACCTTATTACCCATGAGCAATCCCTTTATTCCCAATAATAATTACCAAACCCGAGATGTTTAGGGTTCATTTTAATTACATTAAGGATCTTTAATAAATTTGTTTTGAATATTTTTCATTCTAGTTTAATTATTTAGAAAACATTACTTAGTATAATTTAATACAGTTTAGAAATCATTTACTTTCAAATAAAACGTAATTAGTTTAGAAATAATGAATTTTCTTATGAGGGGCTTGAGTTAAGCCCATTGGGCCTGCCTAAGCCTGTTATTAACCTCTGATTTACCCGTGTGTCCATGAGTGCCTTGAACTCGAGTAATGTCTCACATAAACTCGAGTGTAAGTTTTTAAGATGAGCGTTAACATCTTGTGTTAGTGAAAACCCTAATCTAGGGTTTTTTTTTTTCCCTTAATACTTTCTTGTGTTTTAGACTACTCCACTTGATTTTACAATGAAATTCCAAGGTGTTAACTTAACATTTGTATGTTACCAGTACACATGTGGTCTTGGGCATGATAAAAAAAAAAACTAAATTTCTTTAGAAGACCTAAGCCACTCCCATGCACACACACACATTTTGCATGCATGCAAAGATGACCACACCCATGAGCAACTTAGCTTACTCATAGACATTCTAGAGTTCGACCCACTAGGATTTCGTGTTTATGAGATGTGTCTAAATGTTAACCGTGGGTGATGGGGTTGGCCGAATGAATGGTCTTGGTCGAATGGGGACCGGCGAATGAAACTTGGCCCGATCGAATAAGTGGTTCCAGCGAAAGAGATAGTGACGAATGAGCTGGCCGATCGAGTGAGCCTTGGATCGAATGGTGGTCGAATGGTGGACTGGTTCGGCGAATGAGACATGGTTCGAATGAGACTAGGCTCGAATGAGGGTGAATCGAATGAACGTTTGCCGAAAGGAGGTGGGTCGAATGGCTGCTGGGTCGAATGAACATCGAATAGCTTGTGCCGAATGAACTTTGTTAGTCGAATGTGAAGGTGGCGAATAACAAGGTGGCGAAGGGGTAGTCTCATTCGGCGAATGGGTGAGGAATTGTTGGACGAATGGGGTCATTCGCTAGGTCATTCGATGGCCTGTTAGGGGCCATTCGGCCTGTCGAACTCAGCAAGAAGAACAGCCATGGTTCTTCGACCTACGGCTAACCTAAGGTGCACAACAAGTTTCTAAATGGTTATGGTAGAGTTCCCCCTAAGGTTTTGAAGTGTATTGAGCCGATTTATAGAGGGTTCGGGTTAGGGTTTTAGAAAACCCTAAAATCGCAACAACAAGATCGATTTTACCTCGAATCTGGTGGTGTAAAACTCAGATCCTTCGTACTTTCGTATTCTCCTGGTGATGGTGGTGATTTTGACACCAAAATCACGAAATTTGGTTGGGATTTGATCAAGAACTCTTAGAGAGAAGATGTGGTTTAGTGAGAGAAAGTAGAGAGAGAATGGGTGAACGAGTTTGAGCTTAGGGCTGGTTGTTGGAGAAGGGAAATGGCATTAATTGCCATCTTAAATGGTGGTAAAATACCCGGGTTTGTTCGGGTTCGTTCGGTTTCGCTTGGTTTCGCGTAAAAACGCCGTTTTCGCGTCGTTTTCGTTACGAAACGACTCGGTTTTAAAAATAGAAATCCTACAATTATTTTAGGTTGTGATTCCTAATAAATTAACTAAATATCTTTTAATTATTTAAATTACAAAATATTTATTTAACGTTTAAATCGAATTGCGCGGTCATCGCGCGTATTTGTTCGAATCGTCACTCGATCAAACACGACGATAACTACACTCTTCAATATTGTTTTCTAATTATCGAATATCATTCAGAACGTTAAACTTTTAGATTTATTCGTACAGATCGTCACCTATACGAATAATCTGTCGGTTTAGCATTCACTTAACGATATTCGTGTTGTTTTGTCCTGTAAGGCCTCACATACGTTTATACATAATAAGATCCTAACAAATAAATCACATGATGGTTCTGTGTTGCCAGATAATTATCTGACTCAAGAACCATTGTTCTGAACTGATTTCTCTGAAATGACTGTGAATTCACTGCTTTGATAATATGAAATGATACTGAAACTCGATATGAATATGAAATACACTGAATTATATAAGATTTGTACATGGTTACTGTTCACGTACTGTTTACGATCACTGTTCCGGTGACGTTTCCGGCACTGATGTTACAGAGTTAGTGCGCTTGGTGTTAGTTAATTGATTTGTTAGTTTTATTCAATTTGTTTAATTCTTGTCTTTCCTTGTTACGCGAGGTTTGTTAGTGTGCAGGTAACAGGTTGATTGCATGCATACTCGGTTTTCAGGTCGTGATTCGCCATTGGAATTTGATCCAGAGATCGAGAAAACCGCTAGAATCAACTGAACATTACAAAGGCTAGACAAGATTGTCACTCCGGGTTCAAGAAACACTATCCAAACCGGAGAGAGTTCAAATCAGTCTGTTCCTATGGCTGATCAGAACAATCAAAACCCACCACCAATTCCACCATTTAACCAGTATGCTCATGTACCACCACCAAATCCAAACCCAGTCATTCCACCAAATCCATTCAATCAAAATAACCAACCACTAAACATACCACCTAATGCCATGCCTAATCTTAGAATGGCACAAAACCCATTGTTCAACAATCCAACCCATGGAGTTAATCAGGGAAACAACTTGCATGGGGAAGATCACATTTCAGGTGGTGGAAGTAATTCAGGGGAGCATGGATCTTGGCATGAGGAATTACACGAAGCGGAAGCTAACCACAACTACCCACCTCATGAAGAATACCATGATGATACTTGGCAACCACTAGGCCCACCGAATCATCCAGTTCACAACAATTATGGGCATGGCGGATGGAATGGACAAGGGGGGTGGAATCAGCAACCACCCATGAACAATCACAATGGGAGATGGGGCTACAACAACCTTGGTCAGGGATGGCACCATAGAGCTCCTGTTCAAGGAGTTGACAGTCACTTCAGACCAACGGTGACTCAAAATCCTTCACCCATTGTACCTCCATTGCTAAGAGGACGATCTTTTGAGATCAGGCCACAATACTTGGCCATTATTCCTAATTTCAGGGGGACTGCAACTGAAGAACCATATGTACATCTTTCTGAATTTGGTGCCATTTGTAGCACTATTGGTGGCCAAGGTTTCACCCCAGATGAAGTTAAGCTGAACTTGTTCCAATTCTCATTAAAGGAAAGGGCCAAGCAATGGTTTCATACACTACCATCTGGTAGTATCTACACATGGGAAGAAATGCAACAATTATTTTTGGATGAGTACTATCCCATGAGCAAAACAAGTGAGGCTAGAAACGCCATCAGAACGTTCCAACAACAACCGGGCGAGTTGCTACATGAAGCTTTCACACGGTTTAAGGAATTACTCAGATTTTGCCCACATCACCAAATTCCAAAGTGGGAGTTAATCAAGGCGTTTTATGATGGTTTAACACCAGAGGACTTAAAGTTTGTCAGTTCCAGCAGTAATGGAACATTCTTAACCAATTCAGAGGATGATGATTGGGAACTACTTGAAAGGTTAAGTAAAGGCTCAAAGACACAAGCTTCAGCAAGTAGAAAGGATAAACATTTCATTGGAAAACCAGGAGGGGAATATGTGACAAAAGAGAGATTTGAAGCTTTGGAGAGGCAAATAGCAAGCTACAATAGGAATTCAGGTAAAGATGTATCTAATGTTGCTAATGTTCTTGATGTTTGCACTTTTTGTGGTGATATAGGTCACTTGGAGCCGAATTGCATGATGATGAACATGTGTAGGAATGAGGAGGTGAACCAAGTACAAGGCTCATTTCAAAATGACAAGAAGCAGAATGACATGAACTCAAATACTTACCACCCGGGTTTGCGTAATCACCCTAATTTTAGGTATGGTAACTCATCTAACCAATTGAATCCAAATTTTCAGGGTAGCAATCAACAAGGTGGGAGTCAAGAATCATCTTATCAGAACCGGCAGCATAATTACTATCAAAATAACTACCAAAGAGGGAATTACCAACAAGGAGCATCACGAAACTTCCAACAAATTCAAGGTAGTCAAAATCAATTCCAAGGAGGTCAACAAGGACCAAATGTTTCAATGGAAGACATAGCCAATCAAATCAATGAGCTGAGGCTAATGTTAACTGGGGTTGTACAAAAACAGGAGTTGCAACAGAAGACTAGTGAATCACATGCCAAGCAATTGGGACAATTGGCAGAGCAACTTGCAACACGAGATAAAGGTAAACTGCCAAGTGATACAAAAGTCAACCCACAACATCAAGCTTCTGGATCAAAGAATACAAGCAATGTGCACATCAGCGCTGTGAGCACATGTCAAGATGCAGAGGATAGTGAGTTAGAAGAAGAGCAAGATGTTGGAGCACCCCTCATACCAATCCAAATTGGGGAACTAAAAGTTAGCAAAGCACTTCTGGATTATGGAGCTAGTGTTAGCATTCTTCCTGGGAGCTTATATGACCAGTATGAGTTTGGTCCATTACAGCCGGTTGACACCACCGTGGTATTAGCAGATATGACACGTAAACGCCCTCGGGGTATGCTGATTGGAGTCGCTGTGAAGATTGGGGAATTCTATTACCCCGAGGATTTCTTGGTGCTTGATTATGCACCGAATGTGAAACAAGAGCAAATTATTTCAATACTTGGAAGACCATTCTTGGCAACAGCTAATGCACAAATCAATTGTCGAGACAGTTTGGTCAGCATGACATTTGGGAACCGTAAGTTGAATTTAAATATATTGTCAAACTCTTTCACTTATGCTTTTGAAAATAAATGTTCTATAATAGGTACTACTAACAAGTGTCCCCTTATTTACAATGTGAATGAGGATGACACTATAGAGAAAGAGTTCATGTTTTCTAGGTCCCATGTGAAGAATGACAAGAAGGTGAAGAAGGAAGAACATGAAGTTGGGGAATCAAATGTTAAAAAAGAGAAATCACCAGAGAGGCCTCAAGTAGGAAGCTCAAAAGACCACATCAAGTTAGAGGCAATGTCACCAAAAGCATCAATCAGCTTAAAGAAACCCTCCAAGTTTGTTAAGCATTCATATGAAAACGGGGAATTTGTGAAGAAGAGAGAAGAAGACAAGGAAGTTAAGATGGAAAACAAAGGAAATCCAAGTTTGATTTGGATAGATAATAACCAAAGTGGTAAGGATACCATGGGAAACATATTTACCTTTCGACCACCATAAACACTAATCAGGTATGACTATGTCGAGCTAACGACATTAAACTTAGCGCTTGCGGGAGGCAACCCGAGAACTTTGTGGGTATGTTCACTAGAAACCCTCACGAGACTTCACTCGTCCAACCGGGCTACAGGGGGGTTTAAAAGGCTTGCTGCATATGCTAAATGCAACCGTGTACCCTATGAAAGTGTGGTTCTTAGATCTAATCGTTCATTGCGGGTATTTTCATAATTTATAATGCATCAACCTCATCTTGCACCTAGGATTGAAAACATAATTACATTGGGGACAATGTAAGGTTTAAATGTGGGGATGGGGAAAAATGGGAAATTTTCAAAAATTTTGCAAACTTTCTCTAATGCAAGTCTAAATGTGCATGAAAACATGGTTTGAAAACAAAATGGTGGACACATGATTTAACCAACTAATAAAGTAAATTCTTAAGTTGTGATTAATCTTTTAAGTTGCGGAATAAAGTATTCTTGACAAGCAATCCGTAAGTGTTAGTAGTATTACATGACTAAGGATAGGAAGTGGAGAATGAGTTGTTAGGTGTATCACATTGTAACCTTTAACCACCGTTTCCGTGAGATATTGAGCCTATGTCGAGCAAAATATGGTAATAGAAATACATGCTCATTTTCTTTGATGTGTGATGACTATAGTGAACACCTAAGGTAGAACTTGCATTGTCAATGCAATTTAAGATCACAACCTAAGATATGCACAAATGTGATAGAGGCATTAGGAAAACCCATTGTTTTAGCCTGTTTAATTGTTTTACCTACCCACAACTAAATCCCCTAGTCGCCCTGTTGAGCCAACTACCTATTCGGTTGTTAACCCTGAAATTAGCCACAATTAGCCTTGCTAGCCTTTTAAAAAGTTTAACCCATGTGGTGGATCCAAAATATGAGATATTCATGTTTGAAATGAGAAAGAACAGAAGAGAAAAATAAACAAAAAGAATAAATATTATGCAAAGGAGAGAATAAGAGGAGAAATAAGTACAACATAAAACATATGCACAAGTTAAGCTTCTTAAAGTGCTGACTGTATAGTGGATTCACCCATTATCGCCGATGATAACATCAACCATACCCACCTTAACCAAAGCCAACCCGAAAAAGCCCTCTTGATTTGTGTATACCTTAGTAATCAGTGATGGAGAGTTGATTACCTTGCAAGCTTATGCTAAGGGTGTTCATTATAGGAGAGAGTGTCATAAACATGCTAGTCATAACTACTAGTCCATATATGAAACCGAGTGGAGTGTGCATTGTGAGAAATGTGAACGCATGTAATGATTCATTGGAAATGGAATAAATGTAGTTGTGTAGGGTGTTGGCACTTGCGGATTGTTTGATAGATGTAAATCTATTGCACGTTGTAAGTCTTGGGGATTGATCACGGGCTTTGAATTCTTTGTTATTGGGGAGGTTATGGACAAACCATTAGTTGAATAATCATTGTTGAATTGTGCATGAGACTTTGCTTGGGGCAAGCAAAGGACAAATGTGGGGATGTGATAGGGTTATGGTTTTCGTATGTTTAAAGAGTTTAAAGATACATTTTTATGTTCATTTCATATAGAACAATGGTACTTTGACATACGTTTGTGAATTGTAGGTAAAACATGTTAAAAGGATGTCCGAAGACGCTAACTAGATGGAAATGTTAACAGACAGACCAGAATCAGCCTGAAAAAGTCACGAAATTGAAATGATCATATCTCGAGCTAGGAAAGGAGTTACGGAAGCCATAATATATGAAAACCGCGTTTCTCGACGAGACAAATCTAACTATGAGGTCTGAAATGGCGTATGATACGCCTAAACCCGGCGTATCATACGCCGGGTGCCCAAAATGGCGTATTGGTGGGCGTATCACAGAGCCAAACAACCCAGAAATCAAGGCTGGCGTATGATACGCCTCTGGGGGGCGTATGATACGCCGGGGCACCCCAAAACTCGGATTTTTCCCGTTTTTCCACCTATTTAAGCCCAAGAACCTAGGGTTTCGAGATATCTTCGACTTGAGCGACTTTTGGAGGTTCTAGGGGGTTTCCAAGGCTTAGGAACTCATCAATTAACACTTCCAAACACCACGGTGATTCCCGAATTGATGATAGCTCACAACCGATTGAAGATGCAAGGCTAATTTCATTGAAATCACGCCCGGGTGAATGGTTAGTTAGGTTTAGGGATTTCTATGATTCTAAATTGTAATTGACTACAAACTATAGTTGGTTTCTATCTTTCTCATTGTTTGTATGTTGCTTTTCGTATTGAATTGAACGATTTGACTTTTATGATTTGATTGCATGTTCATCATTTTTCAGTTTATAATTGTGAAACATTGAATGTCAATTGGGTTATTACTTTCAAATTGATATTGGTAATTGGTATCCTAAGCTTAAACTTAGTTGGTTTTCATCAATTAATTACTAAAATTAGGGTTTCTATTTATGAATGTCCATTCACACGAAAAGTAACAAATCATGTCTATGTGATTGTCTTGATCAATTGAATCATAAAGGTTCCTACTTTCCTTCTAATTCAAATCCCGGGTGTGATTCGTTTTTCTAATTAAGTTACAAATCAATTGTTTTCTTTGTTAATTTGCTAAAAATTAGTTTCTTGCTAAAGTTCAAACAACCATCGATTTTACAAATTCTCGTCTAGTTAAGTTAGGTTAAATCAAACAACGATACACCATCCACCTAAACTCCTCGTGGATACGATACCTGACTTACCCTAGCTACCTAGGTTATTTAGGTTTTTGCATGACCCCAACGATAGGTCATCAGTTGGTTTGTCATAACCTTGATTAAATAAGCCTGGAAGTATCTTCTTAAACGTATTGCGGTATGTACCACGGCCAACACTGTCTTTTCCCGTGGTGGATACCTTGTTTCTGCTTCCTTGAGTACTTTGCTTATGAAGTATACGGGTTCCTGCTGTCCCTGCCTTTCGGCGACCAAGACAGAACTGACCGCTTCATTGCTGATGGCGACGTAAAGCAGCAGTTCTTCCCCTGACCGGGGAGCAATGAGTGCTGGTAAATCTGCTATATGCGCCTTCATGTCTTGAAAAGCTAGTTCTGCTTCATCAGGCCAATCAAAGTTTTTAGCAAAGCCTTTTAAAGTTTTGAAAAACGGCAAAGATCGTTCAGCTAGTTTTGAAAGGAAACGGTGTAACGCTCCTAACTTACCGTTGAGGCTCTGGACATCTCTTCTGCTTCGTGGTGAGCTCATCTGTTGAACTGCTCGAATCTTTTCCGGGTTAGCCTTGATTTCCTGCTTGCTTACAACATGCCCCAGGAATTTGCCCTCATGAAACCCAAAAGAGCATTTCCCGGGGTTGAGTTTCATGTTGATGTTTCGTAGAGTATCAAACATTTCTTTGATATCCCGCAACATGGCTTCTTCAGTTTGGCTTTTGATCACCAAATCATCTACGTAAGCCTCCATGTTCCGGCCTACTTGATGACTAAAAGCCCGGTCAATCAGGCGTTGATAAGTTGCACCTGCCAAGGAGTCTACTTTCAAGTCAATTTCTGGGAGAGGGTAGCAGTCCTTTGGACATGCTTTGTTGAGATCTTTGAAGTCGACACACATACGCCAGCTTCCATCGGACTTCTTGACCATGACCGGGTTGGCAATCCATGTATGATAATGCACCTCCCTGAGAATACCAGCCTGTACCAGCTTGTCAACTTCTTCGCAAACGGCTTTGCTTCGATCGGACGCCATGCTTCGTTTCTTCTGAACTACTGGGTAAGATTGCGGATTGGTGTTGAGGGAATGTTCTGCAATGTACCTGGGTACCCCTGTCATGTCAGCGGGTGACCAGGCAAACACGTCCGTGCTACGCTGAAGCAGTGCTGCCAAATCTTGACATCCCTGTTGTGTCAGGTCCGGACCAACCTGAATAAGCTGACTAGGATACTGTTTATTGATGCTTAGCCCATGGGTTTTGGCGCCATCGTGCTCGACCTTTGCTACCATCAAGTGCTCTGTGTTGGATGTTAAGGTGAAAACCCCTGCCTTAGTTGGGAATTTGATCATGGAGTGGGCCGTTGACACAATGGCGCCAAAGGAACTTAAACCTGGGCTACCCATAATGATGTTATACCGGGATGGTGACCGAATTACCAAAAAGGTGATAGACTCCGTTCGTTTGAACCTTCCTCTCCCGAGGGTCATTGGCAGAGTGATTTCCCCTAAGGGATGAACCTTCTCTCCTGAAAAGCCTATAAGTGATGCTTCATGGGGCCGCAACAGTGCCTTTGCTTCATTGTCCAACTGAACAAAACAGTGTTCGTACATTAACTCCACTGCACTTCCTCCATCCCAATAGATCCGATGTACTTCCTGACCATTGATCTTGGCATTGACCATCACAGGCTTGGACTGGGGCGTTGGTGGGGTTGGTGGAAAATCTATCTTTACCTGCATCCAAGGTTTAGAAAGATTCTTAATATGTACATTAGGCGTGTCTGATTGTGACACTATCAGAATTTCTGTCTTTTTTGCCCTTATCTTTGGTTGCATCTACTTTGTCAGAGGAAGTCTTTTTGCCTTTGATGTCTTTTATCAGATGGGCCAGCTCTCCAGATTTAACCGCCGTTTCGATTCGTTTTTTAAGTTGAAAACAATCGTTGGTATGGTGGCCTGTTTCCCCATGAAAGTCACAGAATTTATTTAGGTTTCTTTCACTGGCGGCTTTGGGTAATGGTTTAGGAGGTCTGAAGCTGAACCTTGTTTCTTCGGTAGCTAGGATTTCTTTGGGGGATTTCGTCAGTGCTGTGAATTGTGTTTTGTCATCATCATTACCTTTGGGAGAGTAGGGTGCCCTGTTATACGACCGCTGTGCTTCATAAGGGCGACTGCTTGTTCTTCGGTCGAATGGTTGAAATCTTAGTGTTCGATTCCGGGGTGGCGAGCTTTTTCTAGGCTGAGATCTGGGTTTTCGAGCCCCATCAAGGACTTGTGCTGCTTCCTTTCCTCTGACAAACGCCTCCGTTCGTTCCATGGCTTCCTCCATGCTTTTTGGTATCTTCCTATTGAGGTCTTCTATCAGCTGTCGTGGTCTTACCCCATGTATAAAACCAGAAACTCTCATCTGTTATGTGGCGCCTCCGATACTTAAACTTTCCAGCTTGTATCGTTCCATAAAAGCACGCAGATCTTCGTCTTCTTTTGTTTTATGTTGTGCAGCTCTACGGGATCGCGAGTGTATCGCTTTTGTTGTACAAAATTGGCCAAAAACTTTCTGCTAAGATCCTCAAACGTGTCAATACTTCCATCCGGAAGACTATTGAACCATAGCCGCGCCGGGCCGATCAGAGTTTGAGAGAACATGTGACACCACAAGGGTAGGCACCACCGTTCTACCGTGGTAGCTCCGGAAAATAATTCTAGATGGTCATCTGGGTCACCCAAACCATCGTATGTTTTCATGTTTGCTGGCATTTTGGTTTTGGGTGGGAAAGGAAAGTTGGCTATCCTGCTAGAAAGCTGTGTTAGTGGTTGGTAAGTAGGGCCGTGATAAATCATCGACAGTCATGGTTGGCTCTGCTGTGGGAATTTGGTTGGGGAAGTACGTTCCAAAAGGTACTAAGTTAGACCCTTGCTGCATGGGATATGGCATTCCTGATAAGGGCATTCCGGGATACCCGGAGTAAGGGAAGGAAGAAAGGAAAGGGTGTGGCCAGAAGGATTGTGTCATATTTTGGCTAGCAAAAGGATTGAGTGGTTGTTCTCCCCCGTAACCCGTATTACCAGGCATTTGGGAAACGACCATGGAGTATGGTGGCAAGCTATTGAAATCAAGGCTCGCATGGGGTTGCATGTAACTTGACAAATTACTGTGGTTAGGTATGGCTTCTGGACGGCTAGTTGGGTGAGAAGATCCTCCCAGGAGATTCATAAAAGTGTGGCTAGGATACTCGTATGAAGACATTGGAGCCACTGCTGACGGCTGAGTGGCAACTTGAGTACTGTTAGAGGGTTGGAGAACAGGTTCCAGCCCGTTCTGCACGGCTGGTGTTAGGGGAATGGAAGAGTCATCTTCATAAGCCAAGCGAACTCTTACCCCTCGTAACCGTTCTTCGCGAATGTAATTGCTCATTAGCTCCTGCAAACGAGGAAAATTTTCCCTGACTCCTTCGGGGGTTAAGTCAATCACGTCATTGATTATGGGTGCGTCAGGGTGACCTCTGCTAATACTTCCAGGTTCCTCCATTTCTTGCATGGTGGATCCGTCGACCTGCAAAGCTTAGTTAATATGTAAAAAAGATTTCTTTTGGGGAGTATTCCACTCACTGGTGAAGCAAAATTCTGCCCCACCGTGGGCGCCAATGTTGCTTCAAAGGTCTTCGGATCTTGATCTTTCTTCAGGTCCCTGCTAAGACATAACAAAGAGCACCGTTAGCCTCACCACAGAAGGGTTCTCCTGTGGTCAAGACTCCGGCGTGAGAGTAAGTGTATGTTCTTTTAATGAAGGTGAGAGTAGAAAGATCGAAGAGAGCAGAAGTTAGAGTTTTTGACTTACCCTTTCTTGCTCTTGAACCTAGCATTTATACTACCTTTGGATGAGAATGTGCAGGATGTAACCTTCTCTTTGTGGAAGGTTATCCTTTATATATTTTGGAGCTTGACCTTGGTATTATGAACATTTCTATTTTTATGTAAGAAGGTGATTGACATGGTTTATGTGACTTTTTGCTTTGTGCAGGCTGTCCTATATCCTAACAGCAGATTAAACAGCTTACCACAAAAAGGGGAAATCTTCCTTTTGCCAAGATCTCCTCTTTTGGCGCTTTCCTGTTTGAGGACCTTCGCTGCTTTTCATTCACGAAGTCTTATCCGGGCTTTGGGGATTCGATCAAGGCGTTGACCATGCGTCCCTGTCAGGTCGTATCCCTGATATTTCGTATCCCGAATAAGCTGTGTTGTATGGCGATTATACTATCAGGCTACTCCCGTCATCAGTAGACATATGTCTAAGCCATCCAAAGAGTAATTTCACAACCGGATAAACCCTAGACATTACCTTAATAATATGTTTCAATCTGAATTTGAACTGAAGACCTTTGCTTAAAAAGTTTAAAGAAAAACCGATAAACTATAGCTTGTACTTGGAACATGTGGTATAGAGGGTGACATATGGTAAACCTCCACTATACATATGACCATGTCCACACACATAGAAACACGTATTGGACGCTCAAAAGAATAATACAATACTCTTGAAAAATACCCATTTAAAATTTGGGACCATTTAAAGAGTTCAATTAAAGTATGATCCCCTCATGACAAACAACGAGAATTAGTTTATATTCGATAAAAAGAATATTTATGCATTATCAAAAAGCACAAAAATGTGTCCTTTTAATATATCACAATAACCATTCGATTGAATTTTGTGTAAAATTTCACTTTAATAATTGAACATAGAAAAATAAGCTTTTTATTGTAGGTGTCCCAAGTCAAGTTTTATTCCACATCATTTCAATAGTAAAAAAGAAAACATGAACATGGGTATATGATAATTTTCTCTTCTATGTTTCATAAAGTGGGTATCATAATTCATAAAGTATGGATAACATCTCCTATAACTTTAAATAAGGATATATGAATACCAACAAGTTTTTAAAAGTTTCTTAAAACAATAAAAATGCTAGGATGTAGAAATGAATCATTTTTAAGGATTTTTGTATGAGTTGTATATTTATATATGCTAATATGATTTTTTTTTCTTAATTATATGTTATAGTTATATTTTAACTCTGATTTGAAACTTGAAAACGCAAGGTTGAAAAAAATTCAAAGATCTTACAAAGTTCCTAATAAAATATCATAAGCCTGTACAATTTTTTTAATAACATCATTACATTATATTTTGCTTTATAAATAGGTTTTGGAAATGCACAAATTTGACAAAGTTTAAGAAGTGAATCACTTATATTTATACTCGAATACTATTTCGTGTACTACGCGGATTTAGCAAAAAAAATCTGAATAGTTTTTATAAAAATTTTAGGATTTATAAAACAGAATTTTAGATAAAATATGAATAAATTACGTTTAAATAAGTATTTGATATAATAATACAATAATATAAATTTTTAATTTTTTTAAAATTGTTTAAAGTATGAATAAATTATGTTTAAATAAGTATTTTAATCAATAAAAAAATAATATCTATTTTTTATGAAAAACTGTTTTTTACATTTAAAAAAAACTTGTTTTAAAAAAATTCTTGTACAAAAATCTCGTTTTCATATTTTTTTTTCTATAAACTTGCAGGTTTAAAGTGTTTTTAATACAAAAAATGTATAATTAATATTATTAGTTTTTTATAATTATTTGTTAAAAATTATAATTATTTATATAAGAGAAATTAGATGTGAGTTAAAACATGACAAATTGAAATTTAAGTAAGAAAGTTTGATAAGAGTATAAAATTGAATATGATAGTGGCATACTGGCATGTGTTAAACAGTATAATTCATTATTATAAAAATGATGATGTCGTATATGTTTGAGTAAGACGCCACGGTTAAAAACTTTTTAGCACTACTAATTAAGTGCATCTGATTTGAAATTGTTTTAACAATTTTTTAAATTTGTGCATAATGAGCCTTAAATTGAGGGTTGTATTCAAAGACATGCTAATTTTTGACACAAGATTTTGTGTTTTTATTTTGGTACGTGTTTATAGAGAATGTAAAGTTATTAATTACTAGCTAGATACTTTTAATGGTTAAACTATGGCTGGTGTTGGCGTGTTCTTCAGGATTTTTTAATCTCGGTGCATTTGGGTTTTTTTTGTTATAAAAATCCTATCGGTTTACCGATCCAAATAAGATCCTGTTAATCGATTCAGGGATATCCAGTTTCGAGTTTATTCAGGTTGGGTTAATCGGTATTCGGGTTTCTAAGTACAAGTTGCAATTCATCTTTTACAATTTAACTTAAAATGATATATGTTAAATAACTTGCACAAAATATCAAATAAAAATACTCTTGTTATAACCTTTCGTTTAAATTCATGTTGCATACACATAAATTAACTAATATAATAACAAGGAGATTTCGCAAAAACTAAACCGTCTAAACTAAAAATAGGTTAAATCATATCATACAAATTATATCAACAACGAAACAAAACATTATGTTCATAAAAAAACCATAAATATGAGTTGAAAATAATAATATTTATTTATTATGTGTGTATATGTATAATTGACGTTTTTTTTATGTAAATACTATCTTTTTTTAACCCAATTATCGAGCCAAATATTACCTTCAGGTTCGGGTTCTATTTTAATCAAGGTTGGTTTATTCAAATTCTATCTTAATCGGGTTTAGGTTGTTTTAGTTCAGGTTTGATATTCGGGATTCAGGTAAAAACAATACACGTAGTCTTATGCTAGCATGAAATACTACCAATTATACTTTTTAACATAAAAATTATATAAAATAATCAAGCAAATTAACACTAGATTCAAAATATTTTATTGTAAGGTCTCCTATCCTCAAAGGAAACCCTCTCCTCTCTTCAATCTCTGAGATTAATCAGTAGTCACTAGGGAAGTAATTTTAACAAAGCGTAAGCCACAATTCTTATAATATAAAGTTCATAAAACATCCAAACACCCACTAATTTTGATTTTTTACATGATTACACAAACATAATACATCCAAAGCATGATTGGTTTGCAAATGTTTTCAAAGACACTTAAAATATGAATAAATATATATAATTTATTAAAAATAAATAAATTAATGATAGGTTTTTTTTTCTTTGTTTTTTTCATGTGTTGCTTTAAAGGGGGATATGCCAAAAGAAAAGGGGACCATTGCATCTCTCTCGCCTTGATGGGACATTGGAGGGTTGGTATTTTAGTTCAATATGGCCGGAACCAAACTTTAGAACTCATGGACATGTTAACTTTTTTATTCTCAAAGTACCAATATATAACAATCAAAATTATTATTTTTATAATAATTGTTTTTAGTTGCTATTTATAGATAATTAATACACACACGATTTTCAAACTAGTGTAACCCTCTTTTTAAATGATTTGATTTTCAAATACGTGCAACAACTTATAATAGTTGTGCAATATCTCTCGTATTAAACAATTGTTATTTATAACTTCACATACGATTGGTTGAAAATTTCAATTGTTAATTTTCGACATAAAACGTAAGATGTTATAATGCGGTTGTTATTAATTGCATCCATATGTTAAAAAGGATGTTCCAAAAATTTAAAAAGTATGTCATAAATTTTAATTGGAAAGTTATGGAGTGAAATAGTGAGTCTTTTGTGACGTAGAGAAGAATGGTTGTTTTAAATTCAATATATATATATATATATATATATATATATATATATATATATATATATATATATATATATATATATATATATAGGGGAGGCTCCTAAGAAAACTAGACAAATTGAGAAAACTAAGAAAACCATGATCTAACCGTTAATTAGAGAAATCAATGGACAAGATGGATAATGGCATTTTTGTAATTAATATTTAATTAGAAATTATTAAAATAAATGTAGAAGGTTAGTATGGTAATATTTGTGTGAGTTTTAGAAACATTTAATTTAATTATTGTGCATTAATGTGATAATCTTTACAATTATGGCAACTTCCATAAAAAAGAAAACTAAATCCTCGTGCATTAAACAAAAAAAATTATTCATAATTTTATTTTCACTCAAAAGTTTAAATTCAAAAATTTTGAATTTTTTAATACAAAAAAATCGGAATTTTAGGATAAAAATACGAACTTTCAATGTACCATCTGATTACATGTATGTAATCAACCCCACTATTTATATATATTAACATGATTACATATATGTAATCATATAAATGTCTTAGCTCGATCAAGTTATATAATATAAACATGATTACATATATTTAAGCATTAAAAAAAAATTATCTTATTACATATATGTATTCAACCCAACTATTTACATAAGCAAACATGATTACATGTATGTAAGCATTCATAAAACAGGATATAAGAAAGCATTGAAGGAAAAAGCATCTGATTACATATATGTAATCAAACAAACTATTTACATATGTAAACACGATTACATGTATACAAACTATTTACATACGAAACCAATGGTTTTTAATAACAATCGCTCACTTCGATTCAACCAGCCAGATTCTTCCAAAGATATGAGAGTCACCAGGGTTTTGCCTGCGAGCGTCGAAGCTCAGTATAGAAGGGGGGTCGGGCGGAGATGTTGCAGGAGTGGAGTCGCCGGAGCTGTTGGTGCTTCTTTTCTTTTACTCCCTGCCAACCTAGAGCACGCACACACACAATAGAGGGTGTGTGTTCGGTTGGAACAACTGAAAGGATGTCGGTTGATGTGTTGCAAAACACATCTATTTTTCTATTTGTTTCTTTCGAGTTTCTGTACAGTTTATTAGTTTTTAGAGTCGATTTATGCTGGTTCTTCACAATTTGGTAATTTTATGCTTGCAGATAATAAACATATCATTTTGGAGTAAAAGATCAAGAAATAGAGCTCCCAGTTGGTCGAGAACAAATCCGAAGACAAAAGTAGAAGAATTCTGGATTTAAAAACTCCTCGCGCTACGCGAGGACCACAAGAAACCCTGTCGCGCTACGCGACAGGTGGAAATGACTGAAATGCCCCTCACTTAATAATGCCGGTTGACCCGACTATTTTGTCGGGTAGCGAAACCCGTCGCGCTACGCGACGGGCTTGGGGACACATGTCGCGCTACGCGACAGGGTTAAAAATTCAGTTTTTCAAGTTTATGTTTTGGAAAACGGCTGGAGTCGGGCACATTCGATTTGGGACGATCAGAGACGACCTAGGAGGCGATTAGAGGCTAGAGAAGGAGATTGGAGTCGATCTTGATCATCGGGAAGCCCTAGACGAGTGATCCGAAGGGTGTAACGTGATCGGTTTACTTTATTTCGTTTGTTTCTCATGTTTTCTTACTTTAAACAGATTATGATTTGTTTTCATACAATGTTTCTTGGCTAAATATTTAGAACTATCTAGGTTAGATGATTATGCATGTTTGATTTTGGTTTGATTCGGTTTTGGAACAATATGATGTGATGGATTTATGATTTAAAGATTTGGTTTTGAATATTGGATGTGTATGTATGTCTTTGATTGTTGAATGATTGATGTTATGTTCCTCATGTGTCTTGGCGATTGTCTGTCGCGAAATAGGTGCATGCTAGAATCAATTACTGTGTGTTCTTGATTAGTGGATGAGTTGCTTAGGCCGAGTGATTCATAGGAATGTTTTGTTATGATTTAGACGATTAAGATGTGCAACTAACTTTAATAGCCGTGAGGTGAGAAGTTGTCGATAAGTCTTGGTTTTTAGATTGCTAGGTTAGAGCCTTCGTGAGAAGATCAATCTAATTTGTCTATTAAACCTTGTTTATTGAGTCCAATAGGAAAATCCAAGTTGTCCCTAGCATTTAAGTGAACTGTAACTGTCGCGCCGTGAGGTAGATTGTTTAACGGTTATTTCTTAGGTGTTTTGAGATTATTATACTGTGAGGTAGATAATCTAGTGGATATTTCATAAATAGTTGGATGACCTGTGAGGGAAATCCATGTATCCGGTGGTTTAACGGCTTGTAGGAACTTTAGTTGACTATCCTTGAGAAGGGTCGAGGGTGCTCTAGATTTCCTGTGAGTTTAGTATTATAAGATCCCGGTATCACATTAGTTCCAATCCTCGATAGAACCTTGTCAAGCATGTATATGATTCAAGCCTAGGTAGTGCTTCTTATCTTCTCTGGTTTAGTCTTTGTTTGCTCGTCTGTTTTAGTCTAGTTAAGTCATTATTAGTTTTACTAGAAAACCCCCCTTCTTTATTATTATTTTAGTTAAGTACAAATTTTGTATAGATAAGTCCTTGAGTCTAGTTAGTACAGTCTGTAGAAGTCTGTGGGTTCGATATCCGGACTTACTTTTGTCTTGCTACATACGATAGGTACACTTGCCTGTCGGTAGCTTAGGTTCTAGAGAGTCTAGATTTATTACTTTTTGTCTATTTTTAGAGTCGGTTTTTAGTTAGTTTATTAGCTAAGCTCCGTCGACATCAAGTTTTTGGCGCCGTTGCCGGGGACTTCTTAGTCGATTGTGCCAACTAGTTCTTGTTCTTATCTGTGCATAATTGTGTTTATTTTGCTTTTCAATTTTAGTTTTATTTTGTTTTGTTTTATTTCTTTTTGATTTGCTTTTATTTGATTGCAGGTTTGGTAGTGTATGCCCCACCTACGCTCACACGGACCGCTACCTGAGCTTTCATTACCATTAAGGAGCGATTCGCGGGACTTTTCTGAAGGTTCTACGAGCGAGGTAAGTGCCTCTACTCCCATTTCTGTTGATTTTTCTGAGCACACACCGTCTTCTTCTTCTACTTCTTCTACTCACTCTAGTCCACGCGTGCCTTTTGATCCACAAATGGCAGCGCGTCGCACTGTTCACCAGCAGGCCACTGCGGGTTTCACGGGGCTTAATAACCCCATTTTACTACCACCGATCCCGAATGAAAATTCATGGCAGATTCCTTCATATATCATGACTGCGATTAATAACTCTCAGTTTAATGGTCGTGATGATGAAGATGCACCCGCGCATCTTGCTCGGCTCACACGCATCTGTGGCACCTTTAATCTTCAAGGTGCTACCGAAGATGCGATTTTCATGCAGCTTTTTCCTTTTTCTTTGTCGGGGCGAGCAGCTACTTGGCTCGATTCTCATCCTCCAGGCACTTTCACTACTTGGGTTAGCCTTCGGGATGCTTTTCTTAAAAAGTACTTCCCACCTGCTAAGGCCGCCCGCCTGAGAGATGAGATCCATTCATTCCGAATGGCCCCTGATGAGCCTTACTATCTTGCGTGGGAAAGGTTTCAAAATCTTCTTAGCCGATGCTCCCAGCATGGTTTGTCTGAATGGGCCCTTGTAGAGAAATTCTACAATGGGCTCACATATGAGACTCGTGCCAGATTTGACACTTCTGCAGGAGGCCACCTCATGGGTAAGAGGGATGTGGCCGAATGCAATGATCTTTTTGAGAGCTTCACTCAGGCCGAGCATGAGCAGCGGTCATCAAATAGGAATTCCACTCCTATTGCTAGTTCCTCCTCTTCTACAAGAGGAGTTCACCACGTCAATGTGGACACTAGTGTTGCTGCTGCTCTTGAGTCTTTAGCTAGGGATGTAAAGGAGTTGAAGATGAGAGTAGATAGGTGTGAGATATGCAGAGGTGGTCATGCCACTTCTGAGTGTTTGGTGAGCCAGGAGCAGGCTAATTTTGTAGGCGGACAGGGTAGGTTTGGGCATTCTTATAACCCCGGTTGGGGAAATCATTCAAACCAAACTTATAGATCTTCAGGTAATCCCCCTGGTTTTCATTCTGGTCAAAACCAGGGGCAGGGGCAGCCGAGTGGTAGTTCTGGTAGCACTGGTAACACTTCAGGTGCTGGTGGTGGTTTGGGTAGGATAGAGGAGTTATTGACTCAGTTAGTGGCTAAGGATGCCACTACACAAAAGATCCTACATGAACATGATGTCCTCCTCAAGAACCAACAGTCTGCATTCCTTGATTTGCAAAGAACGGTTGGTGACATTGCCAAACGGTTGGATGAACGGCCTCAAGGCCAGTTCCCGGGTCAGCCCCAAACCAACCCAAACGCCCATGTTAAGGCGGTTACTACTCGTTCTGGAGGAGGAAGAGGAGAAGTGTTCATGCCACCCGTGTTAGTTGAGGTTGAGGAGAGCGAGAGAGTGATTCCACCGGTTGATTTGGATGAGGAGGAACCGGTGGACGAGGAGATTGAAATGGAGACTCCTGGGAGGGTGCAAACGAGGCTAGTCCCAGCAAGTACCGCACCTAACAGTGAGTCTCCCGTTGAGAAACCGGTAGTTGGGAAGAAACCGGTCATGTTTAAGCCCACCACGGAGATTGATCTTACCCGTGTTCCTTATCCGGCGCGCTTGACTAATCAAAAGCACGCTAAGGAATACGGGCATTTTCTTGACATGTTTAGACAACTCAAGATCAATCTCCCGTTTATTGAAGCTCTTCAGCACATACCCAAGTATGTGAAGTTTCTGAAAAAGTTGTTGAAGGGTAAGGATCGTTTGGGAGAGGTAGCCAACGTACCATTGAGTGCGGGTTGTTCCGCGGTGATCTTAAACAAGCTTCCCGAAAAGCTTGCAGATCCGGGAATGTTTACTATCCCGTGCTTGTTTGGAGATGATGTAAGGAGGTATGCTTTGGCGGACTCAGGTAGCCCTTGGTGACTTGTCCCCCACACGCATGACCTTATCGTTGGCGGATCGGTCGGTTAAGTGTCCACGGGGGATTTTGAAGAATGTGTTAGTCAAGGTTGATAGGTTTGTTTTTCCCGTGGATTTTGTGGTGATGGATATGGAGGCGGACAACGTGGTTCCCATCATTCTTGGGCGCCCATTCTTGCGCACCGCTAAGGCCATCATAGATGTGTATGAGGGAAAACTCACTTTTAGAGTGGGTGATGAGAGCATCTGTTTGAAGATAGAAAAATCAATGAAGGCCGGTGGTGAGTTAGTCCATCAAGTGGATGGTGTGATTTTGGTTAGTGATGATGTAGGTGTGAATGAAGTTGTGGGAGAACGACCATGGGATGTAGGTGATCGTGGTCCTGATTTGATGGCAAGGGAGGAGGTTTCCCTTGATTCCTCTACTTGAGTTGAGTTTGAGGAAGCTCTTGGGTTAAACTCCCAAGTGTAGAGTTTGTAGAATTAGTAGTTTCTTAGTGTCGTTGAAGTTTTTCATTTTTCGTTTTTCGTTTTCGTTTTCGTTTTTGTGTGTTTTAATTTGTTTTGCAGGTTTATAGTCAATTTGATACCATAATGATGAATTGGAGTCACCAGGTATGTATTTCTGAGCTTTAGAAGGGTTTTGGATGGTTGGGAATTAATTGGGGTGAAAATTTTGGCTAAGGCATGAAAATACCAGAAACTCTCTGGAAAAATGACCCCGTCGCGTCACGCGACACTCACTGGACATCTGTCGCGCTACGCGAGACATTTGGTCAACTTTGCGGGTCAAACATTCGTCGCGTATCGCGACGGCCATTTGAGATCCTGTCGCGGTACGCGACGGGTCCGGGAATGTTTAAAAATGTTTAAAAACCCTAGTTTTCGAATTTCACCCCCAATTTTCTTTCATACATCGTGTTCATTACCATAGGTGGCTTTCTAAGTTCATTCTTGTTGCATTGGATTGATATTTTTCAAATTCTTAGTTAGTTTTTCATTTTCCTTGTTTGATTTGCTTTTCTTTGTTTTTTTTAGTTAATTGGTAAGGTCGGTTTGTGGTTGGGCTTAATCATGGTTATCATTGTTTTTCTTTGGACGTGTTAATGCTTGCTTGATCTTTGTTTTGTGTAGATCTTATGTTATTGTTTATAGCCTGTGGAGCAAAAGTTGTAGATTGTGGAGCTTCGTGGAAAGATTGGCACTCGACAATTTTCTCGTTAACCAGCTAAGTCATTTTCAGTTTTTAGTTTTTAGTTTTCTTTTGGGTTCCCTTTTTCTCTACATTGGGGACAATGTAAAGTTTAAGTGTGGGGATGGGAAACTTTGTTTTAGTCTTGTTTTCTTTTAGTAGTTAGTTTTCGAATTTTAGTTTACTTAAGTTTTTGAGTCAAAATTTTTGAAAATTTTTATTTTTGTTTTGTTTTTACATCTTTAGCTTAGATCTTTCTTGTCCTTGTTTAAGTTGGTTGCAAAAGCATGATGGGAAATGATAGAAAAGATGGGTTTTGTGGTTTCTTTCATGGTTAACTTGTTGGTTTGGGTTTTATGCTTTGGTCAGGGGATGTGTAGGTAGGCTCAACTGATTGTTTTCATCCCGTGGGATTGGTAAAAATTTTACTTAAATGCATGATTTTCATGGGAAACATCTTGGGGAGTTTGGAATTAATGAAATTGTTTTCTAGTTAGAAATGAATCCTTGCATAATAACAAATGAGAGTTTTGAAAATCTGATTTTTGCTTGGCACATAAGTACTCTTTTTATGAGAATAAATCCGAGTCTTATGGCGCTTTCATTTCACCAAATAAGCTGAGTAAAAAGAAAAAAATGAAAGAAAAGAAGTTGGATGAGAAACTTATGTGTCACACGCCGGGTTGCAGCCTGGTTGAAACACCACTAAGTTAAATTCAATGGATTGAAAAATAAAAGAAAAATGTTCACGCTTCCATCTGTTTCCATTTTAAAAATCTGATTTGAGAAATTTCTTGTTTGTTTATATGTAAAGATGACTTGAAAGCTAGAATCCAGGATTGATTTGATTTTAAATTTCCAAAGTGTGGGTCAAATGAAATGAAATGTAGAACATGAACTTAATGAACCATGATTGAGGGACAAGAATAATCAGTATGGGTTTAATAGGATAACAATACTTGCAATCTTTTCCAAAGCGTTGAATTTTAAATTGACTATGTTAATTGTGTAGAAACTATCTTATTTAGCTATGATCCCAGATTTTTGCATAAGTCTTTTTCAGGGACGAAAAAGAGATAAGTGTGGGGATGTGATGTGTTGCAAAACACATCTATTTTTCTATTTGTTTCTTTCGAGTTTCTGTACAGTTTATTAGTTTTTAGAGTCGATTTATGCTGGTTCTTCACAATTTGGTAATTTTATGCTTGCAGATAATAAACATATCATTTTGGAGTAAAAGATCAAGAAATAGAGCTCCCAGTTGGTCGAGAACAAATCCGAAGACAAAAGTAGAAGAATTCTGGATTTAAAAACTCCTCGCGCTACGCGAGGACCACAAGAAACCCTGTCGCGCTACGCGACAGGTGGAAATGACTGAAATGCCCCTCACTTAATAATGCCGGTTGACCCGACTATTTTGTCGGGTAGCGAAACCCGTCGCGCTACGCGACGGGCTTGGGGACACATGTCGCGCTACGCGACAGGGTTAAAAATTCAGTTTTTCAAGTTTATGTTTTGGAAAACGGCTGGAGTCGGGCACATTCGATTTGGGACGATCAGAGACGACCTAGGAGGCGATTAGAGGCTAGAGAAGGAGATTGGAGTCGATCTTGATCATCGGGAAGCCCTAGACGAGTGATCCGAAGGGTGTAACGTGATCGGTTTACTTTATTTCGTTTGTTTCTCATGTTTTCTTACTTTAAACAGATTATGATTTGTTTTCATACAATGTTTCTTGGCTAAATATTTAGAACTATCTAGGTTAGATGATTATGCATGTTTGATTTTGGTTTGATTCGGTTTTGGAACAATATGATGTGATGGATTTATGATTTAAAGATTTGGTTTTGAATATTGGATGTGTATGTATGTCTTTGATTGTTGAATGATTGATGTTATGTTCCTCATGTGTCTTGGCGATTGTCTGTCGCGAAATAGGTGCATGCTAGAATCAATTACTGTGTGTTCTTGATTAGTGGATGAGTTGCTTAGGCCGAGTGATTCATAGGAATGTTTTGTTATGATTTAGACGATTAAGATGTGCAACTAACTTTAATAGCCGTGAGGTGAGAAGTTGTCGATAAGTCTTGGTTTTTAGATTGCTAGGTTAGAGCCTTCGTGAGAAGATCAATCTAATTTGTCTATTAAACCTTGTTTATTGAGTCCAATAGGAAAATCCAAGTTGTCCCTAGCATTTAAGTGAACTGTAACTGTCGCGCCGTGAGGTAGATTGTTTAACGGTTATTTCTTAGGTGTTTTGAGATTATTATACTGTGAGGTAGATAATCTAGTGGATATTTCATAAATAGTTGGATGACCTGTGAGGGAAATCCATGTATCCGGTGGTTTAACGGCTTGTAGGAACTTTAGTTGACTATCCTTGAGAAGGGTCGAGGGTGCTCTAGATTTCCTGTGAGTTTAGTATTATAAGATCCCGGTATCACATTAGTTCCAATCCTCGATAGAACCTTGTCAAGCATGTATATGATTCAAGCCTAGGTAGTGCTTCTTATCTTCTCTGGTTTAGTCTTTGTTTGCTCGTCTGTTTTAGTCTAGTTAAGTCATTATTAGTTTTACTAGAAAACCCCCCTTCTTTATTATTATTTTAGTTAAGTACAAATTTTGTATAGATAAGTCCTTGAGTCTAGTTAGTACAGTCTGTAGAAGTCTGTGGGTTCGATATCCGGACTTACTTTTGTCTTGCTACATACGATAGGTACACTTGCCTGTCGGTAGCTTAGGTTCTAGAGAGTCTAGATTTATTACTTTTTGTCTATTTTTAGAGTCGGTTTTTAGTTAGTTTATTAGCTAAGCTCCGTCGACATCATCGGTGATCAGTCGGCCAAGGTGTTCGTCGGAGAAGGGGGAGCCGGAATTCCTTCTCTTTTGCTTGCTCTCTCGATCGATGCTTCCTTAATCGATGATGATGACGACGACGATGATGATGATGATGATGATGATGGTTAGGGTTTGTTTAAGAATGGAGTAAATTCATATATTTAAGTTGCCAGAAATAATTTCCTAAAATAATGTATTTTAATGTTACTAAAATGCCCTTTTAAAAATAAAAAAATAGAAATATTTAGAAATTATGTGATTGGTTGAAATGGGTTTTCTAGGTTTTTTTAGAAATGAGGGGTTTTCTTATGATCATTCCCCTATATATATATATATATCTACCTACTCTAATAAATAAGTATATTTAGGAGACACGTGTCACATTCTGGTGATATCTGGAATTTGGTTTCCCGCCTCTCTCTCTCCTAATTATTTTAACCATTTTTAATAATTGTATATTGAAAAATATATATCTTCTTATTCTAATAATTTAATACTTAATAAAACTTGGTAAATTATAATAAGATTTAAATTATATATTATCCTAAAATATAATTATATAATTATTAAATATATTTATTATTTGTTTTATAAGTTTGCGTTACACTACGAACATATATTTAAGTATCGCAGTGTAACGCAAACTTACATTTCGTTTAACTTTTTAACGCTTGTGAATTAGCGAACGCTTAAAAAAGGAGCCCCCTATTTTTGCATAAAAAAAACATGAAATCTTTTTTTTGCGATTTGAGCATTTTTTGCCAGGGTTAATGTGTTACCTCAATTAAGGTGGGTTATTATTCACTCCTTACCCTACTTACAAATAAGTAAATAAGTAATTTATCTTTGAATCTCAAGTTTCATTTTTTTTTATTTTCTTACTTATAATTTTTCTATATCTATAAAATTTCAAAAGGATAATAACAATGTTACGGTTATTAAGTATAAGTATATTGTCAATTCAATTCATACGAATCTCAATTACTAGTATGTTTCTTGTGTCACATATATCTAGTTTCTACCAAACAAAATTATGGAATATGATATTCATTTCAAGAAGTTTTATACGCTATTGTATTTTAGTAGTTTATAAGATACATTTACACACACACATATATATTTATATTTTGTTGCTTTGATAGAATTTGTTTTGTTAGTCCTATCTTAAACGAATATTTTCATATTGAACAAATATTTATTTTTTGTTAAGAATGCGTAAAAATATAATTTTCTTATTATGTATCATGCTAAACGACCATCAAACAAGAATAGAATCAGCTATTTTATGGTACTTGACTATTTTGAACTTTGTGAACATCTATACGTAATAAATAAATTCATAGAAGACACGTAACATAATTTTATGTCTTCTTAAACTAACTTTTCCACATTTCTTACCAATTAAATGCCTTTGTCTTAGTTAAATAATGATTTAAAATAACAATACTAATATTATTATTTATACCATTTTTAAAATAAGAAAACATATTATTAATAACATGCTTTTTGAGAAAAAAAAAAACAAATTTTTTATAAAATTTAATTTTTAACAACTATTTTTTTTAAATGAAAAGTTTGTAAAATAAAATGTTTAAAAATTATTTTTTAAATAAAAGCATAAAAAATAATAGTATTATTTTATTACCTAAGAACTTATTTATCTGCAATTTAATCACATTTTCCCTTAAAAATCATATTATAATCCGTATGTTTTCAATTCTAACTATAAATATTTTGTTTATAATATCCGTGTAATAAATATGGAAAAAAAATCAAATAAGAAGAGATTTTTACTTAAAAATAATAAGAACTAATAAAATTTTGACATGTGTCATGATAATTTTGAAATAATATCTTATTTTATTTATTAAATTTTTATCTTTTTTTTTGTATTAGATTTTTTTTGTACTGGATTTTTGTGTTTTTTGTACTGGGTTTTTGTTTATGTACTAAAATTTTATTTTTTTGTACTGGATTTTCATTATTCTGTACTAGTTTTTTTTTTTTTTTAATTTTGCACTAGATTTTTTTTGTACTGTATTTTTGATTTTTGTGTTGGATTTTATTTTTTATGCTGAATTTTGGTTTTTATTATTTTTAGCATGACACATGTCAAACTCTTATTGGTTGTTTTTCTCTACTTAGGTAAAAATTTCTTATCAGTGGATCCAACCCAATAAATATGATACAAAATCTTATCTTATCTTATCTTACTCATATAATAAAATAGTATATTTAGGGGACACATGTCAATTTTATAGCATCCCAAAATTTTTATTTTCCTGCCTATTACCTAACCTAAAAATAATTTTTACATGAATCATTTTATACCCAATTATAAACCCCTTTTTTTAAGTTTTCAATAAATTAAACACAAACCCTAATTATTATATTAAGTGATTTTTACTTGTACGATTTTTATTTTTAAAAGATTATCTCATTTTTGAATATTATATATACATTTAAAAATTTTACGTATAACTTCATATTTTTTGTACTAGATTTTTATTTTTATACAATATTATTATTTTTTTGTTCTTCGTTTTACTTACACTAGATTTTTGAGTTTTTTGTAATACATTTTTATTTTTTTGTACTGTATTCTTATTTTTTGTACTTGATTCTTATTTTTTATGTACTGGATTATGTTTTTTGTACTGGATTGTGCCACGTGTCAGACTTCTATTGCTTCTCACTCTTCTCAGGCAAAAATCTCTTCTTACTGGATCCAACCCCTATAATTATATATACAAAAACTTAGGACAAACTAGGAAAGAAACAAACCTAACAACACTACAATAAATCAGCAGCAGTGCCAACACGTCATGAACCTCAAAGGGCGAAGGTATGCAAGGACGGGGAGGGGCGACCGCCCCCCTCTTTTTTACGTTAGTAGTGTTATTTTCGGACAGAAAGGTTGATTTTTAAAAAAAAATTTGATTTCGCCCCCCTCATTATAAAAAAAAAAATTATACTACCATTTCTTCTAAATATTTTTTTTTCGTAATTGATAAATAAAAATTTAACTTCAAAAGTTACCTACATATTAAAATCCCTATTTTTTTTCCTCTTTATTTCTCCTAAATAAAGTAAATTACGGTTTTGGCAATTGTGGCTTAAGTATTTTAACCCAAAATAAAATCTTCTATCGTTACAGCCCATGTGGTCTAAATAACTAACGGTTTTGGCCCCCAAACTTGACTATTATAACAGTTTTGACCCTCAAACCTAACTATGGTTGGGGGTTAAAACAATTAATTTTTTAAACCATAGAGTTTTATTGATAGAAGATTTTATTTTGGGTTGAAATAGTTAAAACATTTAAACTGCATGGGTCAAAACCGTAATTTACTCTCATAAATATTTAAATCTCACATTCCCCCTGACTTCTTTCTACCCTAATTTCTTTATTTTTTTCTTCTCGATCGCATAGTATTTTCTCTCCTAAATTTTGTCCCCACCAGTCCACCGCCACATTTTCCAGGCCACCACCCACCCTAGATACTTGTTTGATGAAAAAATTGTTGATGCAAATCTAGATAAACGTAAACAATCCTAGGCTAATAATATCAAATGTTGTCGAGCTGAATCGTAATTCTTCTTTCAGATATTACTCTTTTTTCACGCATAATTATTATTATTATATACTTGTATTTTTACTGATTGACCCGACTTGACCCGAATTATTGACCTTAACATGTAACCCGAGTAACCGAGACATACCAATCGATTGAAAAAAAAAATTTAGATTACGTTAATTTTCGCCCCCCTAAAGATCGTTTGAATCCGCCACTTAAGCAACGACCCACACAACAAAACACAAACAAAAATACAACTGCCAGTTGACCCATAAACCGAACCCACTACACGTAAAGCAGTAGCAAGCCAACAAATCACAACTTGCACCATAAGTTGGACCTACACAACCACTCAATTCAGGATTACATAGGATATTTTGAGCGTCATGTGCGATTAGTAAAATTGACCCTTCAAATGGTCCTCAATATATGTAAAAAATATTCAGAAAACGATGATAATCGTGATACAAATAAATTAATAAATAGAACAAGAGAAAATTATTACAGCAAAATAACGTTTTTTACATTGAAAAATAATGTTTGTTTAAAAATAGGCTTATATATAAATACATATAGTAAAATAATGGTTTTATATAGCAAAATGACGTTTTGTTTAAAAATAATTTTATATATAAAATGTATATAAAAAATTTAATATTTTGAGCCCTTCAAAAAATAGGGCCTCATACGGTTGCTCCTCCCGCACACCTAAAGGGCAGGCGGTGAAAGAGGCGACCCTGATAATTGAAGTCCTCTCGCTTTAAAAAATTAACATGTATTGTGAGTTCCGTAAATTTTTGTCCCCTTTTCAAGACGTTAAAGTTCCGACACTAACCTTATGGAAATCTCATATAAACTTTTTCCTACTAGCCACCATTAAAGAAGGCGTTATTCAGGTCCAATTGTTGTATAAACCATTCCTTCTTAATTGCCACCGCTAGTGAGTAAGAGAAGATACTAATTTTGTAACCGGAGCAAAGGTATCATGAAAATTCACTCCCTCTATTTGAGCGAAGACCTTAGCCATGAGTTTAGCTTTATATCTTTCAACTTCCCTATTAGCTTGTTTATTTAGTAGACCCATTCTGAGTCTACATTTTTTTTTCCGATCAGGTTGCTCTTCAAGGGTCCACGTCACGTTTTCTTCAAGAGCTTGTATCTCCCATTGCATAGCCTTTATCCAATTTTTACCCAGTACCATCTTGGTGAAAATACTTTGGCTCATCATTGGAACTAATGACTGCCAAAAATGCTTCATGAGTATTAAAAACTGTTTACAAATAAAATTGGCTAAACTCTAAAGCACGTAAGTGTGGTCAATGGATGGTGGAAGCTTAAGAATGAAATCAGAGGTGAGCAAAAAAACCGGTTTGGTTTACAAACCGATATTTAGAGGATCACAAACCGGTTCCCAGCCAAACCAGTTCCTAAACTGATTTGAACCGCTGGTTTAACATAGTTTCGAGATTTTGGCTTTAAAACCGGTTTCAACCCCTCCAAACCGGTTCCTATAGGTTTGGCATCCCTTCTCTCAAACCGGTTTCAACCAATTCCTAACCCGAACTGGTTTGACAAAAAAAAAAACGGTGTGCACCACTAAATGAAATCATCCAGATGCTTTGGTCTCGATTTGTTTTGTTATTCTTTAGTCGGGCCCAAGTTTTCTGCCAAAGATTCAGTTGCATCAGGCCCATCATTGTCATCATTATTTAGCCCATTTTCTTCTTGTTCAATTGTTTTGGCAGGTCCATGATCATTTTCATGGGCTTCATAGTTTAAAATTTAGTTCAACAAATGAGCCCTTTAAATTTAAAATCTCATTTAGGTCTGGACTTTCATTCACATTTTGGGTTTGTCCCAAACATCTTCATTTTTTTCTCCTTTTTTTTTTCAAAAAAAATATTTATTTTTGATTATTTTTTAGTCTCGACTTGTACAGCCGGCCGGTAGGCGAACCATACATCCCTTAAAACATTGGATTATTTTGTCTAGCATCGAATATTTTATACTCTTTCTTGTGGATTTTATTTCGGTGTTATGGTAATATGCTACACACCTGAGTACTTTCATATGATCATAATTTTTATTTGAATAGAACTTCATACGGCGGTTTGATGACAATTGCCTTTTAGGTCATGCGGTTGATGATATAAATCACTGTCAAAAAGCATTAATTTCAAAATTTTATTGGCAACTTAACCTCGATCTTAGTGCTCATGTCGCCTCGAGTAAATGCTTATGTTTACGCTCTATCACACCGTACTGTTTAGAGTGTGTGAGCAGGTCGTTTCAAGAATAATTCCTTGTTGAGAATAGAAATTAGCCACGTAATTTCATTTAAAGTAAATGTTCCCTTATAACAACTAATCCATTTGATGTTCTTGTCAAATTTGACCATTTCGTGAAAATTGACCAAACAATCTCTTGCATCATAATTATGTTTAAGAAAGAAACCCAAATGACATAACAATAATCGTCAACAGTTATAAAAAAGCAAAAAAACCTTGCTCTTGTTAACGAGAGAGTTGAATATTTTTCACAAATATCACAATGTAGTGAATCAAAACAAACATTTGTTTTAATAGAAAGCTTGAGAAATGTCACATGAACCCTTGGAAAAATGACTTGAGACTTCAAGACATCTATCACTAAATTAAGGTCCCAATTGATTGTTCCTCTCAATAATTGAAATGTTAAAAAATGATGTGTGACACAACAAGTTGTCAGCAATGATAAAGGACAAGATCACGAAGTTTTGGAAGGAAGTGAAGCGTGAAATCTGTGACTGTCACAAAAGCTTTTGGCTTTGGAAGATAGTGTGAAAGAATATTATCATTTATAGGAGCCTAAACATTTTGAGAGGAGGGGCAAAAGAAAATTACAGGCGTCACAATACATGTTGATTTTTTGATGCGAGTGAGGACAAAACCAATATTTCCGACTGTAAAAATAATTCCACGGATGGGAAAAAAAGAGGGGGTAGTCCCCGCCCCGCCCCACCCACCCCTCTCCTCTTCTCTCCTCTCCGTTCCTTTAAATCCTTCGCCACTGTGTAAGAATGTATCCAAGCATTGATGATAATATTTAACTTGTGTTTCTCCAAGGGCCAAGGTCCCTACTACGACAATTAAGTCTTTAGCGACGAAAAAGTCGTCGCTATATGGTGCGTAGACCATAAGTTACAGCGACGACATTTAATCGCTATCATGTTGGCTCTATTGATTCTTCGCTGCAGCTCGGACATATCGTTGCTATAATACAGACTGTAGCGACGATGCGTCGCTATAGGACTGTCAAACATTACAAAAAAAAATCTTCACAATATAATGAAAAAGCATAAAAATTATCTTACAAAAACTTATCAAAGTGAATAGAAGGTCTCAAATGATTGATAGGATAAAAAGAAGATCCCAAGGTGTCGCTATAGGGTTCTACCAATATGATGTCGTTTATTTTAATGCCAGAGAGAAATTAAAAATAACAAAAAAACTATAGCGACGACTTTTAGTCGTTGTAGGATACTTTTAATTTTAATAATATTTTCTTTATTTAATATTTTTATTTATAAATTAAATAAAATCAATAAAAAATCATTTGCTCTATAGCAACGACAGTTAGTTGCTATAAGTTTTCTCATAACAGAGAATATTTCCCCCTTTTACCATAGCTATTGCAACGACTTGTTGTCACTATCCATTGAAAATATTGAAAATTTGAAGTGAACCTACTTCAACGACTTGTCATACCTATAAGCGTTGCTATTGCGACGATTCTTGTCATTGATATATAGGTCACCTCTATAGCTAGTTATTCTTGTAATGCCCCCAACAGTCATTGTTCTTTGAATATAGGGAAGCATGAACTGTTAGACAATCTCATGTGAGCAATGAAAATACCAAGAAGTGATAGAAATATTGTATGAAGCCACCAAATTCAAAATATGTGCAACATTATGTTGGTTACGTCGACCGACATGTATGCATCGAATCAGCTTTGCACACCATCAAGACTTGGAGTGAATTTGTTCAAGAGCTTAAAAAACAATTATATCATGTCAATGGTGAACATGACATTAGAAGCTAGACAGCGTCGGAGCTTGAAAACAAGCTCGGAGGGGGCCGAAGAATTTTAAGGATGAAAACGGAGGGGGCCGAAGGATTTATAGGATAAAAACGGAGGGGGTCAAAGAATTTTTAGGAAGAAAACGAAAGGAACCGAAGGATTTCTGACAAAATATTATTATATCGACTCTTTGAGCGAAAAAACAGGGGGCCAGGGCACCCCCGTGCCCCTTCTATCCTCCGTCATTGAAGCTAGAGATAAACAAAAAAACCGGTTCGGGTTTACAAACCGGTATTTGGTTGATATCAAACCGGTTCCAGCCAAACCGGTCCGAACCGCCGGTTTGGCATAGGTTCGTGATTCTGGTTTCAAAACCGATTTGCAAATCGACCCAAACCGGTTTCAACCTCTTCAAACCAGTTTCAACCCCTCCAATTAAACCGGTTCCTATAGGTTTGGCATCCTCTTCTCTCAAACCGGTTTTCAAATCGAACCGGTTTCACCCCAAACCAGTTTAGGACCATTGACCAAACCGGACCGGTTCCTAACCCGAACCGGTTTGTGCACCACTATTAGAAGCTGGTTATGAAAGTCTAGACAAGTTATAATCATCAAGAAATATGATAATCAATTTAAAGTACATTTTGAGATTTCATGCTTGTCTGATTAATATTTGGTCTTCTATTTTCTTGAATATTGCAAGTATTGGAAAAACAAAATGAGAGTTACAAAAATATTCAAAACCTCAAAGGAAAAAACTAGAAGACTCGATATCAAAATATAAACACCATATGGATGGATCAAAGCTGCAGATCGATGGAGACGCCAATTATGCCAATCGATCTATGCAATGACGTGGGAAGTGAAATATATGATCGGGACATATATGGAATAGTAAATTAAACCTATTGGTGGTACCAGTACTGGAAAGCTACAAGTTTGCCATTGTTTCGTTTCATTCATGTACAAAATAAATATGTGTGTATGTGTGTCTATATATATATATATATAGGGATGTTAAGAAAAATTAACCCACTCTAATTGCTAACACGAAATAACCCGTCAAGATCAAGCCAAATCTTAGATTTTTTTTAACATCATTGTATTACATTTAGAATATTTTCTTCTTTTATGAGTTTGCATAAATTTTTCACCGTTTGAGAGTTAACATCGTTGTAAGTTTTTGACTTACAACACTCAATCTTAAAGAGAAAACCCTTAAACCCAATATGGAGCGACAATTTGGAATCTTGAAAATAAATACGTGGTTCACCAAATCAATTTTAATGTGGGTTCATATATGTGAACCACATATTTAGTTTCAAGATTCCAAATCAATGGTCCAGATAGAGTTGAAGGTTTTCTCTCCAAGATTGGGTTTTCACATGATATATTGATGTGGAAATTACCTGAAAATAAATATATGATCCACATTAACCCATATGAAAATTAATTTGTTTATTCAAAAATCATTTTTTTATTCAGGTTTAATATGGACCATATATTTATTATCAAGATTCCAAATCAATGGTCCAGATATGGTTTAAGGGTTTTTTTTTTCTCTAGGATTGGGTTTTCACATAATATATTGATTTGGAAATTACCTAAAAATAAATATGTGATCCACATTATCCCATATGAAAATTGATTTGTTTATTTAAAACCCAATTTTTTATTCAGGTTTAACATGGACCACATATTTATTCTCAAGATTCCAAATCAATGGTCCATATATAGTTTAAGAATTTTTTCTCTAAGATCGGTTTTTCACTTGATACAATCCATACATATATACATATATATATATATATATAATAAGAAAAAATACTTATAAACTTTTATTTTTAAAGTTTTTAAATATAAAAAGGTTGAACTATTACCATGAAGAAGTTCCTTTTAAAATTTTATGTGTTAAATCTAAAAGAAAATATATAAAAAAAGGATTGTACGTCATTATCAAGTTGAATTATTAGATTATGTACACATAGTATATTTAACATTTCAGTTATGCTTGAAATATTAATTTAATTACTTTATAGTTACAAAATTATTCAACAGAGAACGACTTTTCTTGTTTCAAAATCAATATAATAAGCTTAAATGCATTAAATTCAAAAATTGTAATAAAATTGATTTAATTATGTAAATTATGAATACATTATAAAATTAAATAATTTCTATTCACAAACCTTTGTAATTACACGGGTCTATAACCTTGTTTGTGAGTATGTCATATATCATGTATGTAAGCATTATTTTTATAAAATGAATCCTTAGAAATACAACTTTTATTGAAAACTTACAAACTTTCAAAAATAAAATCATTCATCTATATCTTCGTGAAATGAATGAATTGCAAATCCACACTGTAGACACTTCAATATTATACTCTCCTTGAATGGCATATAACAAACCGCGCATGGTTCATCACTGTTAGTCACCTCCAGAAGTTTAAGAGGGTGTGGGTGGCTTTGAATGTTTTGAATGCCTGGAAGCTTTAATTTGCCATAATAATAATTATCTTCCCTGGATAAGGCATTGAAATATGCTTTGCGTTGAGGGTTTAATGGAACACAACCCAAATGAATAGACTGGCTGCATTCTTGACAGTGATAGAAAAAACCATATGGGTTGAATTCCTCTTCGCAAACTTCGCAAAAATAATCACCAACGTGGTTATCGACTGGACCGTTAGTTAGGGTCATGAGGTGCTTGTCATACCTGTGTCTAATTGTTTCGGGGAACAAGAAACCACACTCAGCATGTATATAAAAACCACAATTGCTGCAACTCAGTGAAGTTTCTTCGAACATCAAACGACGCAAACACAAATGACAATAATCTCCTCTTTCATAGCTACTCGTTATTTTAAGAATATGCTGATGAAGCTTATAATTGAATCGCTCATAATGGTTTAAGAATGCACAACTTACGTCCAGTTTTAAATTACATGTGTCACAATGGTAAACAAATCCATTGCAGAACTTGAGGCAAACACTACATCGGAACATATCATGATTATTAGGTACCTTTGTCAAGAGAAGAAGGGTATGCTCTGGATCAAAACGGTCTTTATGGTAGCCTTTTATTTCAGCAGGCAACCGGGTGCACCACGGATGGAGTACAAAGTCACATGTGTGTGTGCACTTGTAGAACGGCATCGTATCCCTAATTGGTCTCGTACATACATTGCATAAATCTATAAACCTGTTGGTTATTCTTGAAGAGGTTGGCGTCGTCGTCATAATATCATTGCGTTCAGCATCCACAAGAATTAGTGGATGTTGATGACTTTTGAGAGTTATGTTGGTCTCTTCATAAGCTTCTTCGGAAAACAACTCTTTTAATGTTTCATCGGGTGGCGGGAGATGCATAATAGGCAGAAATTTTTCATATTTTAAGTGCTTACCTGATGAAAATACAATGCTTTATATAACAAAAATAAATGAAACACTTTTATGAAAACTGTATCAAAATCCAAACATAAATTAATTCATATATATATATATATGGAGATGATCAAATGTTAACACATGTATATTGCGTTAACCAAATAACTATATCTTATTACTTTAGGACCCACGTTAAAGTAAATCTAAAGGTATATGTTTTTTTTCTTTTTTTAATTAGTGTAGTGTCCACTTACATTAATAAAAATAGAAGAAAAAACCTAAATCTTTAGATTTACTTTGATGTGAGCCCCAAAGTAATAAGACGTAGTTATTCAGTTAACGTAATAAGGAATGGTTAACATTCGAACCATCCCCTAATCAAAATTTTTATCAATAAATTTTGTTTTTCGTTTTTTGTTTTAAATTTTGTTTATTATAAGGTTAGATCTATTAACAAAAAGAAAAAAAATATAAAAATATATGTAACTCATTGATTACATATATGTAACTTGTAAACTACATATATGAGTTACATATATGTAACTTTATTGATTACATATATGTAACTTTGTGATCTACATATTTTTATTAATTTTTTTTTGTTTATACCATTTCTAAGCTAAATATAAAAAATCATGAAATTTTCTTTTTAAAAATTGATTGTTAGTACGAATTTTCTTAGTTTTTCTTCAAAGTAATGAGTTTTCTTTTAAACACTCCCCTATATATATATATATATATATATATATATATATATATATGAGGGTTCAAAAGAAAAACTTCTCATTTTGAAGAAAACTCTTACTAAAAAGTCAATTTTTATTTTTTTTTTCATTGTTATTTATTATAAAATTAGAAATGTTATAAGTAAAATTTTTTTTAAAAAGATACGTAAATCACAAAATTACGTATATGTAACTCACATAGTTACATATGTAACCTATAAAGTTATATATACGCAACACATATATGTAGCGTACAAATTACATATATTTAAAAACATGAAGCACGTATATTTTTTTATTTGTTAACATTTCTAACATTATAATAAAAAGAAATGAAAAAAGAAAACCAAATTGATTGATAATAATTGTGAATAGTTTCCTATGTTTTTTTTCCAAAATAAAGGTTTTATGTGTAACCTTATCCTATATATATATATATATATATATATATATATGTATGTATATGGGAAGGGTTTCAATGAAAACCTTCATTTTCGAGAAAACTTAGAAACTAATTACAATTATTATCAATCAATTTTTTTTGTTTTACATTTTGTTTTATTATAAGGTTAGATTTGTTAACAAAAATAGAAAAAAATATATGTAACTCATTGATTAAATATATGTAACTAGTACACTATATATATATATATATATGTCACATATATGTAACTTTATAGGTTACATATACGTAACTTCATGATCTACATATTCTTATTAATTTTTTTTGTTTATAACATTTCAAAGCTAATAATATAAAATCATGAAAAAAAAATTTAAACCTGAATAAAAAATTGGATTTGAATAAACATATGTAGTTAAATGTGGACCACATATTTTTTTCAATATATATATAGAGATTGTATCATATGAAAACCCGATCTTAGAGAGAAAACCCTTAAGAATATGTAGGACACGAAGTTACGTATATGTAACTCAAAAAGTTACGCATATGTAACTAGTATGTGTAACATACAAGTTACATGTATGTAATAACATAAAATACATTTTTTTTTCTTTTTTACATTTCTTACCTTATAATAATCAGAAATATAAAAGAAAAAAACAAAAAAAAAATTAATTGGTAATGATTGTGATTAGTTTTCTTGCTTTTTTTTCAAAATAATGGTTTCCTTAGAAATACTTGCATATATATATATATATATATATATATATATATATATATATATATATATATATATATATATATAGGGATTGTATCCTATGAAAACCCAATATTAAAGATAAAATCCTTAAATCCTATATGAGCCATTGATTTGGAATCTAAAAAAAATATGTGGTCCACATTTATGTATTCAAACCCAATTTTTTATTTAGCTAGGTTTAATGTGGACCACATATTTTTTTCAAGATTCCAAATTAATTACTCACATAGGGTTTAAGAGTTTTCTCTTTAAGATCGGGTTTTTACAGATACAATCGCTATGTATATTAAGTAACTATGGTGAACGTATCATCCTATGGTTAACCCTTAAAAAATGTGTGAATCTTGACCTTCATTTGGAATCTTAAAATTGATTTTTTATTCAACTTTAACATTAATCATATAAATATTTTCAATATTCAAAATGGATGGCCTACATAGGATTTAAGGGTATTCAATTCTCTTTAAGATCAAGATTTTATGGTTTTAAGGGTAATCAAAATTGATGGCCTATATAGGATTTTAAGGGTATTCAAAACGGATGGCCTATATATATATATATATATATATATATATAACAACTTGTGTTTTGTGCATTTAGTCCCTTAAAAAAGTTAAGTAAAAGATTACCTTTACCCCAACTTGAATTTTTACTAGTACAACAATGCAGATGAATATAATATCTACATTTTTCGCATTTATAAATCCAAAGATTCTCCATATAAGCGAAAGAATTGCCGCATACCCTACATGGAGGATTAAATTTAGCTTCTTGTTCTACTTTTGTAAATGAGTAAGTGAGGACGAGTGGGTGAGCATGAAAGAAACTACGATGTGTACTATCTTGAATTAGCAACCTTTTCAAACGAAACACACAATCACTATGAATGACAGAACGAAAACACGTGACACAATGATAAAATACCCCTTCTTGTATTCTCCCACAAGCATCACACTCTCCTGAACACTTTCTATAAATTGGAATAAGTGGATGTTTATGGCTAGGGTGATAAATAATATGGTATTGTACCTTGTCCATACAACATTCTAAACATATGTTAAACATACATTTAGAACACTTGTAACGAAGTTGAATATGATGAGGAATAGTTTTACATATATGACACCACTCTTGTGACTTGTCTAGGAGGAGGGTAAGAGTATGTGCACTATGAGAGGCATGATCCCACTTTGTTGGGAGTTCTGCACATAACTTATGGACCGAGTAGTCACATTGGTCACATTTGTAGTAATACCTATGTAAAAAGATGATTTCTTGATATTGCATGGACATTGAAAGGCTTGTTTGATGATCAAATCCTCCTCATCATCATATACTTCTTCATCATGTGGATATTTTGGATTCAAATCTATAAGAATCAATGGGTGTTCATGTTGTAACACCACCATTATATATGGTGACTATGTTTCTTTCTTTTATGTATGATGATCTAGGACTTGACAATGGAAGGATAATATAGAATGAGGTATAAAGGATATAGCGTAAGAGAAATTTTATATATACACATCATTGTTCTTTGTTGATCTCTAAAGTAAAAGGTATAACAATATTTTCAAGAAACTATTTTGACACCCTTTTCTTTCCAACAAATGATTCTTATAGAACATTTGGATGGTTAAGATGCTTGTAGTCTATCTTAGAGGTGTAAAGTAAAAAAATTTATCAAAGAGATACATAGAATATATTTAGAAGTGATTATATAAGTTTGTATAATTCTATCATTCTAAAGACCTAGATAATCGATGTTACATAAAAATATATAATACCAAGTTCTGAAGTTTGGTTTGGTCACTAATATGGCAACTTGATTATTGTGTTTTAAATATATAATTTTCTAATACATATAATTGAACAAATAGATTCATTAACCAAATAGATAATATTTCATATGCAGGTAAAACTCCTGTAAATTATTAACGCTTGGACCAACACAAGATTCTAAATGATATAAACTTAATAGTTAATTATTAACAAAATTTAATCGTTTTAGGGTTTTGAATATAAAGTTCTATTAGTTTGAATACATTGTCAAATAAAAGAGCAAACGAATAGAATAGCTAGAAATTGTTTCCTTTTCTAACCATGTTTTAGAATGCTAACCATCACTACAAGAACTAAAGTTTTCAAACGATTGATAAGAGAAAACTTACTCTAAAATAGATTAATGTCCTAAAAATCCTCCCCCAATGGCGAGAGATCGATATCTATCGTTTGAAACAATGGTTGAAACCGATATGTTTTACCCAATGCATGCCCTATAGCGACAACATGTCGTCGTTGTTTTACGTTTATATATAATTCACATATGTTACAATCTAACACAGGTTTATTTGATACCTTTGTAGCCGAAAATTACACATGTGTTAGCTACAAAAATAATGTGTTAGTTTTTTGAACCCATGTAAATGTACACTTGCAAATAAAATAAGAAAGTATTGTTTATATGTAATAATTATATTAAAAGAACAATAATTTAATTAGATTTATCTTCATTTGAGTTATCATTGTTTAGCAGTAGTGTACACGGAGTTAACAAATAATATACACATAGAATAACTATATGTTAAAACCATGAAAACTTTTCTAAAATTATAATCAATCTAGGAGGAGTTCGGAATACATATTTCCAAGATTCTAACCATGTTAAGAAGACTTGGTGACAAAATTGAACGTGACTTTAGTTTCGATAAATAACAACTTACAATTGAGTCATATTTAAAGAAGTCATATCATTAAGTACTTATATGTCGTAAATAAGTACCTTTAAGTCATTACAAATTTGTATATTTGATAGGGTGTTTAGATCATTTTAAAAGTCTACAATCATAATTATAATTTAATTAAATATTAATATAGAATACTTTAAAACAGAAATATAAGCGGAATGAAAATATATTGATGAAAATGTTAATTATCATATTGTTTTTTTTATTATACCGAATGAAATAAGTTGATTTGATAAAAATTGAAAAAAAAAAGGTTTGTACATACACAAGAAAAGAATATTTGTTGATAGATACGTTGCTTTATGAAACATCTATATTTTATTATTTAGTTAGCAAATTGTCTTTTTATTTTATTTTATTCTTTTCTTGTAGCTCATTTGTGAAGTGGTCTGCTAAATTTGCCTTTTAATTACCTTAAACCGAAAAAGAAAAAATCGGTGATTGGCTTTTCTCAACCGATTGATTATTGTTTTTTGGTTTTCGGTTTTTTAAAGGTTTTAAATTTTTTTTTAACAAATATGTTTAACTAATAAACAATTAGTCAATATACCAACTCGATTGACGTTAACATGCTTTCATTATATATGATTAACCCCATAACAAAATGTAACAAATTTTATAAATAGGTATGTTAGAAAACTAATATTCAATCGCATATAAAAGGAAGAAAAAAACCCAAAAAGTAAACTTTTTTTTGAGCAGCGAAGGTCTCAATCGTGTGAGACTATTGTTATAGGACATGTCACCAAGGTCTTTTTACCAGGACCTCCCATGAACCCTCACAACCACCTCAGGAGGAAACCTCACAGGAAAACCCCTGACCCCCCACAAACACTTTTTCGCTGTGGGAGGGTTTCGAATCCGAGATCTCCCATTTGGAAGAATCCCGGGGTGCCGCTGAAGCACTGCCTCATTGGTAAAAAAAAGTAAACTTAATTAATGGTTTGAATTTTTAGGTTAAAAGAATTACTAAATCAAAAAATATAAATTACGGTTAATAGCTTGGTTTGTTTCGGTTCGGTTATATGCATCAGCTCGATTAGTTGATTTGGTTCAGTTATAAATATATGATTAACAAAAATCAAACAAAAAATAATAATTTTTTCAAAAAAATTACAACTAAACCGACGGTTATTGCTTAATCGGTTCGGTCATTTCAGTTTCATTTTGCTTAATTAAGTTTTCTTCACATCCATAATTTGTTCATCTAATGATCTCTCTTACAAGGTCAACCCTTATTCTATGTGAGGTGAAACCAGGTCTTCAGGCCACCTGAAAATTAGTTGCCATTTAAAAAATATATATATATATATGTGTTATTTGGCTAATTTTATTATTATAGAACACTTAAAAGAAGTCTTTATACTTTTTCCATAATTCAAGAAGACCTAAGCTAAATTTCTTTTATAATATCTTCTTTAAACTTATATCGTTTTCACTTTTATCATAATGTCCTAATTTTGCTTAAAGAAATGTTCAAAAAAAGTATAGTTTAGTAAACAAAAAAAAGTAAAGAAATTGGCAGAGAAGTCGTCGGTAATGAAGGACAAATCTGATCAATCAATCTTTCCTTTGTTTTGAGAAAATGAAGTGTTGCATCGTCTTCATACAGACTATAATAACATAAAAGAACTTGTAAATATATTTTATTCAAATCAATATATTAATATCAATAAGGACTCAAGTTTTAAGTTTGCTTGAGACATACAAAAATATTGAGCCGCCCTTGCTTTCTTATGTATCTATACACACATACACATAAAGTTTGAAATACAAAGAGTTTTTATCATAAGAAGCATATAAAGGAATATCAAGCAAGTAAAATTTATTTACTGATTTTGTTTTCATTTGAGTGATCATGTTTTTAATAAAATTAGCTTCTTTTACGTTTCCCCGGCCCCCAAAATATGTATAACATGTGTGAAATTGATTTTGGTTTCAATGTGATTTTGTTTTTCCAATTGTACGTGTGATCTTATTTTCACTTAAAATTACATTTGCATGATTAAGCGTATGCGCGATTTTGATTTAGAAACGAAATCCATTTTAGGTTATTCACAATTTGTATTAAATCACACTAGCGTTAGCGTTATTTATATATATATTGAGGAGATAATAACACAAATGCTACTTGAAAATCATGCAAATTCAAATTAAATATCTAAATGTTTGCATTTTTTATAACATTATTATTTAATATCATTATGTAATACGAGAAAAATGAAAAAAATAAGATACTAAATACATTAGAATGATATGTGTTCTCTCATTTAATTAGAGAGACGAAAAATAAGAATATGCTAAGATTAAACAAGAAAGTAAGACATATAATCTTAGTTAGTTTATAGTACAGATTCATAAATTATCATCCAAGATTGTGTAGGGCCATTTCTAAAATGATAGATTGTCATTTTATTGAAATCATATCTCATGCCGATTTATTTGATGCCTTTGACACGGGTTTTCCATTTTACTTGTGTTTGAAATAATTGTCAAAGAAGTTTGATAGATTAATTATATGAAGCAAGAATAGATTCTATCCCTTCTTTCTGAGTCTGGTAAAATGGACGGGTTACATCGGGTTGAGTAACAAATTAAAATGGGCTCGAGTCAGGCTGAATGCGAGTCATAATAAGTTTTAAGCAAAATAAATTTAGATCTAAATAAGTCATTTTTAAAATCATGAATTTAATTCAAATTAAAATGACCTAAAACTGAACAAATATTTTATTTGAATAAATTTTAACGATTTTCTTTTCAAATATATTATTGATTATTCTTAACCGTTTGAATAAATGATATTCACAAAGTTTTCATGCTACTCGATCATATTGACTTGCATTTTGTTAAGGTGTTACCTACGTCAACATGGTCTATGCTATAAAGATACCCCTTTCAACCAAAATACAATAACTATTCACCTAAATCAATTCATAAGAAATTCACCGATTTAACTGAAAACCAAAAATTGTTTACGGTTTCAGTTTTTTACCATTGTTTAATCAAATAAACCAAAACTAAACCAAACCATTTGTATTTTTATGTATTTTCAACCATTTTTATGTATTTCTAGATTTTATTGATACATTTCTTTTATTTTATTTTCATTTTTTTTGTGTACCCATGCCCCATGGTAAACATTTAATTGAATTTTATTGTTAACCTTCTATTTGGATAACATAATGTTAACAAAAAAAAATGCTTATGCTCATATACAACAAGTTTCTTATTGTTCTTATAACATTATTCAAAGGGAAACCAAACAAAAAAAAAGTTGAAAAAAATAGAATTGGAAAGTAAAGAAAAAAATTGAACTGAAAGAGGTCTTGTGCCAGGAATGGCAGGGCCGGCGCCGCTCTTAAGCAATGCCGGTCTTAAACAATAAAAATGTTGAGCTAGTAAGCTGTGATAGGATATTCATATTTAGGGCCCAACTAAGCCCTGAGGACACCTTCTGCCCAAAGCTCGGTAATTATGGTTTTGGTTTCGGTTAAAGATTATTTAATAACCAAGAGTTGATTATCGGTTTTTGCATATCCTAAAAAACGAATCAAACTGAACCGAACACACCCTAGTTTCAATCTAATAGTGATTTGTTTTTGTTGTTAGAGACCTTATCGATCTTGATTTAGAGATGGAACATGCCTGCTAGAAAGGAAAGAAAACAAAAGGAAATGAGAGGCGAAGATAAAAAAATTGATCTAAAAAACTTTAATATGAATGGCTTTATGAAAGATAAAAAATTATATTTTTTTATTAAAAAGGAACATTTATATAAAAATAAAATAGAACAATTATATAAACAACAATAACTAAAGTAAAATGAAAAAAAAAAACTATAAAAGGCAAAAAGAATGTATGAATTGTAAAATATGTTAACTTGAGCAAGAGTAAAATTAAGATAAAGAATACTCGTTCAACACAATTCAAACAGGATCACAACCAACTCTTAATTTTAGTTTGAATCGTTCATACAAAAAGTTCTAGTCTCTCAGATTCAATGTAATTTAGTTTTTTTTAACACCACCATCATATACTAAAAGGTAACGAGTAACTAACAACTAATACACCCAAATACACATCCAAAATTCGCATTAAAAGCAACATATAACGCGGCCACAAAAGCAAACACCCACTACCAAAAAAACCTAAAACCAAAAAAATATTGTATGAGACTTGTAATATATTTTATTAAGGGAAAATTACCAAATTAATCATAGTTGACCAAATTTTTACCAAACTAATCACTCAAATTCCCGCATCTTAGACGCCTCTTTATATGTCACTTTAAACGTCATTTTTCTGTACTTTTTGTAAACATATGAGCCCACATGTCGAGACTTTGTTGGGGTCTAAATGGGTGTCTTAAGACCCCTTTTATACCCGCATCTTAGACGCCGCTTTAGTTCTGTCAAATCTGTTAAAGTGACGTCTAAGACGCCGGTAGAAAAGGGGTTTTAAGACGCCAATTTAGACCCTGACAAATTCACGGACATGTGGGCACATATGTTTACAAAAAGTACACAAAAAGAGCGTTTAAAGTGACGTCTAAAGAGGCGTCTAAGGGGCCGAAATTTAAGTGATTAGTTTGGTAAAAAACTGATCAATTATAACTGATTTAATAATTTTCCCAAAAACCCATAATCCAATGCAATTTAGTAAAATAAATGTAGATTAGGTGCTTTTAAAAGAAAAAAGGAATAGTTGAGGGGCCAAATTGATAAAGATGACAAAGAATAGGACACACATATGCCCCTAGATCGCACTTTGAATTCGAAAACACACCATCACAAGCGCGAAAACAGAGGTTGAATCCCCAATTATATATATATTAAAAACCAACATTTTCCCCCTCACATTTTACTGTTCCTTTTGTACCTAATTTTATGCATGTGGTACAATTAATTGTAGCGTCTGCTTATACATACATATATCAGTACCTAAATTCTTGAGCATCCAGCTTCCTGCCATCATCGTTCTTCAGTTTCTCCCTCCTTCGTGACTGTCATGGATGATGTCTAGGTTTCCTCTTTTCAAGCTTCAATATAATTTCTATCCCATCAGAAAACACCATCGTCGACAGCACACCTTCATTTTTTTCTCCTCCGAAATCTCATCCACCTCCAACGCCATCATCACCATTAACAATACTGTCTGTCAAACATTATTTGGTACAGGTCTCATTGCGCGTCGGACTGTTGAAGAATGATTCAAAGTTGGTGCTTGGAACTCTCTCTCTCTCTTCACTGTTATCTAGTCATGCACGTGCCCTATTTTTCAGTTTGTTTAGTTAAGTTTATTTGAATAAGCCTTTAACGGCATTTGATTCAGTCACCTTTTCTGTTGAGTATTTTTAGCATTTCTTTATGTATTTATAGGGCTGTCATGTACTGTATTTGATATCAGTGATTTCATAAATAAAATAATCAAGAGTTCCTTGCCATTACTGTTCTTTGTTCTTGTTTATTGCTTTTATACCAACAAACGTGGTATCAGAGCACAGCTCTATACTCGATCCATGGCGACCAACTCCACCAACCCGTCTGTTGCTAACATCACAGCTCCTGTTGTACCTATTTTTAAAGGCGAGGGGTATGAACACTGGAGTCTCAGGATGAAGACCATCCTCCGCTCATGTGAGTTATGGGATGTTGTTTATCTTGGGATTACAGCTACTGCTGGTACGCCGGAACAACTTAGAGAGACAAAGAAAAAAGATGCTATGGCTATGTCTATCATCCAGCGTGGGGTTCATGACCAATTATTCTCACGCATTGCTGCTTCCGACACTGCAAAAGATACATGGGATACCCTACGCATGGAATTTCGAGGTGACACACAGGTTCAAAATGTCAAACTTCAAAGCCTTCGGAGAGAATTTGAAAACTTTACTATGAAGGAAGATGAAGCTGTTGGGGAGTACTTCTCTCGCGTGTCCTCTAATGTGAGCCAACAACGCTCATATGGAGAGGAAATCTCTGATCAGAAGGTTGTTGAAAAGGTTCTTCGAAGCCTATCCACAAAATATGACTACGTGACTCCATCTATAGAAGTGGCGTTGGATTTGTCCACGATCACCCCTGTGAAACTCATGGGATTACTCCAATCCCAAGAAGAAAGAATGCATGGCAGAATGATCACGAGTCCCACAAAACCAATTGAAAGGCAAGATGAAAAAGCGCTTCAAGTGTTCCAAGAGAGCAGCAAACCAACTCGCGGACGGGGTCGAGGCCGTCCGATGTCCAGAGGCAGAGGCCGTGGTAGAACCGGGTTCGATCGAAGCAAAGTCCCTCAGTGTTCTACCTGCAAAAAGTTTGGTCATCTTCAAAAAGATTGTTGGTACAATGAAGAAGCTCAGGTAAATGTAGCAGAAAATGAAGAACCCAATGACACAGCAGCCGAAAGTGAGTCTCAACGCCTGTTAATGGCAATCATCTCTGAACCAGAACCATTGTCGTTAATGGCATCTGTCACAAACTCAGGTAACCCATACTCATCTCTGGTTCATAGACTCGGGGTGTTCTAATCATATGACCGGCTCCAAAAACAGTTTTGTAACTCTTGATGAAACATTTACCTTGGATGTTATTCTGGGTGATAAAAAGAAATTAAATGTTATGGGCAAAGGAACTGTTAAAATTTATATTAGCCCTACATCATTCAAACTTTTGGATGATGTGTACTATGCTCCAAACCTGGAATACAATCTTTTGAGTGTTGGTCAAATGATAAAAAAAGGGTATGTTGTTGTTTTTGATGATGGAAAATGCATGATTCGAAGTAAAGAAACAGGAATGAAACTTATGGAGGTTGGAGTGGCAAATAATAACATGTTCATTTTGAACACCACCACATGCTTGGCAACTATTGCCAATACATCACTCACTAAACAGGAGGCCGAGTCACTAAAGTGGCATCTTCGGTTTGGCCACCTTCACTTTGATGGCCTCAAACAATTGCATGATGCTCAAATGGTGGTGGGATTGCCAAACATAAGTACTGCAGTTAAATGTGAAGCATGCATCATTGGCAAACAAGCAAAGACTCCGTTCACATCCACTTCATGGCGTGCCAAGCACAAGTTGGAACTGGTTCATACCGATGTATGCGGCCCTATGCAAGTCTCAAACCGGGCAACGGGAGCAAATGTTTCCTGATAATCAACACCGTGTTGTTGAGAATAGCCCTTGGCTACAAGACGGGCTTTGTACCTCTGAATTTCGCCATGTGGACCGAGTTTGGTTTTAAACAACCACTTCACACCAACAACGTTTTTGTCAAGTGGGAGTTGGACCAGTTCCCACGTTCGGTTTCTTTCAATAGCTGCAAGTTCTACCTGTCAATTTGCTCTCAATGTCTCCGATCCACTCACTTACACTGAAGCTGTTCAAGATAATAAATGGATCCAAGCAATGAAGGAAGAACTTGCAGCTATTGAAAGAAACCGAACGTGGGAACTGGTCCAACTCCCACTTGACAAAAACGTTGTTGGTGTGAAGTGGTTGTTTAAAACCAAACTCGGTCCACATGGCGAAATTCAGAGGTACAAAGCCCGTCTTGTAGCCAAGGGCTATTCTCAACAACACGGTGTTGATTATCAGGAAACATTTGCTCCCGTTGCCCGGTTTGAGACGATTCGTATACTTCTTGCTGTTGCTGCTTACAGGGGATGGAATGAGCATCAACTTGATGTTAAGTCAGCTTTCCTTAATGGTGATTTAACTGAAGAAATTTTTGTTGAACAGCCTCAAGGATTTGTCATTCATGGCAAAGAAAATATGGTGTACAAGTTGAAGAAAGCCCTGTATGGCTTGAAGCAGGCTCCGCGAGCCTGGTATGAAAAAATTGATACGTATTTCTTGAACCACGGGTTTAAACGCAGCAGCAATGAACCTACTTTGTATGTCAAGCTACATGACAAAGGTATACTTTATGTATGTCTTTATGTTGATGACATTATTTGTTCTTCTTCCTGTGAAAAGATGATTACAGATTTCAAGCATAGCATGAAGAATACATTTGAAATGACTGACATGGGGCGTCTCAATTTCTTCCTTGGTCTTGAAGTCAAACAAACCAAGGACGGGATTTTTGTGTGCCAAGAAAAGTATGCCAATAGCCTGTTGTCACGGTTTGATATGAATACAAGTAAAGTTGAAGCAACTCCAATGAATTTCAATGAAAAGCTCCAACTTGAAGATGGGAGTGATCAAGCTGATGGAGAACTATACAGAAGCTTAGTGGGTGGTTTGATTTATCTCACACATACTCGGCCTGACTTGGTGTATGCTGTGAGCATGGTGGCACGTTACATGCATCACCCATCTAAACTTCATTTTGGTGCTGCAAAACGAATTATGAAGTATGTTGCTGGAACTAAAAACTTTGGCATTTGGTACAAAAAGGAGCAGGAAATTGTTCTCACAGGCTACAGTGACAGTGATTGGGCAAGTTGTCCAGATGATAGAAAAAGTTTATCAGCCTATGTTTTCACTCTAGGCAATGGTGCTATTGCATGGTGCTCAAAGAAACAACACACAGTAGCTCTATCATCTACTGAAGCTGAGTACATCTCAGCCACAGGTGCCACTTGTCAAGCCATCTGGATAAGAAGAATTTTAGAAGATCTCGGGCTTCAACAAACTGAAACTACTGTGATATACTGTGATAACAAGTCTGCCATCAATCTTTCCAAGAATCCGGTTATGCACAAAAGGTCTAAACATATTGAGCTTAAATATCATTTTATTAGAGAAATGGTGATGAAGAAAATTGTGCGCCTGGAGTACTGCAGTACACACAATCAAATGGCAGATGTGTTTACTAAGTCACTAGCCAAGGAAAAGTTTGTGAAGTTCAGATCTGTAGGATCGGGTTGTTATCTCTAAACAACACTTCACAAGTATTTCTTACTTAACTCTAACAGATGCGGAATGTTCTGTTAGAATGATCTCACAATTTCACTCAAAATGACACAATAATAATCTTTGAACAATATTAAGAACACAGGAATAATTCAAGCTCAAGGATATATTTCTCTCAAAGTGGAAGTATACAAGCAAGCACACTTCAAACAACAATACATTGGGAGGTTATATAGCCGAGGCTACAACCGTATACACTTAGGAATACAAGTTGGGTATACTAGACAAGTACATAAAGTAAAGCTTATTCTAGTATGTTGAGTGTCTTAACAGGCTAAGACACTCTTTCATAATCATTACATTAATAGACATTGACTTTACAAAAGACTACTAAATACAAAAGACATTTAATGTTATTGATCTTCAAGGCTTCAGATAATCTTTTGCATTTAATGTAGCATGGGAGAGGTAAGGTGCTTTATCTGACTCATTACATGTTGTCTCTATCTTTACTCAGACCAGCATGTCTTGTGTCAGTACCTTTTGTACCATAAGTGTAATCTGCTACAGTCTTTGTCAGAGGATAAACCTCGGAAGTCTTTGTCTTTAGTGCATGAGAAGATTCCTCGGAAGTCTTTGTCTTCCGAGCGTAAGAGGATTCCTCGGAAGCAGTTGTCTTGTACAACCTTCGGCAGGAACCAGTTATCCTTCGGAAGCAATGCTGCTTCCGAAGAATCACTTCTTCCTTCCGAAGGTGTTTATTCAAAGAGACTCCTATACTTGGACAAAACAAGAAGTTTGGTGAGTATCAGCCTTTATTAGTCTTTACAGTCTCCCCCTAGGCTGATGCTACCAAAACTTCTAAGGAATAAACCTTGGCTTCCATGTACCCCTCAGTACCTGTGCCCTTTTTCTAATTAATCTGATAGCTGACCTCCCATCTGCTCCATTGTCAGGATTATTGAGAGGGAGCATATCTAGATCAAATATATAGGGTTTTGCCAACATCATCAGATGCAAAAGATCCACCAGTTTTATTTCTCCATTGTAGTCGGTGAGGATGAATATCCTTTCTTGTGCATTGAAGCTCCAATTTACCAAAGGGATGTATGAATGCTCATGCATTAGTCTGCTGATATCCATCATGTCTTCTAGGGTTTGTGTAGTTTTGGGAGTTGCTTCAGATGTGGCTTCAAGTACTGAGAGTGTTGTATCAGGCTCAGAGTCGAAGGGGATAGTTTTTGTTTCCTTTTTCCTTTTAGCCATGCTCTTTCTTCTTGTGAATCTTGGTTTGTCTTGAGCAGTGGCTTGACTCCTCAGAACTCTGGCCTGTTGGGCTTCCACAGTTGATTCTACTGCTGCACCTGTTGTTGCAGTAGGCTGTGGCCCAATATCCTCATTCCTTGAGGGTTCTGTTCTCCTCTCTTCAGCCTGTGTATGTCTCTCAGGATCAGGGTTTGGTGTTGATGGTTTCCTTGTAGTCTTCTTACCCTTTTTGAAGACTGAGGAGATTGGCATGTTATCCATACTTGGACTTGAAGGAGGAGATATTGGTTCTTCTTTTGGATTTAGGGGGAACATGTTGGGGAACATTGCTTTTGTTGCTGCCCCACACATGACTTCTTCTCCATCTCTGATCCCTGCACCAGAGAGGGGAAATTCTATTGTAGCTCCTTCCCCTAAACCTAAGCCTCTCATTAGGCTTTCCTTTCTTGCCCTTATTTGTTCAATTGAAGGTAACTCACCTCTTGCAACTTTGGCTTTTATATCTCTGATATGCATATCCATGGTTGAGTTCTTCATTGGGCCTAGCTGCCGAGCATGGAAGCCATATTCCAAGAGAAAGGCCTTGTTCTTGTCTCTGTAGGCCTTCTCTTTTTGCTTCTTTGTAAGTACACTCAGGGCCTTTGATGCAGCAACAGCTTGTTCTTGCTGCTGCACCTTGTCCAGCTCGGCAGCCATTCTAGGTACCGACCAGTTGATGACTTCATCAAAGTCATAACCTTTTTCTTCTAGCAAAGCAGAGAGTCTAGCTCGCTCTTCATCTAGAGAAGTGTTTGGTCGACCCTTTGTTTTCTTTGGTCTCATCTCCTCCTGTTCTGCTTCCTCCTCTGGGGTTAGCTTACGTTTTCCTTTGTCATCAGCAGTTATTTTTGCCCCAGAGGAGATTTCTTCTGTTGCCTCACCAGCTGGTTCATTGGCATGTAGCTCCTCTGTGGAGGAAACATCCAGGATGACTGGGCCTTCGGAGGCAGCTGCAGCTTCGGAATTAACCTCAGCATTCACTGTCTCCTCCAGTTGACCAATCCCCTTAGATGATTCCTTATTAGATTCCACAAAGGGCTCAGGAGAGGAAGAGAGAGCTTCAGCAGCTTCTGTCCCAGAAGGGGACACAGATTTCATGGAAATTGGTTCTTCTTGTGCTGTGTCTTCCCTGACAACCTGAGCTGCAGTCTCAAAAGGAGACTTAGTCCCAAGAGGGGACTGAGGTTCCAAAGAGACATTTGATGTTTGCTGTTCAGTCTCTTTGGCAACCTCCCTTGTATCCTCAGAAGCAGAAGAAGAGGAAGTAGAAGAAGAATCTTGAAAATAAGTACCCAAGAAGTCATCCCATTCAGCAGTCAAAGTGACTAAGGATGGATTAACTTCCTGTGCACCCTCCTCTTCTCTTGCTTCTGATCCTGACCCTGCAGTTGGTATATTCTCCCCCTTTTTGGTAGCATCAGGGGAGGTGAAAGTGGTAGTAGCAGGATCAGGGTGAAATGGATGTAGAGTGACTGGGGGACGCCTCCTGAGGTCCAGAATAGTGGCATGTTTGGTTTGGACCTCAAGCCGCAGGGTAGCCACCTCAGCTTCTAACTGAGCTACCCTGGCTTGGAGGGAAGTTATTGTAGCCGTCAATTCCTGTGTGGATGTGCCCTCCTCTACCGGAGTAGAATCATGGGGCGATGGAGTCCTGAGCCTAGCTCCTGCACCTCCACCACCAGATGTGGGTTCTTGGCACCCTGGATTCCCTTCATTGAGAAGAACCTCAAAGAAGTCCTCCCCAATATAGGTTGCCGCAGGTGAGGTCCTATTGCCTGTACCACTGTCCTGTGGATCTTTATTAAGATCAACAGTAGTGGCAGCCTCACCTGCATTGACCCCTTCAGAACTACTGGGGCCAACCTCTGATTGAATAGGCTCTGGGTCAGGGAACCGAGCTTGTAACTGTGTCACCACTCTCATTAAAGTTTGGGAAGTGGGAGAGAGTGGTTCCTCCAAAGCTAGAGCAGGGGTTCCTTGAGCCTGGGTGATAGTATGGGTGGGGGGCATTTCTGGATGATATGAACCTGGAGACTTGGGAGACAGTCTCTTATCTAATGAAGTTGCTTCATGAGAAGCAAACTCAATGATGGGTGCATCCCTTTGAATATTCTCAGATATGTTTTGTGACATAAGCTGAGGGCTTTCAGGCTGGTTAAGGGCAACCACAGGTTTCAAAGGAAGAACCTGTGGAGAAACAAGGGGTGTGGCTTTCACCTTAGGTAGAACTGTGCCCTGAGCAGTTCTTTTAACCTTTTTCTGTTTGGGTTCAGTAGAAGGAGCCTGAACAACTGTAGAAAGTTGCACAGGGTTTCGTTTGCGTTTGTAAGTGATTTTTATGGGGTGAGGAACAGAAGTGGAAGGTGTGGGTTCAGCATCTGTGGGGTAAACAGAGCTGTCACCTTCTGGAGCAGGGGACTCCATAGAGGAAAGAAGAGGAGTGAATGTCCCAGAGAACTGAGCACTCTTCTTCTTGAGTTGCACAAAAATCTTGGAAGAGACCAAGGGCATTTTGTAAGTATTCCCAGTTAGAGAAAGGGAAGCTCCCAACTCTTCATTAAAAAGATGTTGCAAAAACCTGGGATACATACAAAACTTCTTTGGTGACGTGATGTTGTCAACCAAATTATTAAAAATAAAAGCAGAAAAATTAAACAGTTGATTAGAAACCAAGCCATGAATAGCCGAAGCTAAATCAGATGGAACTTGGTCCCAACCACCAGATTTATTTGAAAGACAATGTAAAAACACATGTATGAGGTACTTGTAATTATAGGACACTCTACCCTTCAAATAGGTTGTTGAAGGGAGAGGACCTTCGTACCCCATCGACTTAAATGTCGATGCTACCTCATCCTTCGTGAAAGAGACCCTTCCACCGGCATCATTGAATTTAAGATGCCGACAGATGGTTTCCACAGTGATAGCAATGGGATGAGCATCAATGGTGGCTTCAAGAGACCGACCATTGGGAGACGAAGAAACAGAACAAGATGCCCAAAACTGTTGGTGATGAGATTCATACACCAAGGGCTGAACGGTTAATGCAAAGAAATACCTGCTCCTTTGAAGAAAGGAGATGATTGGGGCGAAGTCAGCATCATGTTCTGCTAATAACTCCGCTGGTACGTTGTGAGCAGGTTTGAAAGCAAGAAGAGCCATGACAGTTGGTGATTTTAGGGCACAATTGAAGAGATCAAAGAGAAGAAGAGTTCAAAGTGAAACAGTTTGTGAGAATTTGAATGAGCGGGAGACCTTTATATACATTCGGATTTCAGCATTTAATATATAGACACATTAAATTTGAGATCCGGATGTCAGAAAAAGGTCTTCCGATGACAGCTGGTTTCACAATTAATTTTCTCTGACTGAGGTGCTTCCGAAGAAGTGACTTTCGGAAGCAGGGAATTTATTGGACCAAAAGTGTTCAGAAGGGATGTGCTTCCGAAGTATAAAATTTATATTGTCGGAAGCACTGCTTCTGAAGTGTTAGAAAATTCATTAGGCAAAATGTTCTTCGGAAGACACTTTCTTTTGAAGAGTACCTTGAGAAGCCTATGCTTCCGAAAATAATGTATCGGAAGAGTATTACTTCAGAAGGTAAGTTAACTTCTGAAGTGTGAGATCTTCCGACTAAGGAAGAAATAATGCTTCCGAAGACTTAACCTATCTTCTGCTGAGTAGATACTCATCGGAAGATAAGTTAAGTTTATCTTCCGAAGAATTATTTATTCCTTGTCAGTACATTTATTCAAAGTTGATCATCCCAATGGATGTTATTAAGTACCTGAATCTTCCTTCATCAAACGCCTTTGTGAAGAGATCTGCCAAATTATTTTCTGAATCAACTTTGACCAAATGAATCAACTTCTTTTCTGCACAATCTCTGATGAAATGGTATCTGATGTCGATGTGCTTGGTCTTGGAATGCTTGACAGGATTATTGGTGATGGAGATTGCACTGGAATTGTCTATCTGAATAGGAGTATTGAACAGATCTACTCCATAATCCTTCATCTGATTTTGGATCCAGATGACTTGTGCACAGCAGCTAGAAGCAGCTATATATTCAGCCTCTGCAGTAGAAGTAGAAACACATGACTGTTTCTTGCATTGCCAAGACACAATCCTGGATCCAAGAAATTGACATCCCCCTGATGTGGATTTCTTGCTGATGTTGCAACCCCCATAATCACTGTCTGTATAAGCCATGAACTGGAAGTCTTCATTTCTAGGATACCATAATCCTAGACTTGGTGCTCCTTTGAGGTATCTAAAGATTCTTTTTACAGCCAGCATATGAGAGACTTTGGGATTGGCCTGAAATCTTGCACACACACAAGTTGCAAACATGATATCTGGCCTGCTTGCTGTGAGATACATCAAAGAGCCTATCATTGCTCTGTACTGGTGCTGATCAACATCCTCCCCCTCAAGATCAGGGCTAAGTGATGTTGTTTTGGACATAGGAGTTCCCAGAGCTTTGCAATCAGAAAGCTTGAATCTTTCAAGAATGTCCTTGACATATTTTGATTGACTAATGAAAATCCCTGTAGGAGTTTGTTTCACTTGTAATCCAAGAAAGAAGGTGAGTTCTCCCATTGAACTCATCTCAAATTTGGATTTCATTAGTGATTCAAACTCCTTGCAGAGAGATTCATTAGTAGAACCAAAGATAATGTCATCAACATAGATTTGAACTAGCATGATATGTTGATTTGACTTCTTGAAAAAGAGAGTTTTATCAATTGTTCCTCTCTTGAATTTGTTTGCCAACAGAAAAGAAGATAAAGTTTCATACCATTTTCTGGGAGCTTGATGCAACCCATAAAGAGCCTTATCAAGCTTACAGACATGATCAGGAAACTTTGGATCTTCAAATCCTGGAGGTTGGCACACATATACTTCTTCATCAATTTTTCCATAAAGAAAGGCACTTTTAACATCCATCTGAAACACTTTGAAATCTTTTGCAGCTGCAAATGCCAAAAATATTCTAATAGCTTCAATTCTGGCAACAGGTGCAAAGACTTCATCATAGTCAATGCCTTCCTCTTGAGTGTATCCCTGAACAACCAATCTTGCTTTGTTTTTGATGACAACACCTTTGTCATCTTTCTTGTTTCTGAACACCCATTTGGTTCCAATGGCATACTTTCCTTTAGGCAAAGGACAAGTTTTCCAAACTCCTTGTCTTTGAAACTGAAGAAGCTCTTCTTGCATAGCTTCTACCCAACTGTTATCTTTTAAAGCCTCTGCAACCTTCTTAGGCTCTATTTGGGATAGAAAGCAAGAAAACAAGCAAACATTTGCTTCATGCATAGAGCTTCTAGTTCTGACACCTTCTTCTACATTTCCAATGATGTTTTCAACTGGATGAGTGCTGTGAATTCGAGTCCTTGGAATCACATCCAGTTGAAAAGATTCATCCACGTTGAGTGACTCAAGGTTAGGAAGAACTACCTCAAGCTGGATTTCTGGCAGATCACGTGGATTCAACGTTTGAACTGTTGTTGGTTGGTTTTCTCTGGGAGTAGTGGTTTCCAGAGAATTTTCTTCTGCTGAAGGACTTCCTACTTCTTCTTGATGTTGTGAATTAGAAGCAGCTTCAATTGAGGGACCTGCCTGAGATGTGTTGGTTGTCTCAGACTGTGACACATCATTTTGTGTTGAAGTGGATTCTGCCAAGTTTTGTCTTGAAGCTATTGGCAGTTCAACACGAAAGTCATCTTCTCTTGAGCCTTTGGAGGTGTCTGTGGTAGCTGACTGTGAAACTGGAACATACTCTTTCACCAGATTAAATGCAGATGTAAAACTATCAAGATCAAACAACCAATCAGGGCCGGTTCCAGGTTTATTGAGAGTATGTTCATTGAACTGAACATTTGCAGACTCTTCAATAACTCTGGATGCTTTGATGTATACTCTATACGCTTTAGCATTTGAAGAGTACCCAACAAAGTAGCCCTCTGCTGATTTCTCAGCAAACTTGGCTAAGTAATCTTTAGTATTCAAGATGGTGCAATGACATCCAAATGGTTTGAGAAATCCAATGAATGGCTTTCTCTTATGCCAAATTTCATAAGGAGTCATGCCATGTGACTTAACTACCAATATTCTATTTTGGACATAACAGGCAGTGTTGACTGCTTCTGCCCAAAAAGTTATTGGAAGTTTGGCATCAGACAACATGGTTCTTGCAGCCTCAATTAGTGTCCTATTCCTTCTTTCAGCGACACCATTTTGTTGTGGAGTTCTAGGAGCACTAAATTGTCTTGTGATACCTTTAGATTCACAAAAAGAATTTAAAACATGATTCTTGAATTCTGTTCCTTGATCTGATCTGATTATTTTTACATGATGGTCACTTTCATTCTCCACCCTGAGTATAAATGACTTTAGGATTTCGGCAGTTTCATCCTTGGTATTTAAGAAAAACACCCAAGTATACCGAGAGAAATCATCAGTAACCACCAAGCAGTATGATTTTCTACCAAGACTTTTAACACTTGTGGGGCCAAACAAGTCCATATGTAGTAAATGAAGGACTGTGGTAATAGAATTTATCTCTTTGGCATAATGAGATGACTTGTGTTGCTTACCCTTTAAGCATGCAACACATTTATCAACACATATGAATTCTTTTGTTGGTAAACCAGTTACTAAATTATTTTTGACCAATTTATTCATATTTTTGAGGTTTACATGACAAAGTCTTCTATGCCAAAGTTATGATTCATCAAGTGAAGCTTTTGAGACAAAGCAGCTTATATTACTAAGAGGTGCAGCTGTGCTCATATCTAGCATATACATGTTACTTCTTCTTGGAGCTCTGAGTAGAATTTGATCATTTGGTATCACAAATCCTGGTTTCAGAACAATGCATTCATGCTCAGTAAACAACATGTTATGCTTTTGATCACACACCTGTGATACACTTAGTAAATTGTAGTTAAGTTCTTTTACAAAATGTACATTCTCAAAGCTTACCTTACCATTTGTGATTGTGCCTCTACCTGTTATGTATCCTCCTACTGGATCACTTCCAAAAGCAACAGACCCGCCAAAGAATGGTTCATATTTGTGCAAGAGAGTCTTGTTGCCTGTCATGTGCCTGGAGCAGCCACTGTCAACTATCCACAAGTTGCCTTTTGATTCCTGCTGTCCCTGCACATGACCAGAAGTGAGTTAGTTTCTGATGGGAACCCAAGCCCATGTGGTCTTGGGTTTACCATTTGCATCATTGTAAGTAAATTTCTTTGACATCATTCTAGGTGGGACAGATGATGTGTCTGCTTCTGATGTAGGTGATGGTTTATCAGTTGATTCCTTCTTTTTCCATACTTGTTGTGCCTTTTGAGTTGTCGGAAGACTTGGTTTCTTTTGATGGTCATCGGAAGCTGTTTTTCTTTTTCCTTCCGATGATCTTCTTCCGAAGACAGATGATCTCTTTTGTTTGTTGAAAGCATTCCTTTGATGAGCTTCCGAGGTTCCTTTTCTTTCGGAAGCTTCCTTTTTCTTTGCTTCCGATGCTTTCTTTTCAGAAGCACTTTTATTTTGTTTCTTCCTATTATTGGAGGTACTTGCTTCCGATGTCCTCTTGACCAAATTTCTTCTCTGTTCTTCCGAAGAAGTAGATGACTGACTCCAACCATTCTTTCTTCCTCTTCCCTTGCTTGAGGAAATTCTGCTTCTTGGATTATAGAAGCAATCAGCAGCAAAATGATTCTTTTCGCCGCACATCAGACATAGAGTTTGAATGTTGGGAGAGTGTTGCTGTTTATCCCTTTTAATGAAGTCTGATCTTTGATCCTCAGAGAGTGATGATTTGGATGCTCCAGCATACTTGTTAGTCTTAGACTTTGCCTGTTTTCCTGGAGAATTGATTTTTCTCTCCATTGATCTACCTCGTTTTGACTTGTCAGATGGGCAAGTCACATACTCATCTGAGGAGATATTTTCTGTGGTTTTAGCTTTGATAAAAACTGTTGAATGTTTCTTAGTTTTCTTATTTTGTTTCTTAAATTTCAAGGCTTGTTTTCCTTTTACTGATTTAATAGGAACATCATCCTCATCTGAACATGTTGAGGTACTTGGATCAGAGAGATTATCCCTTTGAACCACCTTGTGTATATCCAACTCCTCATTATACACAAGGTCAACTAGTGATTTACACCTAACATCTGTTATGGAAGTATAAGCAGATGGAGGTTCCACTTTGTTATATCCCAAACCAGCTCCCCTTTTATTCACAAGTTCAGTTGTGCTGCTCATTCTAAAAAGTTTTTCATATTTTTCACCTTGGCTTAGAAATTTGTCTCTGTAAGACTCAGCCAATACAAGTTCAGTCTTGGCAGTGGTTAGTCTTTCTAAAAGATTTTTAATCTGACACTGTTTGTTAGTATCTTCATGTTTTAAACTTGAAATGGTCTTTTCCATTTCTTCAATCTTTTCTTTGTAATTTCTTTCAACCTCAAAGAAATTTGCCTTGACTACTTGTAGAGACTCAAGCTCATTACAGAGTTGAGAATTTATTTTCTTATAAATAGTTAATGTTTCTAAGCATTCAGGTGAGCACATGCTATCAGTTACCTTGCTTGAGGAAGATGAGTCATTTGCCATCAAAGCACTGTTGGAGATGGAGGGGTCCTCAGCTTGAAAGCTCCAGTCTGCAAAATCTTGTTCAGCAATGTTTGCATTGTTAGATGAGCTTGATGGTCTTTGTTGTGGTTGCCCAGAAGTTGTCTGCTGAGTTCCTGTGGACTTGCATTCTCTGGCAAAGTGGCCTAACTGTTGACAGTTAAAGCATTTGAGTTTAGATTTGTCAAGTCCAAACCCAGTCTTCATATTGTGCTTTTTGAACTGTCTGCCGGTTCTTTGGTAAAACTTCTTTGCCCTGTATGAAATCATAGCCATTTGATAGTTTATATCCATCTCCTCAAGATCATCTGCAGGAATACCATCCAAGTCTTCTTGACACAGATGAAAGTAATTGGTCTCCTCAGCCATAAAAGCTCCTTGCCCAGAGGTTAGTAGTGGGGTTGGGTTAGATACAAGGTTTGATAAATTTGGAGTTTCAGGAAATGTGACAGTGGGTGTGGAGGTAGAATGGTAGAGGGGTTGATAGCTTTGGTATGGAGGATTATTGATGGGTGCATAAAGAGCAGCTGAACCAGATGGTGAGTGGGAGACTTTAGATTCTTGGGCATCTAATTCCATCTGATAGGCACTGAGAATACCAAACAATTCTCCTAAAGTTAGAGTTTTCAGGTTTTCTGTTCTTCTGATTGTTACCGAATAAATATTCCATGCCTTTGGAAGAGACCTCAGAAATTTTCTGAGCACATCTTGATTATCAAGAGTTACACCTGCAGTAGTTAATTCATCCACAAGTTGGACATACCTTAGGTACTGAGAAGACATATTCTCATTGTTTTGTTGACAAAAGTTTTCAAACTTCTGTTTCAGCATATCCTTCTTGTTTTCTTTGACATCTTCTGACCCTTCATACATCTGCTTCAAGGAATTCCACAGTTCTTGAGCAGACTTGCATTTCTTGAATGCATGTATAATGGAGTTCGGTATTGACATCTGAATTAGCCAAAGAGCTTTAGAATCAACTTCCATCTTCTTGTAATCTTCGTCTGAGTACATAGATGGATCTTTTGGTACTGCAGCAACTCCAGCACCAGCAGCAGCAACTGTAGGAATGTAGGGACCTTCAAGAACAGACTTCCAAAGTTTGAAGTCTTGGTTCCTGATGAACCCTTCCATTCTGACTTTCCAGGTATCGAAGTCTTCAGGTGTGAACATTGGTGGCTTGTTGAGAGTGCCATTTTCTGTATCATGTTTGTTTAGAGCAGCCATCTTAGACAGACACAGAAAATATGAGTGTTAATACTATGAGAGTTTATAAGAAATAGAACTGGTAACTTGATGATGATTAGTCAGTCAAGTTCAAGAGCCAATAGCTCTGATACCACTTGTAGGATCGGGTTGTTATCTCTAAACAACACTTCACAAGTATTTCTTACTTAACTCTAACAGATGCGGAATGTTCTGTTAGAATGATCTCACAATTTCACTCAAAATGACACAATAATAATCTTTGAACAATATTAAGAACACATGAATAATTCAAGCTCAAGGATATATTTCTCTCAAAGTGGAAGTATACAAGCAAGCACACTTCAAACAACAATACATTGTGTGACAATTGTATTCGAGAATTACGTCATTAATGATGAAATCATATGTGTCCGTGCTTGAAGTCCACGCTGAATTGATAATTTTAATTATTACAGGTCGATAATATGAAAAAAAAATGGTGTTAGTAGATCACAAAGAAACATCCATCACATAATGCTTATTTAAATAGATGACCAACCGATTTCATGTTTAGAATCATAACTCGAAAATGAAGAGAATGAGTGGAAGCGAAATTTCGAAACGACGCTCCGATTTCAAGATACACCGAATCGAATATAGCGTTAAATAAGAGGTCAAATATTTTGAACTCTTTAGGTCTTGAGATTATGACCATTGGAAAGAGCTCGAAAAATCGTGAACGTAGGCGAAAACCGTGCGCAAAACGGAGTTCGTATGCTCCCGGAATCGCGAAAACAAAATCTGGTCTAACTAAGGCGGCGGAGGTACGCGAAGCCAGCCTTAGCGGTACGCGACGGAAGCAGCAGGCATAAATATCTGAATTTTTGGATCAGATCTCATTTTTAACGCAAATATTCGACTTCCAGGCGATAAAACCTTCAATTTCACCTCTTAAACTCCATTTTGAAGGTGTTTAAACCCACGGATCGCATCAAGGAACATATCTACAAGTCCCGATCATCATATCTGCCCGAGAAATCCGTCAGATTAGGTAACGGTTCGTTTTTAATCTTCTAGTTTGATTTTTATTGATTAGATCTTGTTTTTGAACATCATGAGATAGTTAGGGTTGTTGATTATTGCCTAGATGATGGCTAGGAATGATTATAAACAAAGAACACGATGTTCTAACGGATAAATCCTTGTTTTGAGCCGTTGTAATGCCCGGTTTTCATGAAACTACAATAATGGTTATGATAATTTAAACCATTTGATTGAAACAAAGATTGTGATTGTCTTGATCATGTCTTGAAATGCTGGGTTTCATCCAAGTGTTTCAGACTAATGATAAGCATACAGATAATCACCGGAATGACGATCTGATGTTTATAATAACAGTCGGATTAGTACATTGAGCATGGTTATTAAACCTATTTTAATATCACATTCTCATGTTTCATGATACCTGAATGATCAATAACAAGGATTGACTATTTCTAAGCCAGAAATTCATCTAGGAATCGAGTGAATAATCAACAATCAACATCTATATGATCAATCTGAAAACGTTGTGACTAATTCAGTTAGTCATAAATTGTTATAGGAACCATATAGGATTTTCTCTCCGTTGAACATCAAGATCATCATCATCCGTATATAACAGTGAGTTTCATATTCCCTTTTTAATGTTTGTTTTCTAAACTCGGGGTGGAACATGTAGACATCTTTTCAAACATATCTTATCAATCATTGTGAAATCTTATATCATTATCATGAGGAACGTCATGATAAACACTTATCAAATTTTGTGAAATTATATATATCCGTATCATCGGGATAATGATAAACATTTATCAATTTATGTGAAATCATGTATTGGTTTCATCAGGAAAATCATGACAAACTATTTTGATTAAATCTTTTATTAAATCATTAAAAAACACGCGTATCACGGTTATGACAAGGGTTGGTGCGCCACTTCAGCATGGCTGGCTAAGGCACCCATAACCAACTAGACGCGTTCAATGAATATTTTATCAAATCATTAAAACAAGAGTATCATTGGGAACTTTGGTTATGTGGAGGCTATTTGGGCACATTCTTATGTGAACATCATTAACTTGTTATCAAGCCCTTGATAGTACTGGTATGATCATATGCGGGAACACAAGATCATTATCACAAATCGTTCTGACCGTGGGTTGGACATCATCATGTGAGCTAACAATCATTACTAACGAACATGTATCATTAGTTTGATGTTTGCATGCTCAATAGATTCAATTTCAAAGTACCTGTTTGATCACTTGTGAATACTAAAATGATGAAAATCAATTGTTTGAACAATCATTTTAAATCAGCAAAACCTATGATTCTCACTCAACTATTCGTAGTTGACTCTTTTATCTACATGTTTCAGGTAATGGGGAACGACAACAAATCAATCTAGGTCAGGATCAGCAGCAGAACTAGTGGTGACCTAGAAAGAAAACTTAAACCATGTATTGTATAATAATTATCATACGATATCCTTATTGTATAATATGTATAATATGCGTGTTAAATGAACTTAACTTTATGAAACATAGTAATCACGGGTTGTTCTCCAACATTGGCACATGAACACATAGTCACGCGCCGTGGATTCCGCACTCGGCGTGGGTTGTGACACATTGGGAGGTTATATAGCCGAGGCTACAACCGTATACACTTAGGAATACAAGTTGGGTATACTAGACAAGTACATAAAGTAAAGCTTATTCTAGTATGTTGAGTGTCTTAACAGGCTAAGACACTCTTTCATAATCATTACATTAATAGACATTGACTTTACAAAAGACTACTAAATACAAAAGACATTTAATGTTATTGATCTTCAAGGCTTCAGATAATCTTTTGCATTTAATGTAGCATGGGAGAGGTAAGGTGCTTTATCTGACTCATTACATGTTGTCTCTATCTTTACTCAGACCAGCATGTCTTGTGTCAGTACCTTTTGTACCATAAGTGTAATCTGCTACAGTCTTTGTCAGAGGATAAACCTCGGAAGTCTTTGTCTTTAGTGCATGAGAAGATTCCTCGGAAGTCTTTGTCTTCCGAGCGTAAGAGGATTCCTCGGAAGCAGTTGTCTTGTACAACCTTTGGCAGGAACCAGTTATCCTTCGGAAGCAATGCTGCTTCCGAAGAATCACTTCTTCCTTCCAAAGGTGTTTATTCAAAGAGACTCCTATACTTGGACAAAACAAGAAGTTTGGTGAGTATCAGCCTTTATTAGTCTTTACAAGATCACTGTTGAATGTCAAAGAGTTTGAATCAAGGGAGGATGTTGAAGAATGATTCAAAGTTGGTGCTTGGAACTCTCTCTCTCTCTTCACTATTATCTAGTCATGCACGTGCCCTATTTTTCAGTTTGTTTAGTTAAGTTTATTTGAATAAGCCTTTAACGGCATTTGATTCAGTCACCTTTTCTATTGAGTATTTTTAGCATTTCTTTATGTATTTATAGGGCTGTCATGTACTGTATTTGATATCAGTGATTTCATAAATAAAATAATCAAGAGTTCCTTGCCATTACTGTTCTTTGTTCTTGTTTATTGCTTTTATACCAACAAACGCTCGGACAAGCTATTAGGCACGAGCCTTCGTATTTCTCTGCCTTATCTCACCGGTTTGAATTCTAGGTTTTCTTCCCTTTTTTGCTCTGCTCTTAGGAACTGGATATGAAATTCTGGTATGTATTCGTTCCTTTGCTCCTCTCTACAGTCGAACAAATATCGTCTTTATACACACAAAGCTATTAGGTATGAAACTGCACCGGATTCATCACCGCTCCGGCCATAATCGCCGGTGTTTCCCTTCTGGAAAACTTTTCCAATTGAAATTTAGAGTGCAGGATGGATGATCAGTGGAGACAAAAAGAAACGTAAGAGCAAATGTTAATGGTGATGCCTTATATTTGTACAGAGGTTTTAAAGGTTCATATCTTCTTCTTAAGATCATTTCCTTTTGCTTCTTTTCCATAGTGCCTTTTCCACAGAAAGGTTTTCTTCATCAACATCGTTTTCCAGATGTGCACAGATGGAGATAATCTTATTAGGGGGTTCTAGAACTTGATTTTATGGTTTCCTGGTTCTTGCAATCATGTTTATCATTTTTTGTGTTTTGTATTTATATCATTGGTGTTCTGTACTTCAATTTCATATGATTTGGTGATTTTGTTTAGATTTTGTGTAGATTAATATCCACATATCTTTCTAAGAATTTCTCAAGGCTTGAATGTGAGGTTTTATGTTAATTTCTAAATTTTATCAGGATGATATCACGATTATGTAAAGGGAAATTATTCTTTTGGATACATATATGATTTGATGAATTTGAAATCAAATATCAATTTGCTTATAAAACCAAAAGTCATTTATAAGGAGGCTAGGGTGTGTAAACATAACAAGATGGATTCAATTTGTTGGTGTCTTAATTTTTATGTAGGCAACTACATTGACAAACCATGGAAGGATTTGCTATGGATCTATGATGGAGGGAACTACATCTTCCAATGACTCATCCAATTAAAAGGTTAATTTTCAGTTCCAGTTTTAACAAATACAGACTCTACAGTTTGTGGTCATGAATGTGGGTGTCTTTCATGGACCCTTAAGTTAGCGTCAAGTTTAACCAATGATTTTCACAAGGTTGAAATTCAATAAGTTCAGAGTTAGGCATTTGATTGTAATGGAAAGTTATCCAATTTTATGTCCCGGTAGTGCACCTGTTTCTGCAACAAAAGCTTGCCCATATTTGATCTTATAAATTATTTTAATGCAGAACAAAAGGGATAACGGGTTGGGTTGGTTTAGAGATTCAAGTATGATTATGAAAAGGGATGGGTTGGTTAATGGGTCGAAACAACAAATCTTTGGTACGAGTCAAATTGCTTTTGTTTAGAGCTATTAATTTATTTCATAAATTATGATTACAAACGGCTAATTTATGAGAACAGTAGAGGATATTTCATGAATAATATTCTCAATGAAAACTTAAAAACTTACAAACTAAAAAGTTATAAAGTAATAAATTAATAAAAGGTTATCGCAGGTGGGGTCAACTCGAGTCATGCAAGTGATTTTAGCTAACAGTGGCCATTTTACACTCAAACTTCTTCAAATAGCTTTAACAAACTTCATCACAATATAAAATATAAAAAATGTTAGTGATAAATAGATTCCCTAAATGCAGATATTAAGCCTGGTAAAATGGTCGGGTCGAGTTAGCTAGGTAACAAGTCAGATGATGTTTGGGTTAGGATTAATTTTAAGCTAAATCAGTTTGGGTCTTAATGAGTCTTTAAAAAACATCAATTTAGTTCAACTTAAAATGGGTACTAAGTAAACAATTAGTGTATTTGCATAATCTTTAGTAATTTTATCATTATATATATCAATGATAATTCTTATATGTTTGAATCTACTTTATTCTTATACGTTTTTGTTTACGACCCGCAATGAGTTAAGGTGTTACACATTTTAACCCGTTTTATGTTATAATGCTACCATTTCAATCAAAATACAACAATTGTTTATCCAAATCAACCCATTTATTTTGCTTTTGGTTGAAATTGTCATATCTAGCAGATATTCACTTCTAAGATGGGCTTATAGTGTGACTCTACTTTCATAAGTTGGAAGTGTAATAAAATTGTCTTTTCATAAAAGCTCATATGACCTTAGTGCATCACAAAAGTTGACCTGTTACAATCAAATGGTAATAATAAATTAACGTTGCACTGAGATGTAGAAACCAAATTATGTAAAGAAGTTTGAATATATTGTAGCATCACATTTCTGAGGAATGTAACATAACTCTTGCTGGACATTCAATTTACGTTAAGAAAAAATTCTTTCTGCATCAATTCATTGTCAGTCATAGTTTAATCTTCTTATATAGATTGGGCAATTAATATTTTTAAAAATTATCTTCGAGTCTTTGGTTTTAGGTGATTTTCAGATATGACAGTAGGTTCTTGCCTTTTAAATCACTCTAACCGTGGTTTAAATATTTACTTCTAACATAAACCGATTCATTATATGTAAATTTAACATTTTTAGCATTATCATACAAAACTTTCATTTGATAGTTTCATCAACTAAAAAAAACATATCTTTTGTTCAGCTACAACTATATATTATAAGATAAATGTGTAATATAATATTGTTAAAGGTTTATCATGTCCTACAAAAGTTGGTTTGATTTAAGAACTAACAAGTTCTTACCAGGAGTCACAGTCTTAGCCTATAAAATTATCTCTTATCGTTCATGATTTTTATTTTTGTTCTGCAAAATTCTGGGCTTTTATTGCACTACATATAAATTATTGTTGCATCTTCAAGCTGTATGAAAGTTTCTTTATGTTTTATATTTGTTTTTTTTTATATTACCTGTGTATCATACCTTATGATACAGATAAAGTTGAATTTACTATGTTATTTAGATAGCACAACAATGATTGAATTGATGTTTTATGTTAAATTCTTTTGTAATTCTTGATGTTATAACCCATTGAATTTAATTACTGTATTGCTATATTTTCAAAATTGTGTCAGAAAACAAGCAGGCGTGATACTCGGACTGATAAGAATGCAAAAAAAAAAACGTCTCCAAGTATTTTGTAATGTAGTTGTTATACAATGTTAGAAGTACTTTCCCAAACAATGTTTATTGGGTTACGCAAACGTTTTAGATCCAAATGTAACCAACATGTATATATCAAATGATCGAATATGCTTTCTAAAGATTTACCGTTAAAAATCAACCTCACGGCCCGCTGCGAAGCGCGGGTCGTTCCTACTATTCACTTTCAAATTTCAACAATATAATACTCTCTATCTCCTTCAATTTCTTTGTAATTCCTCTAAATTCCCTTTCAAAATTCATTCTGCAAGCATGTTTTAAGGTAAATTTCATCTTATTTTGAGTTTTTTTTCCTTAAAATCATCTTAGTTCTTGCTTTCGAAATCTAGGGTTTGAAAGCACGTGTTTCAATGGGTGTTTTTCTTCTGAAGTTTTTTCCTTGTACGCTATGATCTTTTCGTTAAAATTTGCCAGTTTATGATGATATTACATACAGTTGGTTTTACTTATTAGGGCTTGGTTCAGTTTATTACCGTTTTGATAAGAAAGATGAAACAATTGGGTGTTTCATTGGTTTCTTCTTTCGGGTTTGTAATTTGTCATTTTTCATTTTGTTTTGTTTGTAAATATGTTCATTTTGAGAAGTTTATCTGCTTTAATGATTTGTTTTATATTCCTGCAGTTTGTACAATTTGGGGTGTGATAAAATAAAGTTTTAGTGACTTGATTGAAACAGTATGGAATGAAAAGTTGGTTACATTTATCTCAAATAAAATCATTCAATATTTTCGTGAAATGAATGAAATGCAAATCTACACTGTAGACACTTTAATATCATAACCTCCTCCAATGGCATACCACAAACCACACATGGTTCGTCACTTTCAGTCACATACAGTAATGTAAGAGGGTGTGGGTGACTTGTAATGTTCTGAGTGTCTACAAACTTTATTTTGCTATAAATATGATAATCATATCTTCCCTACATAAGGCATTGATATGGAACACAACCCAAATGAATAGACTGGTTGCATCCTTGACAGTGATATGATAGAAAAAAACATGAGTTGAATTTGTCTTTGCAAACTTCACAAAAATAATCACCACCGTGGTTATCGACTGGACCGTTAGTTTCATAGGGTGCCTGTCATACCTATGTCTTTTCCAGGCCAGATTAAGTTACTGCCACGGCTTAAAAACTCAACTTTACGCTCAAAAGCCTCGGTCTTACGAAGCCAGCTAGGGGGAACCGCCCCCCCCCCCCCCCCCCCCAAGTAAGCTACAGTCTGGGCTTCCAAAAAATCATCTTTTCGCCTCCGGACTCGCTCGTTTTTCTTCCTGTTGCCCGTTTTGCTCACTTTAACCTACAAAGACATAAGAAACCTTGGTAGCTTCTATTCACATGAATAAACACATATAAACTCATAAGAACACACATTTATTTAAATGTATAAATCTTAAAACAAAACCCCCGTCGTCAGTATTCTATACATACATACAAACATACACACACACACATATGTATGTATGTAAATCATATATTTATTTTCAAGATTTCAAATTAATGGCTCAAATAGAGTTTAAGAATTTATCTCTAAGATCGGGTATTCAAATAATACATGTGTGTGTATGATAGTTATTTGGTTGTTGTAAATGCTTTGGGTTATTTTCTATTCTCAATCCTATATATATATATATACACACACACACACACACACCCCATGTATTACACGGGTTAAATAAAAAAATATAATAAATAGTAATCAATAAAAATCTAAATTCTAATATAAAATATTATTAAAATTTTGTATAATTTAATACTTTAAGTAATAATTATATTATTTCTTTAAACATTAAGTTTTTCAAAGTTTGTTTCTTTAACATTTCAATTAAAAATAATAAAAATTTTATATTTTATAATAATTTAATTATTTTAAAAACTATGTTTTTTAATATTAATATATTTTAAATGTATTATAAAAAACTTTTTTAATTTAAAAATGTAAATATATATATCTATAATGAAATGTATTTAATAGGAGAGAGGAGGGAAACCAAATGTGAGATGTTTTAAAAACATGACATGTGTCCATATAAACATTTATTTATTAGAATAGATAGATAAAAGAAAAAAACTTATAAACTTTTATTTTTAAAGTTTTTTGATATTAAAAAAATTTAACTAATATCAGATATTAAGAAGTTCCTTTTAAAATGGTATGTGCATGGTAAATCTAAAAAAAGATGTAAAAAAATTATTGTATGTGATTATCAAGTTAAATTATTAGATCATCAGTACATAGTACTTAACATCTAGCAAATGTAGCTTAGTGGTTAAGGCTTAATCCTTTCTCTTTGAAGATCAGGGTTCAAGTCTCATTAATGATACTTTAATGGATGCTAGGTGAGAAATCTTGAGCTTAATCTTGGTTTCTAAACCAATGGGGCGAGGGTTTACCTATTCAACGGGGTTCTCGTGTATCAGGGGGTACGATCGGCGATCGAGTGATCAATCTTAGTTACCAACCGCTAGGATAATTGAAGGTAGCACAATCTCTGCAACTCAATAAAGCTTCATCGAACCTCAAACGACTGGACCCTCAACCGCTAGGATGACTGGACCCTCTGTAGTTCAAAAAAAACATAGTACTTAACATTTTAAGTATGTATGTCTTGATGTAAGATAAATTATGTTTACATTAATTAACATATACTATTATATTTCATGCATACATTATAAAAAACCACAATCTCTGCAACTCAATAAAGCTTCATCGAACCTCAAACGACGCAAACACAAACGACAATAATCATCTTCGGTGTCTCTATGTAGTACTGAACTTCCAAGAGTATGCTGATGATGAAGCTTATAAATTAATTGACGAATATCATCTAAGAATGCACAAGTTACATCGACGTTGAAATCACATATGTCACAATGGTAAACAAATCCATTGCAAGTGTTGGAGCAAGCATGACAACGGAACATACCAAGATCATTATTATTAGAAGGTGCCTTTGGCAAGAGAAGAAGGGTATGTTTTCGATGATAACGGTAGCGTTTTATTTCAGCAGGCAACCAAGTGCATCACGCATGGAGTACAAAGTCACATTTGTGTGTGCACTTGTAGAATGGCATCGTATCTGTAATTGGTCTCGTACATGTCTTGTATAAATCTATATATAAACCCGTTGGTTATTCTTGGAGAGGTTGGCGCGCTTCGTCGTCATAATATCATTGCGTTTAACATCCACAAGAATAAGTGGATGTTGATGACTCTTGAGAGTTATGTTGGTCTCTTTATAACCTTCTTTGGAAAACAACTCTTTATAATTACCTTCTTTGGAAAACAAGACTTCATGACCTTTTATGGAAAGCAACTCATTTGTTATATCGTATGTTTCATCGGATTTCGGGAGATGAATACGATATGGAAGATTATCTAAGTGCTTATCTGCGCCAGAAATAAATACAATGCTTAATATAACAAAAAGAAATAAAAAAACTTTTATGAAAACTGTATCAAAATCAAAACACACACGTATGTATACATATAAGAATGATAAACTGAAAACTCAACTTGAGTTGAGGAAAATTTAGTGTAATATTCAATTATTTTTTGTTTTTTAGATATGTAATATGCTTGTTATAAGAAAATAAAAAAATTATATGCGTTAATTTGTTACACATGTATTACATTTTTTACCTATTACACAATGCAAAAACATCATTCTTTAACATATGTGTAACAAATACATATAATTTATTTTTATTTTATCACAATAACATATATTAAATACATTTTTTTTAACGGCTAAGCTTACCTCCTAAATTACACCAAATTAATTACACCTTTGCGTGGGATTGAACTCGTGACCTCCCATTCTAAGAGGCAAAGTCTCTATCAAGTGGGATAGTCCTACATTGGCATATATTAAACACCTAAATACAAAAAAAAAAAACACATTTTACACCGGATTTCTCGAGTCAGGTAATTTTCAAATTATCGTGTCTATTAATATATACTAGTGAAATGCCCGCGCGATGCGGCCGAAAAAAATTAGACTACTGATTTTTGCTTATAAAAAGATTAAACCACCTAATTTTTGTCAAATCAACTTTTTTAACTAAAAAAATTATAATGATAAAATTCACAATTTAAAATACGAAATATGATATGACAAAAGTGTCCAGAAGTAACTTGTTTGATTTGAGAGGGTCTTCTTTTATAGGTATTATATGACATTTTATTTTTTAAATATATCAATGTGGGACAAACTAAAAAGTAAAAAAAAAACATTTAGTTTATGGCTCTTAAACCTTTGTTTGTTGTACTTTATGTTCTAAGATTTGTAAAACTCTTAATTTAAAGAGTTTTGGGTAAAAGACTATTGTGTCGTTCATATATGTATATATGTAAGGATTGTAACCTATGAAAACTCAATTTTAGATAGAAAACCCTTAAATCTTATCTGTGGCATTGATTTATAATCTTGAATACATATATATATATATATATATATATATATATATATATATATATATATATATGGAGAATTACATATTTCCCCTTCCTAACTTGAAAAATTACATATTTGGAATATGTGAATCTTGGTCTCTATTTGGAATTTTGAAATTGATTTTTTTATTAAAAACTTATATTTTTATTCAACTTTAACGTGAATCAAATATATACTTTAGGGATTTTTACATATATCTCCTTACTAATAGTTTTTATTGCATATTTATCTAACTCTTAAAATAAATTACATATTTCCCCTTGGCAAAGAGAAATATGTAATTGACTTATTTATTCTCAAAGAGAAATATGTAATTGACTTTTTTTAGTTGGTAAATATGTAATAAATGATCTTAGCAAGAGGAAATATGTAAATGCCCCTATATTTTAATGATTCCAAATGGATGACTTGTATAAGATTTGAGGTTTCTCTTTAAGATCAAATTTTAGGATAAACTTCTCTTTTGCTCCATGTGGTTTGACAATTTTAACCCTTTTGCTCCAAAACTTTCAAAATGATCATTATGTTCCCAGTGGTTTGACAAGTTAATCATTTTCAAACCACATGGAGTAAAACCACAGGGTTATTTTGGAAACTTGGTTGAGTTAAAGAAACTTTGGAACCATATTCTAACCATTGATCAAATTATTGGATGGATGAGATTAAATTTGAAAAAGTTGATTAGATTGTTTTAGATTAAAAAATCTGATGATAGTACAAGATAGTACAAGAGGGGTAGAAATGTAATGTTACATGTGTACTTTTTTTTATTTTATATGTAATTTTCTCTTTTTAAATATTTTATTTGTACATACTCATCTCTATTAATACATTTCTTTGTTCATAAAAATGGAATCTCGAAGTTACATCAAAGTTACGTAATTCAAAATTATTTCATTTACGTATTGTTTATTTGTATTATGTTACATCGAAGTTACATTATTAATTATGCTAATTTATGTTTGCATGTGTTCTTAAATAAATTTGAAATTACTTTAATTTTGTTACATTTATTTAACATTCGTTGTAAATGTATGTGACATATATGTAGCATGGTTCCATTTTATTTATTTTATTTACATAACCAACTGTTACATAAATATTACATAAAAGTTACATATCTGTAATTTTGAATGTTTTAGAAATATTTTCTTTGACATACATGTAACACTTTGTCACAAATATGTATACAAGTTAGAAAACGGATTTTCAAGCGATTTTAGCTTTCACGTGACCTGATCGAACCCTGAATTGTATTGTGTAAAATCACTATAATAAGGTAAAAAATGTTCAATTTTTAGGACCGATTTCAGACATGAATTAAGTGCATATATATATCATGTAAAATCAATGTATCACGTACATTTTGAAACAAAATAACCCAAAAAATGAAAGTCGCACATGACTTGTAACCGAAATATATTGTGTAACATTACTGTAACAAGGTAAAATTTGGAGCATATATGATTGTTCAAATTTCGGATACGAAAATTCAATGTAACACGTTTTATTTTGCATTATATAAAACATATAATTCAAACAAAATAAAAACCTAAAAAATAAAACAAAATAATAAAGTATTATAGAAAGTTACATTAAAAACCTAAGAAACAAACAATCATTTAATGATTGTATACTATCAAATAAAGTCAATTTATAAAGTATATAGAAAAGGCTATAGAAAGAATTAAAGTACAAACATCAAAATATATTCGAGATGTAACATAAACGTAACAAAATGTAATAGTATATATAAAATGTAAAATGTACTGGAAATAAAAAACTTGCTGAAATAAAAAAAACATAAATATTCAAAAATAATTAGTGAACTATTAAAAAAAGGAAAATTATAATACTAACTAAAAATGAACAAAAAAATATATATGAGTCTATAAAAATCAAGTTTCAAAATAGTCCGTCTATATGTAACATAAACGTAACTTGATAATATTCAAGTATCTGTATTTAATTTTTTTATCTAAATATTACGAAATGCAAAGATATGAAATCTAACATTATTTTATGCGTTACTATAACATGAATGTTACTTGAAAAAAAAAAAGAATAAGAACAAAAATTAAGTAAAATAAGTGCAGACTTTTAAATCTGAAAAAAAGGTTTGTAATGCTATAAAATTTGGTAAACATAAAAAAACATAACCAATCAACGTGTTAGGCATGACAATACATATACACAATATCCGGAAAAACGTAACAATAACGTAACAACGACAATAGGTATACACATACTATCATTTAATTTACTCATTTTAAAAACCTGGTGGGAAAAAATTAGGTGAGAAATGTTTAAAAATTAAATATTTTGTTTTTGATTTAATTTAAAGAGAGAGAATGTGGTTAAATAATAAAATATTTGAATAGAGAGAATGTAGTTAAATAATTAAATATTGTATGGAGATAATTGTGTTGGAAATGACTAAATTACCCTTGTATTATATAGGATTATTAAAATGAAATGGTGATATGGATAAATGTGGACCAAGTATTTGGTTTCCAATGTTTCCTCCACTCAACTTGGTTTCCAAAATATACATATCCTATATATATATATATATATATATATATATATATATATATATAGGGTAAGGATCCATTGTTAACCATCCTTATTGACATAACCCGAATTAACCCACGAAGATCAACCCGAATCTTTTGTTTTTTTTTTGTCAAAATATTTGTTTTACAAATACAAGAGTATGTTCTTTTATGTGTTTGTGCTAATCCTTTTACATATATGACAACACTCTTGTGACTTGTCTAGGAGGAGGGTTAGAGTATGTGCACTATGAGAGGCATGATCCCATAATATTCTTTATATCAAATTGGTTGATTAGCTCTTCGTAGTTTATACAAATTGGGCATGGACGAAGGATTATAGGGGAGAGGGAGGGACTTTTCTATTTTGTCCCTCCCCCCCTCATTTTTCCGTCCGTAATATTAATTTCTCGACTAAAAAGGTTATTTTTTGTTTGAAGTATTAGTTTCACCTCCATCACTTTAAAAAACTAACATTTATTGTGACTCACATGAATTTTCGCATCTTTTTCAAGACATTCAAGCTCCGTCACTAACCTTTGGGAAATCTCATATAAACATTTTACTGCATGTCAGCATGAAAGAAGGCGTTACTCAAGTCCAATTGCTGTATTAATCATTCATTCTTAATTGCCACAACTACTGGTGTAAGAGCGGTTACTAATTTTGTAACCGGAGCAAAGGTGTCATGAGAATTCACTCCCTCTATTTGAGTGAAGACCTTAGCGATGAATTTTACTTTATATCTACTTCCCTATTTAGCGTGCACTTTATTTTGTAAACCCATTTTGAGTCCACGGTTTTTTTTTCCGATCAGGTTGCTCTTCAAGGGTCCACGTCGCATTTTCTTCAAGGGCTTGCATCTCACATTGCATGGCCTTTATCCAATTTTTACCCAGTACATCTTGGTGAAAACACTTTGGCTCATCATTGGAACTAATGACTTGCCAAAAAAAAAATGTTTCATGAGTGTTAAAAAATGTTTACAAATAAAAAAGTGTGGTCAAATGGATGGTGGAAGGACTGGAAGCTTAAGAATGAAATCATCCAGATGCTTTGGTCTCGGTCTGTTTTGTTTTTCTTTCAGGCCCATCATCTTAAACATTATTTAGCCCATTTTTCTTGTTCAATTGTTCGGCAGGTCCATTATCATTTTCATTTTCATGGGCTTCGTAGTTGAAAACTTGAAATTGAGTTCAACAAATGAGCCCTTTTAAATCTCATTTACTTCTGGACTTTCATCCAAAAAAATATTTATTTTTGATTATTTTTAAGTCTCCTTGACTTGTACAGCCGGCCGGCCGGTCAACCATACATCCTTAAAACATTTATTTATTTTGACTAGTATCGTATATTTTGTACACTCTCCTTTCGGGTTTTATTTCGGTGTTATAGTACGACGCTAAACACTCAAGTACATTGATATGATCATAATTTTTCTTTGAATAGAACTTCATTTGGGGGTGTTGATGTGAGATGTCAATTGCTTTTAAGGGCACGCTCTTGATGATATAAATCACCGTCAATATAAATTTATTCCAAAATTTTATTGGTAACTTTTCCTCAAATCTTAGTGCTCATGTCGCCTCGAGTAAATGACTATGTTTATACGCTCTATCACGAGCGGATCGTTTCATTATCCCTTTGTTGAGAATAGAAATCTATCTATTCTACTAAACAAACATCTTCCTTTGCCACTTGTCACATTTCTATACTATCATTGACATGTGTCAACTTTTTATAAATTCACTTAATTATCTCTTTTATCAGATACTTATAATCTCTCTCATATTAAATAATAATAATATTATTAATACTAATTACAATTTATATTATTTACCTTTGTCATATATAAAAACAGTTCTAAAAAAATTTTAAATCAAATATTTTATTATTAGAAAACACACTTAAAAAAGTTATTAAAATATAAAATTTTCATAAAAACAATTTTTCTTAAAAAATAAATTTTTTAAAAACAAAATATAATATAAACCAGAGCTTTTATAAACAATATGAGTTTTATAAGAAAAATGATGTTTTATATATTTCTTCAAAAACCAAAGTTATAAATTGATAGAAAAGCTACACTTTTGGTCCTTTATGTTCTGATATTTTCAAATTGGTCCTTCAATTTTAATAATTACATATCTTCTTAATTTACAAAGTTAGTTTTTGACAAAATAAAAACTAAAGGTTTTTAACCGTTAATTAGTTCAATAATATCAATTCTAATAGATCAAGAAGATCATTTATCATTTCTTATGTTATTGAAGCTTTTAATTATTGATTTATTAGTTAAAGTTTTTATTAATATGTAAATTGATTATTTTATATCAAAATATCATTTTATAATATTAAATTTTCATTAGTTAACTATTTTATATTCAATCCGTGTAATACACGGGGGTAATACACTAGTTAGTAATGTAATTTAAAGTAAATGCTCCCTTGTTATCACAACCAATCCATTTGATGTCCTTGTCAAATTTGACCATTTCGTGAAAATTTACCAAACAATCTCTTGCATCATATTCATGTTTAAGAAAGGAACCTCAAATGACATAACAATAATCGTCAACAGTTGTCAAAAAAAGAAAAAAAAACTTTTTTTTGATAACGAGAGAGTTGAATATTTTTCACAAATATCACAATGTAGTGAATCAAAACAAACATTAGTTTTAATAGAAAGGTTGAGAAATGTCACAGGAACACTTGGAAAAATGACTTGAGAATTCAAGACATGTGTCACTGAATTAAGGTCCCAAGTTGATTGTTCCTCTCAATAATTGAGATGTTTAAAAATGATGTGTGACACAACAAGTTGTCAGCAATGATCAAGGACAAGATCACGAAGTTTTGGAAGGAAGTGGAGCGTGAAATCTGTGACTGTCACAAAAGCTTTTGGCTTTGGAAGATAGTGTGAAAGAACTTTATCTAAGCGAGTGACGGGGCTTGAAAGCCTTCAGGGGCGGAAAACTACAGCAGCCAGAATACATGTTAATTTCTGAAGTCAGGAGTCGAAACCACTATTTTAACTAAAAATAACATTTCTGGCCGAAAAATTAACGCTACGGAAAGCTTCGTCCTTGATCGGAGCCTAAACATTTTGAGAGGAGGATCGAAAGAAAATTAGAGGACCCACAATTCATGTTGATTTTTGAAGTGAGTGAGAGCGAAATCATTATTTAAAACAAAAAATAATCCTTCGGCCATAAAACTAACTCCGCATATGGAAAAAAGAGGGGGTGGTCTCCTGATCCCTGCCCCACCCCTCTCCTCTCCGTTATTTTAAATCCTTCGTCATTGTGAAAGAATGCATCCAAGCACTGATGATAATACTAACTTGTGTTTCTCCAAGGGAAAAGGTCCTGCTACGACAATTAAGTCTTTAGCGACGACAAAGCCGTTGCTTTATGGTGTGTAGACCATCGCTATAAGTTACAACGATGGCATATAGTCGCTATCATGTTGTCTCTATTTATTTGTCGCTGTAGCTCGGACATGTCGTTGCTATAATACAAACTATAGCAACGATGTATCGTTATAAGACTATCAAACAATACAAAAAAAAATATTCACAATATAATGAAAAATCATAAAAATTATTTAAAAAAAAACTTATCAAGCGAATCGAAAGTCCCAAATGATTGATAGGATAAAAAGAAGGTCCCAAGGTGTCGTCATAGGGTTCCAACAATACGATGTCGCTTATTTTAATGCCAGAGAGAAAAAATAACAAAAAAAACTATAACGACGACTTTAAGTTGTTGTAGCCTTGTGGGATATTTTTAATTTTTAATAATATTTTCTTTATTTATTATTTTTATTTATAAATTAAATAAAATCAATAAAAAAAACATTAACTTTACAGCAACGACAATTAGTCACTACAAGTTTTCTCATAACCAAAAATATTTCCCCGTTTTTCCGTCATAGCTATTGCAACGACTTGTCGTCGCTACCCACTGGAAATATTAAAAATTCGAAGTGAACCTACTGCAACGACTTGTCAAAGCTATAATCGTTGTTATTGCGACGATTCTTGTCATCGCTATAGCTAGTTATTCTATACCCCAGCTGACAGTCATTGTTCTTTGAATATACGGAAGCATGAACTGCTTGGCAATCTCATGTGAGCAATGAAAATACCAAGAAGTGATAGAAATATTGTATGAAGCCACCAAATTCAAAATATATGAAACATTATGTTGGTTACGTCGACCGACATGTATGCATCGAATGAGCTTTGCACACCATCAAGACTTGGAGTGAGTTTGTTCAAGATCTAAGAAAACAAATTATATCATGTTAATGCTAAACATGCATGATGTTAGAAGCTGGTTATGATCAAAGTCAAGAAATATGATAAACTATTTAAAGTACATTATATTTTGAGATTTCATATATGCTTGTCTGATTAATATTTGCTCTTCTATTTTCTTGATTCTTGCAAGTATTGGAAAAAACAAAATTATAGTTACAAAAACATTCAAGTCCTCAAAGGAAAAAGCTAGAAGACTCGATATCAAAATATAAACACCATATATATGGATGGAACAAAGCTACAGATGGAGACGCTAATTAAGCCAATCTATGCAATAACTCATACTTAAAATATTAACCCAAATAACTTTGTCAAGATGAAGCCAAATCTTGGATTTTTTTTGAACATCATTGTAACACATCAACAACACTTTCTTCTTCTATGAGTTTGCGAAAATTCATCATAGTTTAAGCCGTAACATCGTTGTACATTTTAACAATCTTTAGATTTGCTTTAATGTGGACTCAAAGTAATAAGATGTAGTTATTTGGTTATCGCAATAAGGAAGGGTTAACAATTGATCATTCCCCTATATATATGTGTGTGTGTATGCATTAATTTTATAAATTAATCGTTAGCAATACAACTTTTATTGAAAACTTACAAACTTTCAATAATCAAGGTAATGAAATTATGTGGCCTAAATGCATTACATGTTCACACAATTGACATTTTAATATCATAAAATCCTCCAATAGAACATCACAATAATGATTGCATGGTCCATCACTTTCAGTCCCATACAGAAGTCTAAATTCTGAGTGTCGGTGAGATGTTCTAATTGTTTTTAAGCCTCCAAACTTTATATTCCTAAAACATCGAGAAACACCTTCCCTACATAAACCATAGATATATGCTTTGCGTTTAGGGTCTAATGGAACACAACCTAAATGAATAGATTGCTGGCATTCTTGACAGTGATAGAAAAAAGCATTAGGGTTGAATTCCTCTTCGCAAACTTCACAAAAATAATCACCACCATGGTTTTCGACCGGACCGTATGTTAGGGTCATGGGGTGCTTGTCATACTTGTGTCTAATTGTCTTGGGGAACAACAAACCACACTCAGGATGTATATGAAATGCACACAATTTGCAAGTCAATGACGTTTCGCTGTAACGAAAACTAACCAAACACATACGACAATAATCTTTGATGATCGGTCTATACCTAACTCTTGAGAGTAAATGCGGATGCGAACTATGTTTGACTTCATGTGTGAATGCACAACTTACATCGATGTTGAAATTGCATTTGTCACAATTGTAAAGAAATCCGTTGCAGTGATCCATGCAAGCACTGCAACGGAACAAATCAACATCATTTCCCTTGTAAAGTACCTTTGGTAAGAGAAGAAGGGTGTGTTGTGGGTGACCAGGGTGACCCTTTAATTCAGCTGGCAAACGGGTGCACCACTCATGGAGCATGAAGTTATCGCATGCATATGTGCACATGTAGAACGACATCGTGTCCATAATTGGTTTTGTACATGCATTGCATAGATCTATAAACCCGTCAGTTGTTCTTGAAAAGGTTGGCGGCGGCGGTGGCGTAATATAAGTTTGCCCAGCATCCACAAGAGTTAGTTGATGTGGATGACTTTTGTGAGTTATGGTAGTCTCTTTGTTTCCTTCTTTGAAAAAGAATTTACTTATTATTTTGTATGTTTCATCGCTCAGTGGGAGCATGGGCGGACGTAGGTAGTAAGGAATGGGTTCACAGGAACCCACCGCTTTTCGACTCGTTAGTAGGAAAAATTTTTTTCGAAAGAGTTAAACAATAGGGTGAACCCATTAATATTTTAGGGGTGAATCCTGAGGTGAACCCATCAAGATTTTTAAAAGTGAATTCTAAATGTAATTTTCACAGCAATTTGTCAACTTGATTATTGCAAGTGATCTTTGTTAGAGAAATCTCGATAATCAATGATTAAATTTCTATATGATCGTGTTAAAATCACTTTCAGGTCATATAAACTTAGCAAGCAAAATGGTAGTTATTAGTAATTAAACTCTCGTATCAAGTTAATTTTGGTCATACAAACTTAGCACATTTCGTTAAGGGCATTTCCCCTTGATCCATGCATGCTGAATGGCTAGCAGGACTGCCACCTTGGACACAGGGGTGAAGCTTAATAGGGGCAGGGGGTGAGGGCCCCCTCTTTTTCCGTCCGTAATGATAATTTTTCGGTCGAAATGTTATTTTTAGTTAAAAATAGTGGTTTCGTCCCTTGTTCAAAAAGTTAACATGTATTCTGGGTTTAAAAAATTTCCGCCCCCTCTCATTTTGACCAAGCTCTGCCACTACTTGGACCCCGCAAGGGCGCGTGACCCCTTGACTTCCGCTTGGTCTGGAGCTCAGAAATCTTAAACGAAAATGCACTCTGTACCTTCGAACTATTTAATGACGACGTTTTTTAATTTTAATCATTGACTTAATATATGACACTGTTATTACTTGAAGAACATTACAAGGCCTAAACCGTCAACCCGACCCAAAATTTTTTTATGTCCGGCTCTATTTATTTAAAACGTCGGAAAATGGTGAACCCACTGAAAAAAATTCCTGGATCCGCCACTGAGTGGGAGAGGAAGAATATTTGGTTCTTCTTCAAAATTTCTTGAGGGCGTGTCTGATGAAAATACAATACTTAATATAACAAAAAGAAATAGGAGTGTTCATCGGTTCGGTTAATGGTTTAATTGGTTTTAAAAAAAATCCATAACCGTTAACCGAACCGAATTCAATTCAGTTTGGTTTCGGTTAAAATGGAAAAAAACGAATTCAACCGAACAAACCGATTAAAAACCAAATAAACCGGCTAAAAACCGAATAAACCGATCCGAATAAACTGAATTCAACCGAATACAACCTTATATATTATTAATAAAAATGTAAATCTAAAAATGAATTCGGTTTAATCGGTTAGCCGAATAAACCGAACAAACCGAATTCAAAAAAGTTTTGAAACCGTTAACCGAACCGAAAACCGAATTCATAATTCAATTCAATTTTTTCAGTTTCGGATACGATTCGGTTATTAAAGAAATGGAGGACTTTTATGAAAATTTTATCAAACTCAGAACATGTTTTCCAACATAATATGTGTGTGATATATCTATATAGGTATTTATATATATGTTTGTGTGTAGTGTTTAAGTAGTTAATATATGTTGATATAAGAAAATAAAAAATAAAAAAATAGATATTTACTTGTTACCCACATGTTAGATATTTTAGTTTGTCTTAAACATTTTAAAAATGTCATTTCGTAACAAATAACAAGTACTTGAAATTTTTTTTAATTTGTAAAAATGCATATTATGCTTAAATAAAAATAAAAGAAAAATAATCAATGTTACATCGGTTTTTAACATGAATTTTCAGCTCACGTGAGTTTTCAAATTATTATTTTTATCTTGTATATATATATATATATATATATGGTATGGATAATTTAAACACCACTCCTTAAACCTTATTTAGTGTTTGTGTGTAGCGTTTAAGTAGTTAATATATGTTGATATAAGAAAATAAAAAATAAAAATATAGATATTTACTTGTTACACACATGTTAGATATTTTAGTTTGTGTGAAACATTTTAAAAATGTCATTTCGTAACAAATAACAAGTACTTATAACTTTTTTTAATTTGTAAAAATGTATATTATGCCTAAATAAAAAAAGAAAGAAAAATAATCAATGTTACATCGGTTTTTAACATGAATTTTCAGCTCAAGTGAGTTTTTAAATTATTATTTTTATCTTTTATATATATATATATATGGTATGGTATGGTATGGATAATTTATACACCACTCCTTAAACCTTATTTAGTTTTTAACTAGTAAGCGAAAGCCATCTAATGAGGTGTTCAATTTTAAAACCATGTTTTGACAACTTGTACATTTGAAGCTATTAGAGAGAGAAAACGTACGTCAAAACACTGATAAAAATAAGATGTCAAATTAGTACATCTGAAAGTATAATAAATGTCATATGTATAAGTATGTAAGAGAAAAACAATGAAAAGAAGAGAAACCTAAAAACATATTTGATGACTTATATGTTAGTGCTTTGATAACTTTACATTATCACATAAAACTTGCTTATTAAATGAAAATCACATCAAATCACAAATAAAAAACGAAAACATTGCAATAGTAGATCTAGGAACAAATGTATAAAATTGCAGTTGCTTAATTTTTTAACATCGAATCATAGATAAAAAAACACGTCACTAATTTTTATAAGAAAATGGAGAAAAATCACGTTGTGGTATAAATAAGCGTTAAAAAAATATAAAGTTGTATAAAAAAAATCATAAAATATATCTTATTTTATTTTATCGGTTTTATATACAAATTTCTTCGAAAAGCAGAAAGGCTTGATTTTAAACATAATTTATCCGGAATGTAGATAATTTTAGTACGTCATAAAATTTTATTTAAAAGTATAAAGAGCATCATATTTTAAAAACTAAAAGATAGAAATGAAATATATAGGCCTGTAAACGAACCGAACAGTTCATGAACTGTTCGTGAACTGTTCGGTAAGAAGTTCGTTTATGTTCGTTTATTTAATAAATAAACGAACACGAACATAAAATTTGTGTTCGTTTAATTAAATGAACGAACATGAACACACCTTGTGTTCGTTTATTTATGTTCATGAACAGTTCGGTTATGTTCGTTTATTTACGTTCGTTTATTTGTGTTCGTTAATGTTCGTTTATGTTCGGTTAACTGACTAATTTACGAATGATATGTATTTACATTTAAGAGACTTGTCGTTTGTGCTCGTTTATACTTGTTCAATTGTGTTCGTTTATGTTTGTTCAATAGTGTTCATATATGTTCGTTTATGATTGTTCAATGGTGTTAAAAAATGTCCATTTATGTTTGTTCGCTTATTTTAGTTCGTTTGTGTTCGTTTATGTTCATGAACAGTTCGTTTAATTTATTAATGAACGAACACAAACGAACACGAACATGTTCATTTTCTTAATAAACGAACACGAACACAAAATTCATGTTCGTTAAGGTGTTCGTGTTCGTGTTCGGTTAAGTTTAAATGATGTTCGGTTCGTTTACAGGCCTAGAAATATATATATTATTTAATTTTAAATATTACAATAGTAAATAACAAAAAAAAAAAAGAAAAGAAAAGAAACTATTTAGTGTGTGCGGGTGAGATGGAGTTAAAAAAAAGACCATCTTTTGGGGGAGAAGATGAACTTCGATAGATTTAAATTGGAAAGATTTAACCATTGTGAAAACCAAGTTTCTTGCTTTTGTTTTGTTTCAAATGTGCGCATGCATCTATATGCAAAGCAAAATCTTTAAAAAAATCAATGTTTATATTTAAAAATCACTATTTACTCGATTACTCCAAAATCCATTTTAATCTATACACGATATTTCGTCTTTTTTAATTTGAACGATATGGTTCAAAATAATTTCAAATACACACATATATATGCACCGATTATAATACAAAGAGAAATTTTGTGTGCACACAGTGGCGAAGCTTGACGAGGATCCCAGGGGGGGCGAAATAAAAAAAAAATTTCCCGGGGGGGGCGAAGTAAAGGTTTTTAAAAAAATTTTACACTACGCATCGGGAAATATACACTACTACGCGAAAAAACAGGCGGTCCCTTGTATCCTTCGCCCATGTGTGCACAGGTACAAATTCTGCATCATTATTATGCAAGTGGTAATTGTTCCAATTGATAAAATCATGCAGACGCGGAATTGCCACACAAATTATTTGCATGATAATTTTTATATGTGTGATTTTATCTTGCAAGAACAAGTAACACTTGTGTAATAATAATAGCACATCCTTTGTACACTTCGCATGCAAATATATACACACACACACACATATTGTTTTTGACATATACTTAAAAAATACTTAATAGACTTCTAAAAAGCTAAGAAAAAAGATTACCTGAATCGATGCATTTTAAATATCCACAATGCAGATGAATATAATATCTACATATCTCGCATTTATACATCCAAAGATTCTCCTTATTAGAAAAGGAATCTTCGCATACCCTACATAGAGGATCAAATCTAGCTTTCTGGTCTGCTTTTGGAAATGAGTAAGTAAGGATGAGTGGATGAGCATGAAAGAAACGACCACATGTACTATCTTGAATTAGCAACCTTTTCACACGGAAAACGCAATCACTATGTATGAAACAACGAAAACACGTGACGCAATGATAAAATACCCCTTCTTCTGTTCTCCCACAAGCATCACACTCTCCTAAACAATTTCTATAAATTGGAATGAGTGGATGTTGATGGCTAGGGTGATAAATAGCATGGTATTGTACCCCATCCAAACAACAATCTAAACATATGTTAAACATACATATAGAACACTTGTAACGAAGTTGATTATGAGGAGGGGCCTTTTTACATATGTTACACAACTCTTGTGACTTATCTAGGAGGAGGGTAAGAGTATGTGCATTATGAGAGGTATGATCCCATTTTGTTGGAAGTTCTGCACATAATTTATGGGCCAAGTAGTCACATTGGTCACATTTGTAGTAATACCTATGTAAAAAGGTAATTTCCTGATAACAAAGATTGCATGGACATTGAAAGGCTTGTTTGATGATCAAATCTTCTTCATCATCATATACTTCCTCATCATGTGGATATTTTGGATTCAAATCTATAAGAATCAATGAGTGCTCATGTTGCAAACCACCATTATATATGGCGAATATGTTTCTTTCTTTTAGGTATGATGATCTAGGACTTAACTATGGAAGGATAATATAGAATGAGGTATAAAGGATATAACGTAATAGAAAATTTATATATGCACATCATTCTTCTTTGCTGATCTCTAAAGTAAAGGTATAACAATATTTTGAAGAACCTATTTTGACACCCTTGTCTTTTCAACAAATGTCTTAATGACTAGATTCTAATAAAACATGTGGATGGCTAAGATGCTTGTAGTCTATCTTAAAGATGTAAAAGTAAAAATTTTATCAAAGAGATATGTAGAATATATTTAGAGGTGATTAGATTTTTTTGAACGGTTAATTTTTGGATCACTGACGGACCACTGAAGTATCATCGTGCCACCTGCAGTACCACTTGATCATATTCACCACCAAATCACCAATTCTAGAGGAAACTCAATACTTTGAGAAAACTCCTTATGGAATTCGAACCTATGATACCATTAGGCTGTAATGCCTTTGGTATTAGATAAGTTTGTATATCATTGGGCTTATAGCCTAGTGGTACTCCTTGACCACCAGCAATGTGAGGTCTTGGGTTCGAGTCTCGCCTAGAACAAAAAAATGTTCTGGGTGCTAGGGGTTTTCTCAGTGTGAGTTTCCTCCTAGATGGTGTGGCGATTCCTCGATTCGGTACTCGCCAACGCCCGACTTTATATGCTTCCGGGGGTTGGTTGCGGTCAGTGGTCGCAGCGCGTGGGTTGTTGGGTCTGAGGACTCGTTTTGCTGTTCAAAAAAAAAAAAGATAAGTTTGTATAATTACAACATTCTATAAAAAGGCCTAGATAATTAATGTTACATATAATACCAAATCACGAAGTTTGGTTTGGGCATTAAATATGGCTACTTGATTATTGTGTTTTACATATATAATATTCAGATGCATATAGTTGAACAAATAGATTCATTAACCAAATATATTTCATATATGCAGGTAAACTACTGTAAATTATTAACGCTTGGACCAACACATGATTTTAACTGATCAAAAAGTTAGTGGTTAGTTAATAGACAAAATTTAACCGTTTTGGGGTTTAGTATATCAAAGTTCTATTAGTTTGAATACATCAGTAGATTAAAAAAAATAAGTCACATTTCACTATTTTAGAATACTCGCGTTTCTCTCCTATTAAATGCATCACATATTAAATAATAATATTAAATATTACATATACTTTTATACATTTTATATTAAAAAAGTTTTTTAAGGCAATAAAGAATATATTAATATTAAAAAAATACGTTTTTTTCATAAAACCAAATTATTAATATATATATTAAAAACCAACCAAATGAATAGTAAAAAAATTATATTATATTGAAATATTGATTAATTAATATATATATATACACACACATATACTATTTCAATATAATATACATATATATATATATATTATTAAATAGTATGAATATTATAATGACAAAACGTGTTTCTTTCTAGGGTTTCAGCGGTGTTTGGAGGAGATAACGGTGATTTATTTGTTTTCATAAAAAGTTGATTTTTGTTTAGAGATTTTAGTTTTTTTTTTATTATTTCAGCCAATTGGTTGTCGGTAATAAAGATTTTGTGAGTAATTTTTCCTATTATTTTCGTAACATATTTTTATGGATTTTGTATTATTTTATTTTTTAATGAGAAATTAGTATAGAGTTTGTGATGAGATATTTGATTTTGCTATGTAACTTATACTTTTGCAAATGATATATAACACCCGTTCTCGGGAGTGTACTGTGATAACACGCCGCAACGCGCGGGTGGGATTACACCTAGTTATATATATTAAAATCAACTAAAAGAAATAGTAAAGTTTTGTTTTTTCGATTTTGATCACCAAAGCTTTATATAATATAAAGTTTTGTTTTTTTATTATTATTAAATATGAAATATTCAAAAACAGTTTTTTAAACCAAAAATAATTAAAAAAATAAATTTTACAAAATTTAGTGTTTAAAGAAATAATACTATTATTTTATTATTTAAATTATTTAATTAAACGAAATTTTAATCATATTTTATATTAAAAAATCGTCTTATATAGTGACTATTTGTTATTTTTTATTTAACATATGTAATACGCGTGGTATTAACCTAGTTATCAAATAAAAGAGCAAATATTGCTTTTCTAACCGTGTTTTAATATGCTATCCATGATATATGTCAAAATCAATTCAAAGCTTTGTTTTTCTAGTATCATTATTACATATGTGAAATATTTTTCTCTTTTATGTGTATGTATAAATGTACATATGTTTACAATCTAACACATGTGTATATGATACTTTTGTAGCCGAAATGCGTTAGCTACAAAAAAAATGTGAGAGTTTTTTTAACGCATGTAAATTAATTTACGCTCACAGGAAAAATAAGAACGTATTATTCATATGTAATGATATTAAAAAACAACAATATAATTAGCTTTATCTTAGTGAGTTGTTATGGTTTAGCACTATAAGACGGAGTTAACAAAATAATATACACCTAGAATAACTATATGTTGCACCATGAAAAATTCTCTAAAATTATAATTAATCCAGGAGGAATTTGGAATACATATTTCCAAAACTTCTAACCATATTAAAGAGACTTGTGACAAAATTGAACGTGACTTTAGTTTCAAGAAGTAACAACTTATAATTGAGTCATATTTAAAGAAGCCATATAAGTAAATACTTATATGTCTTAGATAAGTACCTTTAAGCCATTACAAATTTGTATATTCGACAGGGTGTTTAGATAATTTTTAAAGTCTATAATCTTCATTATAAATTTAATTAAATATCAATATATAATGTTTAAAACCAGAATATAAGTTAAATAACAATATGTTGATGAAAATGATAAAGATCATATAGTTTTTTATTATACAGAATGAAATGATTGTTGATTTGATTAAAATTGAAAAATAAATTTATGCACACAAAAGAAAAGAATATTTGTTGATAGATACGTTCCTTTATGAAACATCTATATTTTATTCTTTAGTTAACAAATTGTCTTCTTTTTTTTTTAATTATATTATAGGGATCTTTTCTTATAGTTAATTTGTCAAGTGGTCTGCTAAATTTGGTTTTTACCTTTAACCGAAAAAGAAAAAAAATCGGTCATTGGCATTCTCAACCGATCAATCTTCGGTTTTTGGTTTTTTAAAAGATTTTGGTTCAATTTTTTTTAACAAATATATTTAACTAATAAACAATTAGTCAATATACCAACTCCATTGTCATTAACATGTTTTAATTATATATGATAAATGTAACAAATTTCATAAACTGGTATGTTAGAAAACTAACATCCAATCGCATATAAAAGGAAAAAAAAAAAACCCAAAAAGTAAACTTAATCAATGGTTTGAATTTTTAGGTTAAAAGAATTACTAATTCAAATTACTAATGGATTCTGTTTAAATAACAAAAAAAAACTAATCAATCTCTTAAATTGGGTCAGAATGTTAAAATATTCTTGTGAGTCATTTAGCAACTCGGTTCAGTTTGCTTATATGAATCGATTTGGTTAATAATTTGGTTTGTTTTGGTTCGGTTATATGCATTAACTCGATTAATTAATTTGGTTCAGTTATAAATAAATGATTAACAAAAAACATGCAATAAATAATTTAAAAAAAAAAACTAAACTGACGGTTATTGCTTAATTGGTTAGGTAGGTCACCTGAAAATTAGTGCTTCTATTAAAAAAATTACATATGTGTTATTTGGCTAATTTTATTATTCTAGAACAATTAAAGAAATCTTCCTCCTTTTTCCCTAATTCAAGAAGACCTGTATTTTCTTTTCTAATATCTTCTTTAAACTCATATTACTTTCGCTTTTGTCCTAATGTCCTACTTTGACTTGAAAAAATGTTCAAAAAAAAGTATAGTTTAAAAAACAAAAACAAAATTAAAGAAATTTGTAGAGAAGCACGCAAACAGCTGGTAATAAAGGACAAATCTGATCAATCAATCTTCCTTTTGTTTTAGAAAATCAAATGTTGTATCGTCTTGATGATTACTAGATTAAAATAAACGAACTTGCAAGTATCATTTATCCAAATCAATATATTAATATCAGTAGGACCTCAAGTTTTAAGTTCGCTTGAGACATACAAAACCATTGAACCACCCTTGCTCTCTTATGTATTTATACATACACATAAAGTTTGAAATGCAAAGAGTTTTCATCATACGAAGCGTACGAAGAAATACAAACAAGTAAAATTCAATTTACATGATTTTCTTTTCATTTGAGTAATTGTGTTTTTCAACAAAATTAGCTTCTTCTACATTTTTTTTTTTCAAAATATGTATGTGAAATTAATTTTGTTTTCAATGTGATTTTGTTTTTCCAATTGTGTGATCTTATTTTCACTTAAAATTACATTTGCATGATTAAGCGTATGCGTGATTTTGATTTAGAAACGAAATCCAATTTATGTTATTTACAATTTGTATTAAATCACACTAGCGTTAGCGTTATTTATATATATTGAGGAGATAATAACGCAAATGCTACTTGATAATCATGCAAATTAAAATTAAATATCTAAATGTTTGCGTTTTTTAAACAACATTATTATTTAATATCATTATGTAATACGAGTAAATATTTTGCCACATATCACCTCTTTACAAAACTATTGTCACATGTCACCTTCTTATACCACAAGTAACACTTGTCAATTTCCTTATTATTACACTTAATTCTCTCTCATATTAAATAACTATCCTTTCTTTCTTATTAAATAAAATTTTCTTTTATTAAATAATTATAACATTAATAACTAATATATTATTTATCTTTTTATTATAAAAACACTTAAATTTTTTTATAGTATACGAAATTTTCTAAAACCAGAATTTTTAAAATAATAAATATTTTATTTTCAAAAAAAAAATTTATGTAAAAAATAAGCTATCTTAAAAAATAAGTTATCTTAAAAAATAATTTTTTTAAAAAATAAAGTATACTATAAAAAAAGTTTTGAAACAATGAAATTTTTATAAATAAATAACGTTTTTAATTTATTTATAAATTAAAGTAAGGAAAATGATAGAAAAAGTTACACTTTTGATCCGTCATGTTTAACACTATTTTTAAATTAGCTCATTTAAATTTAGTAATTATAAAAATTATGTTTTATATTATTGATTTATAAAAGTTAGTTTTAATATAATACTAACTGAAGTTTTTAACGTCAATTATTTCAAAGATATCAATTGTTAAACATTAAAATGTCATATATCGTTTTTGTATGATTAAAGTTTTTAATTATTTTTTTATCACTTCAAATATTTATTAATATGTAAATTAATCATTTTATAAAAAAAATATTATTTTATAATTGCTAAATTTTCATTGCTACCTATTTAATATTTTATATTAAATCCGTCTAATACACGGGTTAATAACATAGTTATGTAATACAAGAAAATGAAAAAGATAAGATGCTAAATCCATTAAAATGATACGCGTTCTCTTGTTTAATATGAGAGAGACGAAAAATAAGAATATGCTAAGATAAAACAAGAAAGTAAGACATATAATCTTAGTTAGTTTATAGTATAGATTCATGAATTATCATCCAAGATTGTGCCGGGCCATTTCTAAGATGATAGATTATCATTTTATTGAAATCATATCTCATGCCGATTTATTTGATGCTTTTGACACGGGTTTTCCATTCCATTTTACTTGTGTTTGAAATAATTGTCAAAGAAGTTCGATAGATTAATTATATAAAGAAATAATAGATTATATCCCTTCTTTCCGAGTATGGTAAAATGGACGGGTTAGTTCGGGTTGAGTAACAAGTTAAAATAGGTTCGGGTCAGGACGAATGCGAGTCATGATGAGTTTTAAGCAAAATAAATTTAGATCAAAATGAGTCGTTTTTAAAAACATGAATTTAATTCAAATTAAAATGAACTAAACAAATATTTTATTTGAATAATTTTTAATGATTTTCTTTTCAAATATATTATTGATCATTCTTAACCGTTTGAATAAGTGATATTCACAAAGTTTTCATGCTACTCATATTGACTCGTATTTTGTTAAGGTGTTACCTGTGTCAACCTAGTTTATGCTATACAGATACTCATTTCAACCAAAATACAATAAGTATTCACCTAAATCAAGTCATTTATCTTGTTTTAAGGGAATATTGTCAGGTGTATTTCTTGTCTTGTGGTGGTTGCTTTGGATAGTTCGATTTCATATCATCGTAATCATGGAATATGGCACGGTTCCATTTAAATATATATAATTCATACGATGAAAATTGGTACTTGTAGAAAATTTAGGATTTTTTAAATGATATTTTTAAATGGTTTTATAGAAAATCTTAATTTTATTTTTTAACGGCTTTGTAGAAAATTAGATGGGTTTCAAATAGGGTTAGAAAAAACCGAACCGTTAACGAATGATACTGAGTCAAAATTAATCGAATTAACTGAAAACCAAAAATTGGTTACATTTTCGGTTTTTTACCGTTCTTTAACCGAATAAACCGAAACCACTACTAGAAAAAAGTTGGTTTTGCGACGCAAATTTTCGTCGGAAATGCGTCGGAAATTGAAAATTGCGACAAATTTCCGACGAAAACTGGTTGTTGGAAATATCATGGTCGGAAATATGGTTCCAACAAAAATCCGACGCAAATCGTGACAAATTTGCGACAAAATAAATCCATCGCAAATTCCGACACTTTTCCGACAAAAGTTAAAAATTGTTTATAATAATTTGAATTACATAAACAAGTATATGTATTTTAATTTTTGCGACGCAATTCCGACAAAAATCGTATTTCTTATTTAATTTTATTTTCTATTACTTGCGACGCAATTCCGACTAAATTCATATTTCTTTTTTAATTTTATTTTATATTATTTGCGACGCAAATCAGACAAATACGGTATTTCTAGCTTTTCTATTGTTTAATATTTGCGACGCAATTCCGACAATAAATAACATAAAATTGGCGACGCAATTCCGACAACAATTCACGTATTTTAAAATTTTATATACACATAAATATATGCGTTGGAATTGTGTCGGGATACGAGAAATATTTACGACGCAATTGCGACAAATTATACATTCTAACTCTTTTATTTTAAGCACTAAACTATGCGTCGGAAATGTGTAGGAATTTTAGAGAAATATTTCCGACATAATTGCGACAAAATATTTAACTTCTGCATATTTTATTTTAAACTACCCTTTGCGTCGGAAATGTGTCGGAATTTAATGCAAAAAATCCGACGCAATTGCGACAAAATATTTAACTTATGCATTTTTTATTTTAAACTACCCTTTTCGTCGGAAATGTGTCGGAATTTAATGCAAAAATTCCGACGCAATTGCGACATATACGTATTCTGGAATGCTTTATTTTAGAACTACACTTTGCGTCGGAAATGTGTCGGATTTTATAAAAAAAAATTTCATGTTTACTGTAAATTTCTGACACAATTGCGACAATGCTTATCAAACGCATACGGTTTTTTGTGATATCACATTTTGCGTCGGAAATGTGTCGTAAATGTGTGTATTATTTCGTTTTTGTACATTTTTTAAATTTACATTATTATTAATCATCAAGTTAAAATAGATTATAGTGTTCTTGCTACGTTTTTGCTACACATTTTTAGATTAACAAAATTAATTTAATTTTGTCGGAAATGTGTCGCAAATTGTGAGGCATTTGCGACAAAATTTAGAGTGCTTTTAATTTTATTATTTGGAAAGTTGGGTTTTGTTTTTTGTCAATTTTTTGTCGGAATTGTGTAGCAATTTGTGACAAAAAAATTGCGTAGCAAAATTTGGTAGCAAATGAGCCTTTTTTCTAGTAGTGAACTAAACCAAACCATTTGTATTTTTATGTATTTTCAACCATTTTTATGTATTTCTAGCTTTTGTTGATGCATTTCTTTTATTTTATTTTCATTTTTTTGTGTACCAATGGTAAACATTTAACTGAATTTTATTGTTAACCTTATATTTGGATAAGATAATGTTAACAAAAAAAAAAGCTTATGCTCGTATACAACAACTTTCTTCTTGTTCTTATAACATTATTCAGAGGGAAACCAAAAAAAAAGGTGAAAAAAAAATACAATCGGAAAGTAAAGAAAAAATTGAACTGAAACAGAAGCTCGGTAGTTATGGTTTTGGTTTCGTTTATAGATTATTTAATAACCAAGAGTTGATTATCGGTTTCTGCAGATCCTAAAAAACGAATCAAACCAAACCAAACCGAGCACACCTTAGTTTCAATCTAATAGTGATTTGTTTTTATTGTCAGAGATCTTATTATGATTTAGAGATGAAACATGTCAAAAGAAAGGAAAGAAAACAAAAGGAAATGAGTGGCGAAGGAGGAAAAGAAGGGGGTTTCTTGGGTGTTTGTTTCTTTTCTAATGACTATTTAGTTTATTAAATGCTTAATGAATAAGGAAAATTAAATTATTCGGACTTTGTTTAAAGCTACTAATTAATAGGTTTGCTGACTATTTAAAATGTGTTTTTTAGTTAAACAAACAGTTTTAATATCTGACGGATTTGAGGTAGCCTCTAAACAGAATCATTAACATGATATAAAACACCCTTTAGTTTTTGTCTTTTGTTATTTTAAATAAATGATTTTTCTTATAAATGTACAGATTTATTAAGGTGTTTTTTACGATTGTTCAAACATTTAAAATAAAAAAAATCATATTACCCCCTATCTTTCCTTAAAAAAATATAAAAAATCATATTATTTATTTTTTTAATTATATCTAGTTATTCTATTTTTATTCCTTCTCTTAAAAGTTTAAAAATTTTCTACAAGAAAGAAGTTTTATATGTAAAAAACACGTTTTGAAAACCTAAGATCATTTTTTAGAAAAATAATATTTTTAATTGTTTAAAAACTTAATAAACGTGTTTTTAAAAATAGATCTAAAAAACTTTAATATGAATGGCTTTATGAAAAATAAAAAAATATAAAAAGATTTTAAAAAAAGAAAATTTATACAAAAATAAAATAGAACAATTATATAAACAAAAATAACTAAAGTAAAATATAAAAAAATTATAAAAGGCAAAAAGAATATATGAATTGTAAAATATGATAACTTGAGAGAGTAAAATTAAGATAAAAAGATGATACATTTACTCGTTCAACAGTCAACACAATTCAAACCGTATCACAACCAACTCTTGATTTTAGTTTGAACCATTCATACAAAAAGTTATAGTCTCTCAGATTCAATGTAATTTAGTTTTTTTTTAAAAAAAACAACACGATATATTAAGAGCTAACGAGTAACTAACAATTAATTCACACGAATACACATCCAAAATTCGCACCAAAAGCACCATATATGTAACAGCCGAAAAATTTAGCACATTTGAATGTGCTTGAAATCCATGTGGATTTGACAAATGAAATTATTACAGGATGATAGTATGCGGGAAATGGTGAACGTGGGCGAAAATCGTGCGCGAAACGGAGTTAAGGATTGTCCGGAAGCGAAAAACGAAGAAAAGTTTCGAAGTATTGGAATTATGGGGTCTTCGTGGTACGCTAAGGACAGGTCGAAGAATCCTTCGCGGTACGCGAAGAACGCAACGTATCTGAGTCTTCCGGATTTCTTCGCGGTACGCGAAGACTTCTGTGGCTTCTTTTCGCGGTACACGAGACATCAGCCGATCGCATGTGGGCTTAAAAAGTCAAGGTTTCAGCCTTATCTTCATTTTTATCCTTCTAGTCGACGGCATCATCACTTTTCACGAAAAACCACCATTCCAAACCACTGAATCTTCAGTTTTGAAGCCTATGGAACTTTTAGATCGTATCAAGAAACGTTTATACAAGTCCAGAACGTCTTTTTAACCGCAGGAATCCGTCAGAAGAGGTAATGGTTCATTCTAACCATCAAGATTGATTATGATTGATTAAATCTTGTTTCTGAACGTAATGATATAGTTAGGGTTGTTAATTATGGCCTAGATGATGGCTAGGATTGATTATAAATGACAAACTCGAACTGTTAACGGGTAGATCCTTGTTTTGAGCCGTTGTAATGCCCGGTTTGCATGAAATCATAACAATGGTTATAATGGTTTAAACCATGTGATTATGACACTGTAGGTGATTAGTTTGATTAATCCTTGACATGTAACGTGAAATTCAAGTGTTTCAAATTAATCACAACCATTAACATACTCATTGGAATGGTTATCTGATGTTTGTGATAACAGGCAGATTAGTATGTTAAATATGGTTGTTACACCTATTCTAATGCTAAGTTGGGATATTTCATGATATCTGGGTAATCAATAACAAGGATTGGTCATTTCTACGCCATTAATCTGTCTAGGAACCTGTTTTAGCAGTTCAATCAACAACATTATGAGAGGCCCCGAGCCCCTCAGTTGGCAAAACATAAAACCCATAATACTTAAACCATAATTACATTATCATAGCAGCGGAATGTAGGGTAACAACATAAGTATCATACAGATCTAAACAAACTTTTACACATTAAACATAACCCACTCTTCTAACAGTCATATAATACAGCCAGTCTATGCCAGGGGTAGTCTTCAATATATGCCATGAGCCTTCCTGGTCTCCTTTCTCTAACCATTCAACCTGATATGCATGCTAAACAAGTCAGCTTTTGCTGGTGAGTTCTAAGTTAACTTTTCATAAAAGTTAAATCTTTAATATACATAAAACATTAGCCTTCACTGCCGACCGAAGTCAACAGTCTCAATCATACTAAACATAAAACATTTCATATACATAACATACATGACATCATAACATCAATCATACAGTGCATAAATGTAGCCTGTTCTGTTGACCGAAGTCAACACGTTATGCATGCATAATACTTTCTCAACTGGCGACACACAGTCGACAGGCCTGTTCTTTCACAGGACTTATGCCTGTTCTTTCACAGGACTTATGCCTGTTCTTTCACAGGACTTCTGCCTGTTCTTTCACAGGACTTTTTAAACCATCAACCGAAATTGACGGCTCATACCGGTACAAGACTTCTTGACATACATCATTCATACATAACATGGTTTAAATCATTTAAACCATCATAATCATAAACCATTATAATCATAAATCATTATCCGCACCGCAGTGCTCAACATTTGCCCAACCGCAGCCGGGACTTCAAAATCGCATTTTCTAATTAACCTCGGCCGAGACTTTTAAAATCATTCATTTCTCAACCGTAGTTGAGTCTTTAAAACATCCTTGACATCTCAGCTGAGGTTCTTAAAATCATTTACTTCTCAACCATAGTTGAGACTTAAAGCATTATTTACTTTAAAACGTTCTTTACTTGAAAACATTCTTTACCTGACCTTAATCACGTTAATGTCACTTTCATACATTAACTTTACAACTTGAAACATTCTTTACTTTAACATATTCTCTTATCTGACCGTAGCCAGATAAAACAATCATTTACCTAAAATAACTTTATAACATGCATATCAGCCCTAAAACGTTAAAATAGTAAAAGAGGGCTCATAGAACTCACTTGATGTCTTACTGTAGCAAGATCACTCGTAAACTGGTACTAATGGTGTAACTCTGCATTCGTTTACACTTAATAAGTCATTTATGTTTTAACCTACTGATTAGATCTTTCTAAACGTTCAATGTCAAAGACATTGTCTTGAAAGTCATCAAATAGTTAATGTTGTTGATTATAATGCTAAAACAGTTCCTGAACAGATTAATAGCTTAGAAATGATAATCCTTATCATTGATTACCCAGATATCATGAAATATCACAACATAGTCTTAGAATAGGTTTAATAACCATGTTTAACATACTAATCTGACTGTTATCACAAACATCAGATAATCGTTCCAATAAGTATGTTAATGATTGTGATTAGTTTGAAACACTTAGATTTAACCTTTGCATTTCAAGATTAACCAAACTAATCATCTACATTGTCATAATCAGATGGATTAAACCACTATAACCATAGTTGTGATTTCATGCAAACCGGGCATTACAACGGATCAAAACAAGGATTTAACCGTTAGAACATCGTGTTCTTCATTTCTAATCGATCATAGCCATCATCTAGGCAATAATCAACAATCCTAACTATGTTATTACGTTCAAAATCAAGATCTAATCAATCAAAATCGAACTAGAAAGTTAAAACGAATCGTTACCTAATCTGACGGATATCCGTGGTTAAAACAACGATCAGTACTTGTAAACACGTTCCCTGGCTTCAAATATATGGTCTGATGGCTTCAACAGGTTGTTTGTAGGGTGTTTTGCTGGTGTTCTTCGTCTGTAGAACGTCTGAGTTCGAAGATGTAAAATAATTAAACTTTGCTTAAAATCTGATGAAGTAGATCAGATTGTTGCACCGCCACACCCGTCGCGTACCGCGACCAGAAGCCAAAAAGGGCTTCGCGTACCGCGAAGAAATCCGGAGGATTTTAGATATTTTAGGTCCGTCGCGTACCGCGAAGGATCCTCAAATCTCCGTCGCGTACCGCGACGAGTCCAGAAGTTCAATACTTTGGAAATTTTCTTCGTTTCGCGATTCCGGACAATCCGTAACTCCGTTTCACGCACGGTTTTCGCCTACGTTCATCATTTCTCGCATACTATCATCCTGTAATAATTTCAATTGTTAATTCGACGTAGATTTTATACACGATTAAACGTGCTAATTATTCGGTTGTTACAAATCTACCCTCCTTACAATAGGTTTCGTCCTCGAAACCTGTTACATTTCAAACAAATGTGGGTAGAGTCGTTTCATCTCGTCTTCAATCTCCCATGTCGTCTCAGATCCTTTTCGGTGTTTCCATTGAACCTTAACTTGCCTAATCACCTTGTTACGTAATTGTTTCTCTTTCGTATCAACAATTGCAACTGGTTCTTCTATGGAATTTAACTGTTTATCAACTTCAATATCATTTAACGGCACATATGCTACATCATCTGCTAGACATTTTCTCAAATGTGAAACGTGAAATGTTGGATGAATTCCACTCAGTTCATCTGGCAGATCTAATCGGTAAGCTACCTTACCAACCCGTGCCGTTATTTGAAAAGGTCCAATAAATCTCGGACTTAGCTTTCCTCTTTTCCTAAATCGAATAACTCCCTTCCATGGTGAAACTTTTAACAGTACTTGATCACCTACTTCAAACTCTATTGGTCTCCGTCTTTTATCGGCATAGGACTTTTGTCGATCCTGTGCAGCTTTCATTCGCGCTTTAACTAGTTGAAGCTTTTCTGTCAAATCTAACACTGCAGCTTTACTTCCCACTTCTTTCTGTCCTACACCTCCCCAACATACCGGTGTCCTACAACGCCGTCCGTACAATGCCTCATATGGTGGCATTCCAATACTAGCATGGTAGCTATTGTTGTACGAGAATTCCACCAATGGTAAATGATCATCCCAACTACCACCAAAATCAATAATACAAGCTCTCAACATATCTTCTAAGGTTTGGATAGTCCTTTCAGACTGTCCATCTGTTTGAGGATGATACGCAGTGCTGATATTGAGTCTTGTACCCATTGATTCATGAAACTGTTTCCAGAATCTTGAAACGAACCGCGTGTCACGATCTGACACTATAGAAACTGGAACTCCATGTCTTGTAATTATTTCTTTCACAAATAGTTCAGACATTTTCTCTGATGTATAAGACTCACGTATAGGCAAGAAATGAGCACTTTTCGTTAACCGGTCTACAATCACCCAAATAGCATCATGACGTTTCGCCGTAAGAGGCAACTTAGTTATAAAATCCATGGTGATGTGTTCCCATTTCCATTCCGGGACTTCTAAAGGTTGCACATAACCATAGGGTTTTTGATGTTCAGCTTTTACTTGTGCACATGTCAAACATTTATTTACTTACTGCATTACATTGAATTTCATACCTGGCCACCAATAATCTTTTCGAAGGTCTTGATACATTTTTGTTGCACCAGGATGAATAGAGTAACGTGACTTATGTGCTTCGTCTAGAATCCTTGACCTAATGTCCCCATTTCGTGGAACCCACATTCGACCAAATCGAATCTTAATACCAAATTCATTTTCTTCTAGATTCTTGACTTGACCAAAGATTCTTTCGAATCCAACATTTTCTTCTTTTAATCCTTCCTTCTATGCATCCCTAAGTTCATTCAGGAAATCTGGTGTTATCACCAAACTATAAGACTTAACTTGTATAACGGAGTGTTCTGTTTTACGACTTAGAGCATCAGCCACCACATTGGCTTTTCCTGGGTGATACAAAATCTCACAGTCATAATCTTTGAGCAGTTCAAGCCATCTTCGTTGTCTCATATTCAAGTCCTTCTGTTTAAAGAAGTATTTTAAACTTTTGTGATCTGTGTAGATTGTACATTTCACTCCATATAAATAATGCCTCCAAATTTTTAAAGCAAAAACCACAGCAGCCAATTCCAAATCATGTGTTGGATAATTAGCCTCATGGGTTTTCAACTGTCTTGAGGCATATGCTATTACCTTTCCTCTTTGCATAAGTACACAACCCAAGCCCAGATAAGACGCATCTGAGTACACAACCATGTCTTCATTACCATCCGGTAATGTTAAAATAGGAGCTTCGGTTAACCTCTTCTTTAATTCTTCAAAAGCTTGGATCTGAGTTGGACCCCAGTCATATTTTGTTTCTTTCCTAGTCAATTTCGTCAGTGGTGTAGCAATCCTGGAGAAATCCTGGATAAATCTTCTGTAATAACCTGCTAATCCAAGAAAGCTACGAACTTCCGTTGGTGTTTTCGGAGGATTCCATTTCATAACTGCTTCTACTTTAGCTGGGTCCACCATTATGCCTTCTGGACTAATAACATGACCTAAAAATTGTACTTCCTGTAGCCAAAAGGCACATTTAGAGAATTTAGCATAAAGCTTTTCTCTTCTTAGTATTTCATGAACTTCCCGGATATGACACGCATGATCACCTTCACTCCTTGAGTATATTAATATATCGTCAATAAACACAATCACTGATCGGTCTAACATAGGTCTGCACACCCGATTCATCAAATCCATAAACGCCGCAGGTGCGTTTGTTAATCCGAAAGACATCACAAGAAACTCATAGTGTCCATAACGTGTGCGAAATGTTGTCTTCGGTATGTCTTGTTCTCTCACTTTTAATTGATGATACCCTGATCTGAGATCTATTTTAGAAAACCAACTTGCCCCTTGCAATTGGTCGAATAGATCATCAATCCTTGGTAGCGGATACTTATTCTTTATTGTGAGCTTATTCAATTCCCTATAATCAATACACATTCTCATACTTCCATCCTTTTTCTTTACAAACAACACTGGTGCACCCCAAGGTGACACACTCGGTCATATAAAACCTTTGTCTAGAAGGTCTTGTAGTTGGGTCATTAATTCTTTCATTTCCGTTGGAGCCAGACGGTACGGTGCCTTGGCGACAGGTTGAGCTCCTGGCACAACATCAATTTGGAATTCGATTTCCCGATCAGGTGGAATTCCTGGCAAATCCTCAGGAAATACATCAGGAAAATTACACACCACGGGTACGTCTTCCAATTCTTTTACCTTAATTTCTTTATCAATAACATAAGCCAGATAAGCCCCACACCCTCGCCTCATAAATTCACTCGCCTTAATCATTGAAATGACTTTAGGCGTATTAAACATTTTATCCCCATAAACCGTTACTGAACTCCCATTGATAGCTGTTAAGAAAATCATATTTCGTCGACAGACAATGTTAGCCTCATGTTTGGCCAACCAATCCATTCCCAAAACTACATCAAAACCTCCTAACGTAATCAGAAACAACTTAACAGGGAATCTATGACCTTCTATATCAATATAACAATCATCATCAATGACCTCCGTTACTCTAGTGGATTTACCAAGAGCAGTTTCTATGTTAAAGGAATTTTCTATCTTTCTAACACTAGCATGCAGCTTGTCACAAAAAGTAGTGGCCACAAAGCTCATACTTGCACCAGAATCAAATAGAACTGAAGCAGGGATATCATTAATCAAGAATGTACCTGTCACCACATCCGGGTCTTTATCTGCCTGATCCTTAGTCATAGTAAAGGCACGAGCTTTTGCCTTTTGCTTCTCCCCTCCCTTGCTACTTTCAGATTTGATGGCTTCAGTAGGCATTATCTTTGGTTTAAAACAATTTCTGATCATATGACCGATTCCACCACAATTGTAACATTTTGGCACATTCGGGCAATCATAAGAAAGATGTCCAGTCTTTCCACAACGATAGCACAAAGTAGTCCCCGTAAGACATTCTCCCCTATGTCTCTTTCCACACTTAAGGCATTTTTCTGATTCTTCGATTCTAAACCTTTTCATAGGGGGTCCGGATTTGTCATTTCTGTTTCTTTTAAATTTAGGTGACCACTTTTGCTTCGGTTCCTCCATTGTTGGTTCAGCTTCAACAACATCATCCCAGACAATGCCGCTAATTTCTACGGCTGATTCAAAAGTTCTAGGAGCATGCGCCTTCACATGTGTTCGGACTTTAGGCGGTAGTCCTTCCACATATAACTTCAATCTGCGTTCCTCCGTGTTTACCAAATGAGGAACCAGTCTTGACATTTCATTAAATTTTGACGTATATTGCCGATGGTTCATACGTCCAGCTTTCAACGTCAGAAATTCCCGTTCGATTTTATCAATTTCATTCTTCGGACAAAAGTGTTTCATAACTAATTCTTTCAATTCCTCCCATTGAAGCCCTCCACATCAGTAGTGGTCTTTAACTGCTTGATGGTGTTCCACCAATGTAGAGCTTTTTCAGTAAATGAATGAGCTGCAAATTTTACAGCTTGGTCTTCCCGGCATTCACTGATAGCGATGACTGCCTCCATGGCCGAAACCCAGTGACAGGTGGCCACGGCATCCTTCTTACCATCAAAGGAGGGTGGATTGCATCCTTTGAAGGCCTTGTAATCACAACCCTTCCGTTTCTCTGACGTAGAATCACCGTTCTTAGTTCCGGTGATCACAACTTCCTCTTCTTTGGTGCTCTCCTTAGTTCCTTCAGACTTGTCTTTCAAAGTATCATTCAGTATTTTTGTAACCAAAGCTGGTAGCTTATCATCCAAAACTTTACAGACCTCATCAGAAATAGCCTTCACTACGATAGGCTCTAGAGTAAACTCGTTTTCATCTTCCGGTTGCTCGTTGTGCTCGTAGTCGTCTTCATTGACGGGTTCTTCATTCTCGATATGTGGTTCTTCAGGTTCCTGTGGTTGCTTACGTGGTCTACCCCTTTGTCCAGCCATTTAACTACCTACAAGATGCATCAATTGGAGAGTCAGTACAGGATCAGTTTAGCACGAAATAAGCTTTGTAAGTCGTTAATGACGTTGATCAGGTGTTATTAACCATTTACCTAACTCATAGGCTCTAAACGTTTCCCATCACGTCACCCCAAAGTGCATGACTCTAACTATCTTTCTAACCTTACACCTATGTCTTAACTCGTACATAACATTCAGCTCATGGCATCAAACAACCCTTGACTGGCATTCTTATCATTCTGTCCCATTTTCAGTTTAAGTCCAGTCATTAGGGATGACCGGATCTCTCAAACGATGGCTCTGATACCAACTTGAGAGGCCCCGAACCCCTCAGTTGGCAAACATCAAACCCATAATACTTAAACCATAATTACATTATCATAGCAGCGAAATGTAGGGTAACAACATAAATATCATACAGATCTAAACAAACTTTTACACATTAAACATAACCCACTCTTCTAATCAGTCATATAATACAGCCAGTCTATGCCAGGGGTAGTCTTCAATATATGCCATGAGCCTTCCTGGTCTCCTTTCTCAAACCATTCAACCTGATATGCATGCTAAACAAGTCAGCTTTCGCTGGTGAGTTCTAAGTTAACTTTTCATAAAAGTTAAATCTTTAATATGCATAAAACATTAGCCTTCACTGCCGACCGAAGTCAACAGTCTCAATCATACTAAACATAAAACATTTCATATACATAACATACATGACATCATAACATCAATCATACAGTGCATAAATGTAGCCTGTTCTGTTGACCGAAGTCAACACGTTATGCATGCATAATACTTTCTCAACTGGCGACACACAGTCGACAGGCCTGTTCTTTCACAGGACTTATGCCTGTTCTTTCACAGGACTTATGCCTGTTCTTTCACAGGACTTATGCCTGTTCTTTCACAGGACTTCTGCCTGTTCTTTCACAGGACTTTTTAAACCATCAACCGAAATTGACGGCTCATACCGGTACAAGACTTCTTGACATACATCATTCATACATAACATGGTTTAAATCATTTAAACCATCATAATCATAAACCATTATAATCATAAATCATTATCCGCACCGCAGTGCTCAACATTTGCCCAACCGCAGCCGGGACTTCAAAATCGCATTTTCTAATTAATCTCGGCCGAGACTTTTAAAATCATTCATTTCTCAACCGTAGTTGAGTCTTTAAAACATCCTTGACATCTCAGCTGAGGTTCTTAAAATCATTTACTTCTCAACCATAGTTGAGACTTAAATCATTATTTACTTTAAAACGTTCTTTACTTGAAAACATTCTTTACCTGACCTTAATCAGGTTAATGTCACTTTCATACATTAACTTTACAACTTGAAACATTCTTTACTTTAACATATTCTCTTATCTGACCGTAGCCAGATAAAACAATCATTTACCTAAAATAACTTTATAACATGCATATTAGCCCTAAAACGTTAAAATAGTAAAAGAGGGCTCATAGAACTCACTTGATGTCTTACTGTAGCAAGATCACTCGTGAACTGGTACTAATGGTGTAACTCTGCATTCGTTTACACTTAATAAGTCATTTATGTTTTAACCTACTGATTAGATCTTTCTGAACGTTCAATGTCAAAGACATTGTCTTGAAAGTCATCAAATAGTTAATGTAGTTGATTATAATGCTAAAACAGTTCCTGAACAGATTAATAGCTTAGAAATGATAATCCTTATCATTGATTACCCAGATATCATGAAATATCACAACATAGTCTTAGAATAGGTTTAATAACCATGTTTAACATACTAATCTGACTGTTATCACAAACATCAGATAATCGTTCCAATAAGTATGTTAATGATTGTGATTAGTTTGAAACACTTAGATTTAACCTTTGCATTTCAAGATTAACCAAACTAATCATCTACATTGTCATAATCAGATGGATTAAACCACTATAACCATAGTTGTGATTTCATGCAAACCGGGCATTACAACGGATCAAAACAAGGATTTAACCGTTATAACATCGTGTTCTTCATTTCTAATCGATCATAGCCATCATCTAGGCAATAATCAACAATCCTAACTATGTTATTACGTTCAAAATCAAGATCTAATCAATCAAAATCGAACTAGAAAGTTAAAACGAATCGTTACCTAATCTGACGGATATCCGTGGTTAAAACAACGATCAGTACTTGTAAACACGTTCCCTGGCTTCAAATATACGGTCTGATGGCTTCAACAGGTTGTTTGTAGGGTGTTTTGCTGGTGTTCTTCGTCTGTAGAACGTCTGAGTTCGAAGATGTAAAATAATTAAACTTTGCTTAAAATCTGATGAAGTAGATCAGATTGTTGCACCGCCACACCCGTCGCGTACCGCGACCAGAAGCCAAAAAGGGCTTCGCGTACCGCGAAGAAATCCGGAGGATTTTAGATATTTTAGGTCCGTCGCGTACCGCGAAGGATCCTCAAATCTCCGTCGCGTACCGCGACGAGTCCAGAAGTTCAATACTTTGGAAATTTTCTTCGTTTCGCGATTCCGGACAATCCGTAACTCCGTTTCACGCACGGTTTTCGCCTACGTTCATCATTTCTCGCATACTATCATCCTGTAATAATTTCAATTGTTAATTCGACGTAGATTTTATACACGATTAAACGTGCTAATTATTCGGTTGTTACACATTAACTATTTGATTAATCCAAGATTTATTCTAACTAATCAAGTGTGTTATCAACCTAATATCGGTTTGATGACTATCAAGACAATGTCTTTGACATTGAACGTTCAGAAAGATTTAATCTGTAAGTTAAAGTATAGATAGCTAATTAAACGCAAACCAATGCAGAGTTATACCGTTAGTACCAGTTTAAGAGGGATCTTGCTACAGTAAGACATCAAGTGAGTTCCTATAGCCCTGTTTTAAATGTTTTACCATTTTGGGCTGATATGCATGTTGTAAAGTTATTTTATGAAAGTAATCTTAACCTGATTATGATCAGGTAAGGAATGTTTTCAGGAAAAGAATGTTTTCAAGTAAGGAATGTTGTAAAATGTAAAGAATATTTTAAGTCTTAACAGTAGTTGAGAAGTAAATGATTTTAAGAGTCTCTTAGGAGACGTAACGAATGTTTGAATTCTCAACCGAGGTTGAGAAGGAAATGATTTTTAAAAGACATTGACCGAGGTCGAGAATGAACTGTGATATTGAAGTCCCGGCTGCGGTTGGGCAAGACCGGAGCACTGCGGTGCGAAGGACTGTGTATGATATGATAATTTAAATGATTTAAACTATGCTATGCATGAACGATGTATGTTAAGAAGTCTTGTACCGGTATGAGCCGTCAATTTCGATTGATGGTTTAAGAAGTCCTGTGCAAGAACAGGCCTGCCGACTGTGTGTCGCCAGTTGAGGAAATCTTATGCATGTATAAGTTATCGACTTCGGGTTGATAGTTTAAGAAGTCTTGTGCAAGCATGTTGACTTCGGTCAACAGGACAGGCTACATTTATGTGCCGTAAGATTGATGTTATGATGTCCTGAATATTATGTATATGAAATGTTTTATGTACAGTATGACTGTGACTGCTGACTTCGGTCAGCAGTGAGTTATGATGCTATGTATGATATGACTTATGTTATGTTATATACCGATATGAATGAGTAGAGATTTTTATGAAAAGTTAACTTAGAACTCACCAGCGAAAGCTGACTTGTTTTAGCATGTATATCAGGTTAAATGGTATCGTGAAGGCATAGCAGGAAGGCTCGAGGCATACACTGAGAACTACCATGGCATGAACTGGCTATGTTATAGAATTATATAGACGGGTAAGTTTGTTTGGATATGTAGAATATGTGTACCATGTTTTATGTAATCACCTGATATTCCGCTGCCATAGTAATGTAAATTCGGTTTAATGACTATGAGTTTGATGATTTGCCAACTGAGGGGACTCCCGGGGATTCGGGGCCTCACAAGTTGGTATCAGAGCCATAGGTTGAGAGATCCGGTCATTCCTAATGACTGGACTTAAACTGAAAATAGGACTGAATGATAAGAATGCCAGTCAAGGGTAGTTTGATGCCACGGGCTGAATGTTATGTATGAGTTAAGACGTAGGAGCAAGGTTAGAGAGGTAGTTAGAGTCATGCACGTTGGGGTGACGGGATGGGAAACGTTTAGAGCCTATGAGTTGGGTAAATGGTTAATAACACCTGATCAACGTCATTAACAATTTACAAAGCTTATTTCGTGCTAAACTGATCCTGTACTGACTCTCAAATTGTTGCATCCTGTAGGTAGTTAAATGGCTGGACAAAGGGGTAGACCACGTAAGCAACCACAGGAACCTGAAGAACCACATATCGAGAATGAAGAACCCGTCAATGAAGACGACTACGAGCACAACGAGCAACCGGAAGATGAAGAAGAGTTTACTCTAGAGCCTATCGTAGTGAAGGCTATTTCTGATGAGGTCTCTAAAGTCTTGGATGATAAGCTACCAGCTTTGATTACAAAAATACTGAAGGATACTTTAAAAGACAAGTCTGAAGGAACTAAGGAGAGCACCAAAGAAGAGGAAGTTGTGATCACCGGAACTAAGAACGGTGATTCTATGTCAGAGAAACGGAAGGGTTGTGATTACAAGGCCTTCAAAGGATGCAGTCCACCCTCCTTCGATGGTAAGAAGGATGACGTGGCCACCTGTCACTGGGTTTCGGCTATGGAAGCGGTGATCGCTATTAGTGAATGCCGGGAAGACCAAGCTGTGAAATTTGCAGCTCATTCATTTACTGAAGAAGCTCTACATTGGTGGAACACCGTCAAGCAGTCAAAGACCACTACTGATGTGGAGGGCTTGAAATGGGAGGAATTGAAGGAATTAGTTATAAAACACTTTTGCCCGAAGAATGAAATTGATAAAATCGAGCGGGAATTTCTGACTTTGAAAGATGGACGTATGAATCATCGGCAATATACGTCAAAATTTAATGAAATGTCAAGATTGGTTCCTCATTTGGTAAGCACGGAGGAACGCAGACTGAAGTTATATGTGGAGGGGTTACCACCTAAAGTCCGAACACATGTGAAAGCGCATGCTCCCAAAACTTTTGAATCGGCTGTAGAAATTAGCGGCATTGTCTGGGATGATGTTGTTGAAGCTGAACCAGCAAAGGAGGAACCGAAGCAAAAGTGGTCATCTAAATTTAAAAGACACAGAAATGACAAATCAGGACCTTCTATGAAAAGGCTTAGAACGGAGGAATTTGAAACATGTCCTAAGTGTGGAAAGAGACATAGGGGAGAATGTCTTACGGGGACTACTTTGTGCTACCTATGTGGAAAGACGGGACATCTCTCTTATGATTGCCCGAGTAGGCCAAAGTGTTATAATTGTGGTGAATTCGGTCACGTGAGCAAGAATTGCTTTAAACCAAAGACAATAACTACTGAATCTAACAAACCATAAAGTAGCAAGGGAGGGGAAAAGCAAAAGGCAAAGGTGTGCCTTTAATATAACTAAAGATCAGGCAGCTAAAGACCCTGATGTGGTGACAGGTACATTCTTGATTAATGATATCCCTGCTTCAGTGCTATTTGATTCTGGTGCAAGTATGAGCTTTGTGGCTATTGCTTTCTGTGATAAACTGTGTGCAAATGTTAAAAAGATAGAACATGTCTTTAATATAGAAACTGCTCTTGGTAAATCGACTAGAGTAACGGAAGCCATTGAGGATGATTGTTATATTGATATAGAAGGTCATAGATTCCCTGTTAAGTTGTTTCTGATTACGTTAGGAGGTTTTGATGTAGTTTTGGGCATGGATTGGTTGGCCAAATATGAGGCTAACATTGTTTGTCGACGAAATATGATTTTATTAACAGCTCTTAATGGGAGTTCAGTAACGGTTTACAGGGATAAAGTGTTCAATGTGCCTAAAGTCATTTCAATGATTAAGGCAAGTGAATTGATGAGGCGAGGGTGTGGGGCTTATCTGGCCTTTGTTATCGATAAAGAATCTAAGGTAAAAGAATTGGAAGACGTACCCGTGGTGTGTAACTTTCCTGATGTATTTCCTGAGGATTTGTCAGGACTTCCACCTGATCGGGAAATCGAATTCCAAATTGATGTTGTGCCAGGAGCTCAACCTGTCGCCAAGGCACCGTACCGTCTGGCTCCAACAGAGATGAAAGAATTAATGACCCAACTACAAGACCTTCTAGACAAAGGTTTTATACGACCAAGTGTGTCACCTTGGGGTGCACCAGTGTTGTTTGTCAAGAAAAAGGACGGAAGCATGAGAATGTGCATTGATTATAGGGAATTGAACAAGCTCACGATAAAGAACAAGTATCCGTTACCAAGAATTGATGATCTGTTTGACCAATTGCAAGGTGCAAGTTGGTTTTCTAAAATTGATTTCAGATCAGGGTATCATCAACTAAAGGTAAGAGAACATGACATTCCGAAGACAACGTTTCGCACACGTTATGGACATTATGAGTTTCTTGTAATGTCTTTTGGGTTAACTAACGCTCCTGCAGCGTTTATGGATTTGATGAATCGGGTGTGCAGACCCATGCTAGATCGATCAGTGATTGTGTTCATTGACGACATCTTGATATACTCAAAGAGTGAAGGTGATCATGCGTGTCATCTTCGGGAAGTACTTGAAATGCTAAGAAGAGAAAAGTTGTATGCCAAGTTCTCCAAATGTGCCTTTTGGTTACGGGAAGTGCAGTTCTTAGGTCATGTTATTAGCCCAGAAGGCATAATGGTGGACCCAGCTAAAATAGAAGTAGTAATGAAATGGAATCCTCCGAAAACACCAACGGAAGTACGTAGCTTTCTCGGTTTAGCAGGTTATTACAGAAGATTTATTCAGGATTTCTCTAGGATTGCTACACCGTTGACAAAATTGACGAGGAAAGAAGTAAAGTATGATTGGGGTCCAACTCAAGTCCAAGCTTTTGAAGAACTAAAGAAGAGGTTAACCGAAGCCCCTATTTTAACATTACCGGATGGTAATGAAGACATGGTTGTATACTCAGATGCGTCTTATCTGGGTTTGGGTTGTGTACTTATGCAAAGGGGAAAGGTAATAGCATATGCCTCAAGACAATTGAAAAACCACGAGGCTAATTATCCAACTCATGATTTGGAATTGGCTGCTGTGGTATTTGCTTTAAAAATTTGGAGGCATTATCTTTATGGAGTGAAATGTACAATCTACACAGATCACAAAAGTTTAAAATACTTCTTTGAACAGAAAGACTTGAATATGAGACAAAGAAGATGGCTGGAGCTGTTAAAGGATTATGACTGTGAGATTTTGTATCACCCGGGCAAGGCCAATGTTGCGGCTGATGCTTTAAGTCGCAAGACGGAACACCCTGCTATACGGGTTAAGTCTTACAGTTTGGTGATAACACCAGATTTTCTGAATGAACTCAAGGATGCACAGAAGGAAGGATTAAAGGAAGAAAATGTTGGGTTCGAAAGAATCTTTGGTCAAGTTAAGAATTTAGAAGAAAATGAATTTGGTGTTAAGATTCGATTTGGTCGAATGTGGGTTCCACGAAATGGGGACATCAGATCAAGGATTCTAGACGAAGCACATAAGTCACGCTACTCTATTCATCCTGGTGCAACGAAAATGTATCAAGACCTTCGAAAGGATTATTGGTGGCCAGGTATGAAGTTTAATGTAATGCAGTACGTAAACAAATGTTTGACATGTGCACAAGTGAAAGCTGAACATCAGAAACCCTATGGTTATGTGCAACCTTTAGAAGTCCCTGAATGGAAATGGGAACACATCACCATGGATTTTATAACTAAGTTGCCTCTTACGGCGAAACGTCATGATGCTATTTGGGTGATTGTAGACCGGTTAACGAAAAGTGCTCATTTCTTGCCTATACGGGAGACTTATACGTCGGAGAAACTGTCTGAACTATTTGTGAATGAAATAATTACGAGACATGGAGTTCCAGTTTCTATAGTGTCAGATCGTGACACGCGATTCGTTTCAAGATTCTGGAAACAGTTTCATGAATCAATGGGCACAAGACTCAATATTAGCACTGCGTATCATCCTCAGACCGATGGACAGTCTGAAAGGACTATCCAAACCTTAGAAGATATGCTCAGAGCTTGTATTATTGATTTTGGTGGTAGTTGGGATGATCATTTACCATTGGTGGAATTCTCGTACAACAATAGCTACCATGCTAGTATTGGAATGCCACCATATGAGGCATTGTACGGACGGCGTTGTAGGACACCGGTATGTTGGGGAGGTGTAGGACAGAAAGAAGTGGGAAGTAAAGCTGCAGTGTTAGATTTGACAGAAAAGCTTCAACTAGTTAAAGCGCGAATGAAAGCTGCACAGGATCGACAGAAGTCTTATGCCGATAAAAGACGGAGGCCAATAGAATTTGAAGTAGGAGACCAAGTATTGTTAAAAGCTTCAAATTCTATTGGCCTCCGTCTTTTATCGGCATAAGACTTCTGTCGATCCTGTGCAGCTTTCATTCGCGCTTTAACTAGTTGAAGCTTTTCTGTCAAATCTAACACTGCAGCTTTACTTCCCACTTCTTTCTGTCCTACACCTCCCCAACATACCGGTGTCCTACAACGCCGTCCGTACAATGCCTCATATGGTGGCATTCCAATACTAGCATGGTAGCTATTGTTGTACGAGAATTCCACCAATGGTAAATGATCATCCCAACTACCACCAAATCAATAATACAAGCTCTGAGCATATCTTCTAAGGTTTGGATAGTCCTTTCAGACTGTCCATCGGTCTGAGGATGATACGCAGTGCTAATATTGAGTCTTGTGCCCATTGATTCATGAAACTGTTTCCAGAATCTTGAAACGAATCGCGTGTCACGATCTGACACTATAGAAACTGGAACTCCATGTCTCGTAATTATTTCATTCACAAATAGTTCAGACAGTTTCTCCGACGTATAAGTCTCCCGTATAGGCAAGAAATGAGCACTTTTCGTTAACCGGTCTACAATCACCCAAATAGCATCATGACGTTTCGCCGTAAGAGGCAACTTAGTTATAAAATCCATGGTGATGTGTTCCCATTTCCATTCAGGGACTTCTAAAGGTTGCACATAACCATAGGGTTTCTGATGTTCAGCTTTCACTTGTGCACATGTCAAACATTTGTTTACGTACTGCATTACATTAAACTTCATACCTGGCCACCAATAATCATTTCGAAGGTCTTGATACATTTTCGTTGCACCAGGATGAATAGAGTAGCGTGACTTATGTGCTTCGTCTAGAATCCTTGATCTGATGTCCCCATTTCGTGGAACCCACATTCGACCAAATCGAATCTTAATACCAAATTCATTTTCTTCTAGATTCTTGACTTGACCAAAGATTCTTTCGAACCCCACATTTTCTTCCTTCAATCCCTCCTTTTGTGCATCCTTAAGTTCATTCAGGAAATCTGGTGTTATCACCAAACTATAAGACTTAACTTGTATAGCGGAGTGTTCTGTTTTACGACTTAGAGCATCAGCCACCACATTGGCCTTGCCCGGGTGATACAAGATCTCACAGTCATAATCCTTTAATAGCTCCAGCCACCTTCTTTGTCTCATATTCAAATCTTTCTGTTCAAAGAAGTATTTTAAACTTTTATGATCTGTGTAGATTGTACACTTCACTCCATATAAATAATGCCTCCAGATTTTTAAAGCAAATACCACAACAGCCAATTCCAAATCATGTGTTGGATAATTAGCTTCATGGGTTTTCAATTGTCTTGAGGAATATGCTATTACCCTTCCCCTTTGCATAAGTACACAACCCAAACCCAGATAAGACGCATCTGAGTACACAACCATGTCTTCATTACCATCCGGCAGTGTTAAAATAGGAGCTTCAGTTAATCTCTTTTTCAATTCCTCAAAAGCTTGGACCTGAGTTGGACCCCAGTCATATTTTGTTTCTTTCCTAGTCAATTTCGTCAGTGGTGTAGCAATCCTGGAGAAATCCTGGATAAATCTTCTGTAATAACCTGCTAATCCAAGAAAGCTACGAACTTCCGTTGGTGTTTTCGGAGGATTCCATTTCATAACTGCTTCAACTTTAGCTGGGTCCACCATTATGCCTTCTGGACTAATAACATGACCTAAAAATTGTACTTCCCGTAGCCAAAAGGCACATTTAGAGAATTTAGCATAAAGCTTTTCTCTTCTTAGTATTTCAAGAACTTCCCGGATATGACACGCATGATCACCTTCACTCCTTGAGTATATTAATATATCGTCAATAAACACAATCACTGATCGGTCTAACATAGGTCTGCACACCCGATTCATCAAATCCATAAACGCCGCAGGTGCGTTTGTTAATCCGAAAGACATCACAAGAAACTCATAGTGTCCATAACGTGTGCGAAATGATGTCTTCGAAATGTCTTGTTCTCTCACCTTTAGTTGATGATACCCTGATCTGAGATCTATTTTAGAAAACCAACTTGCCCCTTGCAATTGGTCGAATAGATCATCAATCCTTGGTAGCGGATACTTATTCTTTATTGTGAGCTTATTCAATTCCCTATAATCAATACACATTCTCATACTTCCATCCTTTTTCTTTACAAACAACACTGGTGCACCCCAAGGTGACACACTCGGTCGTATAAAACCTTTGTCTAGAAGGTCTTGTAGTTGGGTCATTAATTCTTTCATTTCCGTTGGAGCCAGACGGTACGGTGCCTTGGCGACAGGTTGAGCTCCTGGCACAACATCAATTTGGAATTCGATTTCCCGATCAGGTGGAATTCCTGGCAAATCCTCAGGAAATACATCAGGAAAGTTACACACCACGGGTACGTCTTCCAATTCTTTTACATTAATTTCTTTGTCAATAACATAAGCCAGATAAGCCCCACACCCTCGCCTCATAAATTCACTCGCCTTAATCATCGAAATGACTTTAGGCGCGTTAAACACTTTATCCCCGTAAACCGTTACTGAACTCCCATTAAGAGCCGTTAAGAAAATCATATTTCGTCGACAAACAATGTTAGCCTCATGTTTGGCCAACCAATCCATACCCAACACTACATCGAAACCTCCTAACGTAATCACAAATAATTTAACAGGGAATCTATGACCTTCTATATCAATGTAACAATTATCATCAATAGCCTCCGTTACTCTAGTAGATTTACCAAGAGCAGTTTCTATGTTAAAGGCATTTTCTATCTTTTTAACATTTGCACACAGTTTATCACAAAAAGCAATAGCCACAAAGCTCATACTTGCACCAGAATCAAATAGAACTGACGCAGGGATATCATTAATCAAGAATGTACCTGTCACCACATCCGGGTCTTTATCTGCCTGATCCTTAGTCATAGTAAAGGCACGAGCTTTTGCCTTTTGCTTCTCACCTCCTTTGCTACTTTCAGGTTTGATGGCTTCAGTAGGCATTATCTTTGGTTTAAAACAATTCCTGCTCACGTGACCGATTCCACCACAATTGTAACATTTTGGCATATTCGGGCAATCATAAGAGAGATGTCCAGTCTTTCCACAACGATAGCACAAAGTAGTTCCCGTAAGACATTCTCCCCTATGTCTCTTTCCACACTTAGGGCATTTTTCAATTTCTTCGGTTCTAAACCTTTTCATAGGCGGTCCGGATTTGTCATTTCTGTTTCTTTTAAATTTAGGTGACCATTTTTGCTTCGATTCCTCCTTTGTTGGTTCAGCTTCAACAACATCATCCCAGACAATACCGCTAATTTCTACGGCTGATTCAAAAGTTCTAGGAGCATGCGCCTTCACATGTGTTCGGACTTTAGGCGGTAGTCCTTCCACATATAACTTCAATCTGCGTTCCTCCGTGTTTACCAAATGAGGAACCAGTCTTGACATTTCATTAAATTTTGACGTATATTGCCGATGGTTCATACGTCCAGCTTTCAAAGTCAGAAATTCCCGCTCGATTTTATCAATTTCATTCTTTGGACAGAAGTGTTTTATAACTAATTCCTTCAAGTCCTCCCATTTAAAACCCTCCACATCAGTAGAAGTCTTTGACTGCTTAACAGTGTTCCACCAATGTAGAGCTTCTTCAGTAAATGAGTGAGCTGCAAATTTCACAGCTTGATCTTCTCGGCATTCACTGATAGCAATAACCGCCTCCATAGCCGAAACCCAATGACAGGTGGCCACAGCAGCCTTCTTACCATCAAATGAGGGTGGATTGCATCCTTTGAAGGCCTTGTAATCACAACCCTTCCGTTTCTCTGACGTAGAATCACTGTTCTTAGTTCTGGTGATCACAACTTCTTCTTCTTTGGTGCTTTCCTTAGTTTCTTCAGACTTTTCTTTCAAAGTATCCTTCAGTATTTTTGTAACTAAAGCTGGTAGCTTATCATCCAAAACTTTACAGACCTCATCAGAATTAGCCTTCACTACGATAGGCTCTAGAGTAAACTCGTTTTCATCTTCCGGTTGCTCGTTGTGCTCGTAGTCGTCTTCATTGACGGGTTCTTCATTCTCGATATGTGGTTCTTCAGGTTCCTGTGGTTGCTTACGTGGTCTACCCCTTTGTCCAGCCATTTAACTACCCACAAGATGCATCAATTGGAGAGTCAGTACATGTTTAGTTTAGCACGAAATAAGCTTTGTAAATCGTTAATGACGTTGATCAGGTGTTATTAACCATTTACCTAACTCATAGGCTCTAAACGTTTCCCATCACGTCACCCCAAAGTGCATGACTCTAACTATCTTTCTAACCTTACACCTATGTCTTAACTCGTACATAACATTCAGCTCATGGCATCAAACAACCCTTGACTGGCATTCTTATCATTCTGTCCCATTTTCAGTTTAAGTCCAGTCATTAGGGATGACCGGATCTCTCAAACGATGGCTCTGATACCAACTTGAGAGGCCCCGAACCCCTCAGTTGGCAAAACATCAAACCCATAATACTTAAACCATAATTACATTATCATAGCAGCGAAATGTAGGGTAACAACATAAATATCATACAGATCTAAACAAACTTTTACACATTAAACATAACCCACTCTTCTAATCAGTCATATAATACAGCCAGTCTATGCCAGGGGTAGTCTTCAATATATGCCATGAGCCTTCCTGGTCTCCTTTCTCAAACCATTCAACCTGATATGCATGCTAAACAAGTCAGCTTTCGCTGGTGAGTTCTAAGTTAACTTTTCATAAAAGTTAAATCTTTAATATGCATAAAACATTAGCCTTCACTGCCGACCGAAGTCAACAGTCTCAATCATACTAAACATAAAACATTTCATATACATAACATACATGACATCATAACATCAATCATACAGTGCATAAATGTAGCCTGTTCTGTTGACCGAAGTCAACACGTTATGCATGCATAATACTTCCTCAACTGGCGACACACAGTCGACATGCCTGTTCTTTCACAGGACTTATGCCTGTTCTTTCACAGGACTTATGCCTGTTCTTTCACAGGACTTATGCCTGTTCTTTCACAGGACTTATGCATGTTCTTTCTCAGGACTTATGCATGTTCTTTCACAGGACTTCTGCCTGTTCTTTCACAGGACTTTTTAAACCATCAACCGAAATTGACGGCTCATACCGGTACAAGACTTCTTGACATACATCATTCATACATAACATGGTTTAAATCATTTAAACCATCATAATCATAAACCATTATAATCATAAATCATTATCCGCACCGCAGTGCTCAACATTTGCCCAACCGCAGCCGGGACTTCAAAATCGCATTTTCTAATTAACCTCGGCCGAGACTTTTAAAATCATTCATTTCTCAACCGTAGTTGAGTCTTTAAAACATCCTTGACATCTCAGCTGAGGTTCTTAAAATCATTTACTTCTCAACTGTAGTTGAGACTTAAAGCATTATTTACTTTAAAACGTTCTTTACTTGAAAACATTCTTTACCTGACCTTAATCAGGTTAATGTCACTTTCATACATTAACTTTACAACTTGAAACATTCTTTACTTTAACATATTCTCTTATCTGACCGTAGCCAGATAAAACAATCATTTATCTAAAATAACTTTATAACATGCATATCAGCCCTAAAATGTTAAAATAGTAAAAGAGGGCTCATAGAACTCACCTGATGTCTTACTGTAGCAAGATCACTCACAAACTGGTACTAATGGTGAATTTCTGCATTCGTTTATACTTAATAAATCATTTATGTTTTAACCTACTGATTAGATCCTTCTGATCGTTTAATGTCAAAGACATTGTCTTGAAAGTCATCAAATAGTTAATGTTGTTGATTATAATGCTAGAACAATTCCTGAACAGATTAATGGCTTAGAAATGATAAATCCTTATCATTGATTACCCAGATATCATGAAATATCACAACATCGTCTTAGAATAGGTTTAATAACCATGTTTAACATACTAATCTGACTGTTATCACAAACATCAGATAATCGTTCCAATAAGTATGTTAATGATTGTGATTAGTTTGAAACACTTAGATTTAACCTTTGCATTTCAAAGATTAACCAAACTAATCACCTAGATTGTCATAATCAAATGGATTAAACCATTATAATCATAGTTGTGATTTCATGCAAACCGGGCATTACAACGGCTCAAAACAAGAATTTAACCGTTAGAACATCGTTTTCTTCATTTATAATCAATCCTAGCCATCATCTAGGAAATAATCAACAGTCCTAACTATCTTATTACGTTCAAAATCAAGATCTAATCAATCAAAATCAAACTAGAAGGTTAAAACAAACCGTTACCTGATCTGATGAATTTATGCGGTTAAAACAGCGATCAGGACTTGTATATATGATTCCTGGGATGATCTGGATGTTCAGGAGACTTTTATTTGAAGTTTGGGGGTGTTAGAATGAAGATTCTTCTTCTGGAAGTCGCTTGGAGTCGAAACTAATGAAAAAAATACGTTCTGGACGATTCTGATCTTTTAAACCATTTTTTTGCCGACATAAGGCCTGGGGCGCATCGCCCCAACTGGGCGCATGGCGCCAGGCGTACCGCCCCACGTCACCCAGCGTCATCATTTGAGTTTTAAACTTGTTTTCGCGATTCCGGGAGCATACGAACTCCGTTTTGCGCACGGTTTTCGCCCACGTTCATCATTTTTCACATACTATCAATCCCCAATAACAAAAGTTGCTAAATCCTCGTGGATTTCAAGCACGACCAAATGTGCTCACGTCATAATTGCCGAATTTTTCGTACGCAGTCGTCACAGTTTCAACAGTAACCGAAATCTCGTACGTTTACTATTAAATTTCTAAATTTTCGGTTGTTACAAAACATTGTTCCTTCCAACAATGTTGTGTTTCTCCGACCAACTGTCCAATTATAACTCCTGGGCTCCCGTAACCGAGCTGACGCGTTTCAGTGTTTGCCCCTTCCCAATGTCCTTGTCGCGAGACATTGTGTGTTTTAGCCTTATTGAGCGCCCGCTCGACATCTAGTCGTGGTTTTAGCTACTAACCACGGGCGAGGATGGTCAATCACAAATAGAATCTATTCTCAATAATCACGCCCCCCCCCCCCACGGTTAACGGTTACAGAATAGGGGACTTAGCGACAAATGTGTAACCCGTGAAATAATGACAAGTTTGGTCATGTGTTTCTCTCCACTGTCACGTGTTTCAACCAAATGTTTTACAACGCTTTCGTTTCATGTCTCGCAAAATGTTTCAAAAGTATTCATCGTTTCACATGATGCAAATAAGTTTTCATGTTTCACAAAATATAGCGAAAGCGTTTCAAAGTTCCACCTGATCAAATCAGTTATCATGTTTCACAAGATGTTTCAAAAATGTTTGAGAGCTACACTTGCTCAAATCAGGTTTCATGTTTCAAAGTTTCATAAAAATCAGGATGTTTCAAACGCGTTTTTATGTTTTCTCATTCCCCGAGTTCAAAAGCCAAAATACAGAAAAGGGGATTCATGAACTCACCTGAGTTGATTCAAATCAATAACAATTCACAACGTGCGTATCACTAGTTCTTGAACTCTAAACCTGTATATCATTAGAGTTCTATAAGTTACTTAAGCTTAATCTAACTCTCAAAACTTTCCTTAGTTTAACACCTCATCACGTGTGTTCACTGAGAACCTATAATGATTTAGGTTCTTATTAGAAGACTTATAACTTGTTGGTTTAATCAGGACATTTCCCAGATTAACCAAATTAGTATTGTTGTTGATTATATCACCAAAGCAGTTTCTCAATAGATTCCAGATGTTGAAATAGTTAATTCTTGACATTGATCATTCCAAGGAATGATCAGAATCATCACAACCATTGTTATAATCAAATGGTTAAAACCATTGTGATCTATGATATGGTTTCATGATAATCGGACATTATAACGGCTCAAAACAAAGATTTCACCGTTAACTTGTCAAGTTCTTCATTTTTAACTATTTCTAGCCATCATCTAGGCGATAATCAACAACAATAACCATATCATTACGTTCGAAATCAAGATCTAATCATTCAAAATCAATCTAGAAGGTTAAAATGAACCGTTACCTAATCCAACGGAGTTCTGTGGGTAAAATGATGATTTGGACTTGCAGAAACGTTCCTGGGCGCGATCCACATGATCAAAAGACTCAGATATTGAAGATTTGGTGTGTTAAAGTGAGATTTCGCGTCCAAAATGACTGAATTTGTCAAATATAAGATCAAATTTTGAGTCTTCTAGATGAAAATTGGCTTTTGAAGCCAATCTTCGTAATCCTGACTCCAGGCGCATCGCCCCACCTCGGAGGTTGTTCCGGGGCGTACTGCGCGGAATGGAAATTCCAGATTTTGATCTTAACTTCGTTTCGCGATTCCGGGAGCATACGAACTCCGTTTTACACACGGTTTTCGCCTACGTTCACGATTTTTTGAGCTCTTTCCAATGGTTATAATCTCAAGACCAGAAGAGTTCAAAATATTTGACATCTTATCTATTGCTATGTTCAATTCAGTGTATCTTGAAATCAGAGCCTCGTTTCGCGATTTCGCTTACACTCATTCTCTTCATTTTCGAGTTATGTTTCTAACCTGAGAACTTTTGAGTTGTCACATGGATCGACTTTCCCGTCGGGTGGAAGGTTTTCGGGGCTCGATATCGGGTGATAATTGTAGTGATCACATTGTTTACATGGCACATGATATATAATGAGAAATGCTAACATGACATTGATACATAATTAAAAAGTTAAATTACACAGTACATGTTTATAATTTAACTAAGTAAATCTACCAAAAGAATCATGGAGTTTTCTATCTTATCTCTGCACAAGATTTACAAAAGATGATTCAAAGTTATGTCATCCAAAATATGCACATCACAAAAGTAAGCTAGGTCTCTTCTAAAGTCCACTAGCTTAATCCTGATGATTGGTAACTAGAACTATTTGTCACCTGATAAAAACATGCATTTAAACAAAGCCAACACTAGGTTGGTGAGTTCATAAGTTTAGTTATTTAAAAACTTTCATAGTTATTACACAACATCTTGTAATGCACGAGTCACAGTTATTTTCATTTGGCATTAACTCATCCCCATGTCCTCTCTATAGATACACCTACAGATAGGATATTGTCCAGTCAAACATGCTTATATATAGGGCATACGTAGAGGACAAGCCCCAGCCGACATCCCACCACACACTTGACAGAACTCAATACCACCTGTATTGTAGCTATAAATATCCATTTCATCACCCATAGACTTAATCACAATCAATATCTCCAATATGACAAACCATTACATTATCATGATATTAACATAACACATTAGGTTTCTAAGTAGTGCAATTATCCACAGTTATAAATGGTGGAATTACCACATATATTAATGGTGATGTTACCACAGTTATTAGGGGTGGTATGCTCTTTGAATTACTATTACTCACATCTGATTAGGAAGTGAGAGCAAGTCTGACACGTAGCCATATCCCAATTGATCTATATAATTGAATTGACCACATTATAGCCACCACAAAGGCAAACCATAATGTGCCACCAGCCTGTGACTTGAATGAGGTCAGTCACTCAATCTACCAGTCCACAGAGTAAAAGTGGTGAGATAATTAGCAGTCACTATCATACTCTTATCACTTGTGAGAAATGATAGAGTTGGAATAGGCTGACTAAAAATCAAAAGAGTTCTTATAGTTCTCAACCCATAACCATCAACTCATAGAAATCCAATAGATATAGCACACAAGTTCTCATAGGTATAACAGATCTATTTGCTTAGAATTAACTGCAATTATTCCCAAAGACTTAACAGTTATAATTTTCCTTAGAATTAATAAAATAATTCAATAGGAATAGCATGTATTCCTCATGAGAAGTACAGTTGTAATCACAGAAGAATAACAGTTTTATCACTTAGAAATTGTAGATATTGTCTAACAGAAATAACAGTTATAAACTCACAGTCATTAACATTAACATGATGAGGTCTACAATTATAATAACAAAGTAAAACCTTATTATCATACAGTGTACTAAAACATTTAAGAAACAGTTTTAGCATGTTCTCAGTCTCGCTGTTAAAGCAAAAGTTTAGTAAAAAGGGGCATATGAACTCACCATGTAGTTGTAGCGGTTGACTAAGTAATCAAAGAACGCACACGCTCGTTGTTGTAATAATGTTGTATTCAAACCTGTGTTGAATTCAATGTTGTTTGTAACTTATAAGTACAATTTATAAATTCGTAGGTTAACCCTAAAGTTGGTTAACTTTTATAAGTCTTTGTATCTTGATTTTTCCTTGAACTCGTTTGATGGTATAACATACTAATACTTAATCACCTTAGATTAAGATTTGTACGAAATACATTCTTGGTTTATATATTATTCTTGTTATTGACTTTAACCAATTGTAAAATCGTGGGTGTCATAATATTTTCCTAAGTTCAACTTAGTTCATTAGGTTAACACCTCGAATGTTACCCTTGTGTAAATCTTGAAATGGTTAACATCACTTGAGTGTGTTTATGTAAATGTTATGCTATAAAAACATAACCATATGATGTATTACAAAAGAGTTTAGGATGACGGTTACAATCCCATCAACTTTGTAGTAAAGTTGATCAAGTTATTTTATAAAATAAATCCTATTATTACTTTGATCAAAATGAGACTTAGATATAAAACTTTTGACATGTTTTTAACCCAAAGTTTAAGTAGTATAAGTGAGAACATCTTAACCCGATTGCACCCAACCCAAGTGATTCTTGTTTAACATTTTGAATGCAAATATACTTAAACCTCATGATCAATTTATAAGAAATTTTCTTGGATAGTTATTATAGATTATCGGTGATATATGGTGCACCCAAAAAAACACACACAAAACAACCACATATAATTGTTCTCGGCTGGACACTTTTGTTCTCGAGATTTATGTGGACCACAAGGAAGTTTTCATTTTTGGTTATAGAATTTCTGCCAATAACATATAAGTTGGAGGAGTTCTCGACTGACCTTCAAAACGGGTGGTGTTCTCGGCCAGGATTAATAAGAAAAGAAAACAGAGGTTCTCGGCTAATATTCAAAGGGTAGGGTTCTCGGTCGCAAAAAGGTTCTCGGTCACAAGTATTAGGGAGATTGGATGATCAATTTACTCCACCCAAATCATTTTTTCAAATGTATCCCAAACATCCTAAGGTGTATTGAATGAAATTTCGAAGTAGTTAAAAGCTGTAAAACCAGGTTATATACGAAGAAGATGATGAATAGTAAATTACTCTACAATATCGTACCTTCTTTCTAAGATTCCGGCCGATTTAGCTCGAACCAGCTCCGATCCCTTGTACTTCCAGCTTCCTCTCGTCGAGACGATCGTTTTGATATATTATATGCGCGATTTAGTTAAGAAATGAAGAAGTTATGGGTGATTTTGTAGGTGATTCCTAGTGAGATGTGTGGTATCGGAAAATTTTAGAGAGAGAGAGAGGTGTATGAGTTGCCATAAGTGAAGGAGTCAAGGAGATGAACCAAAATAAGAGTTTTTATACCCCGAGTATTTCCCCGCGTTAGGGGTGTGCATAAAACCAAAAAAAACCGACCCAAAACCCAAAAACCGAAAAATCCAACCTGAAAAAACCGAACCCAAATAGAAACCGACGGGTTTGGTTTTAGTTTTTTAAAAACCGAAATTTTGGGTTTGGTTTTACCTTAAAGAAAAACCGAAAAAACCGAATACACGCGTATATGCATATATATATATATATATTACCTTTGAAAAATTTCAACAATTTATAAACCGTCTATTTTTATTTTCTTAATTCTTGATATCAAAAGTTAAATAAAAATCATATATTTTATTATTATTGGCTTAAAATACCAAAACACGTATGATTTTTACTAAATTTAAATATTTTTGTATATATTTTTAAATATTAAGTAGTGTTGTACTTAAAATATTTTTAATACAAATATAATATTTTAGTTTATATTTTTTATAAGCATAATTTAAGGCATAAGTAGAAAAAAACCGAAAAAACCGAAACCCAAACCGACCCCAAATGGGTTTTGAAAAGATAAAAACCGAAAAGACCGAACCCAAACGGGTTTAAAAACCGAAATTTCGGTTTTGGGTTTGGACTAAGCCAAAAACCGACCCATGCACACCCCTACCCCGCGTGTTCGGTCTCGTTCTATGTCGGTTTCGCGTATTTTTACGCACGTGTTATTACGGTTGCGTAATTAAATAATTGAACATGTAAATTAGGTGTCTTGGATTATTTTGATGAGTTTCAAAATTGTAAAACGTAAAATATTACCTTTTATTTTACTTATATTTACTGTTCGTTCGTCATCAGACCGTTAAATCTCGTTATTTCGTTACTTAACGTTAGTTACGTATAGTTTTATAAAAATAGTTTAACTTAAATCTTTTTAGGTTGTAATTCCTAATAAATATTATTTTTTATTTTATTTTTATCATTTTAAAGTTCGTAATCGTTTATTTTTGCCGTTTTATCAGAAAACGTAACTTACGCGCGTTTTCGTACAGAACGCTAACTGTACGAATACGATCGTATGTTTCACTTTCTGATTTGGTTTTCTGTTTTTCAGTTTCCGTTCAGAACGTTAAACTCACAGGTATGTTTGTGTGAATCGTCACCCACGCAAACACTCTGTCAGTTCATCGTTCGTACACGATACTGAACTGTTATTTTGAATTGTACATCCTCACAAACGGGCTCAACTAATCCTAACTGTTTTCACATCATTATGAATAGTTTCGCATTGTTTTCTCATGATATTGTCGGTTATCTGATTTTTGTTATTTTTGGAAATCAGATCACAACCGATATGTTTATGTCTTTTGTACTCTTCTTTGTTATTTCCCTTGCGTTGTTGTATTTCTGTATTTGAATTTTATTCAAATACATACAACTGATATACTGTTCTATAGCCCTGTTTTCACCAAACTGTTTATCAAATAGTTATTCACGCATAGTCATACACACATAGTTATTTACACATCGTTATTTACACATAGTAATGGTGTAAGTACACATACCGTACGGATTGCCGGACAATCTGGTACTAGTTGTCACATTTCCGTTTTATCTTTAACAATTACGTTTGGAGTTTAGGTTTTAGGGTTTGGTTTATACCCTATATATATATACTATGTATGTAAGCATTATTTTTATAAATTAATCGTTGGCAATACAGCTTTTATTGAAGATGTACAAACTTTTTATAATCAAAATGTATTGAAGTCATGTGAGCTGAATGCACTACATCTTCACACAATTGACATTTTGATATCATACAATCCTTCAATGGAGATCCACAAAAACTGCATGGTCCATCACTTTCAGTCCCATACAGAAATCTAAAATCTGAGTGTTGGGGAGAATTTCCAATTTTTTTATAGTCTATAAAACTTGAGTTTCGGTGAGCTTTTCAATAGCGTCCAAACTTTGAGTATTAGTGACCCATTCTAAATTCTTAATTTATAACCTCTAAACTTTATATTCCTATGCGTAAGAACATCTTCCCAACATAAGGCATTGATATATGCTTTGTGTTGAGGGTCTAATGGAGCACAACCTAAATGAATAGATTGGTGGCATTCTAGACAGTGATAGAAAAAAGCATTAGGGTTGAGTTCCTCTTCGCAAACTTCACAAAAATAATCACCACCATGGTTTTCGACCGGACCGTAGGTTAGGGTCATGGGGTGCTTGTCATACTTGTGTCTAATTGTCTTGGGGAACAACAAACCACACTCAGGATGTATATGAAATGCACACAATTCGCAAGTCAATGAAGTTTCGTTGTAACGAAAACGAACCAAACACATACGACAATAATCTTTGATGGTGGGTCGTCTATCCAAAACACTTGAAAGTAAATGCGGATGCGAACTATGTTTGACTTCATGTATGAATGCACAACTTACATCGATGTTGAAATTGCATTCGTCACAATAGTAAAGAAATCCATTGCAGGTTTCCTTGCAAGCTTTACAAATGAACAGTTGATGTTTATTTTCCTCATGTAGTGGCTTTGGTAAGAGAAGAAGGGTATGTTGTGGGTCGATAGGGTGACCCTTTAATTCAGTGGGCAACCGGGTGCACCACTCATGGAGCATGAAGTCATCGTATGCGGATGTGCACATGTAGAACGGCACAGTGGCGGATCCAGGAAAAATTTTCAGTGGGTTCACTAGTTATAAACACTTCAATTAGATAGAACCGGACACAAAAAATTTCGGGTCGGTTTGACGGTTCGAGTCTTGTAATGTTTATCACGTAATAACAATGCGATATATTAAGTCAATAATTAAAAAGATATCGTCATTAATTAAAGAGTTCGAAGGTGCGAAGTGTACGCTCCTTTAAGATTTCTAAGCTCCGGACTAAACGAGAGTCAAAGGGGTCGCGCCCCTTGTGGGGTTCGGGGCAACGCCCCGAAACATAAACGAAATTTAGGAAAAAATATTAATTTCGGAAAGTGATTTAACACGATTCTATATAAATTCATGCATTGATTATCGAGAATTATCTAACAAAAATCACTTAATCCATTCGTAACGCTTTCAAGTGCTTCCTTTTCAACCGCACATTTGTCTTTACGATCTTCACTGCCAAAAAACACCTCTTAACTGTCGCGGTTGAAACCATATGGGCCTTAAAATAAATTCCAAGGGTTAAGAAGTTGAGTGGGATCCTTGCCACTCACTAACCTCTTCTTGCATCCGCCCCTGGACTTACTCCTGAACAAGTGATTCTCCAAGCTGCCTCGTGGCATAAATTCATAAACCAGAAGCCTATGTTCATCTTCCAAATAATACCCAATCAAATTCACCAGATTTTGGTGCGAAAATTGCCCTAAATAATTCACTTCCGCCTGCAATAATCAAGATTTTCTCTAACAAATATCACTTGTATCAATCAAGTTGATAAATTAGTGTGAAAATATCATTAATAATTCACTCTTAAAAATCTTAATGGTTCACTTCAGGATTCACCCCTAAAATATCAATGGGTTCACCCTATTGTTAAACTCCTTTGAAAATTTTTTTTCCTACTAACGAGCCGAAGCTCGGTGGGTTCCTGTGAACCCATATTTTGTATGTAGATCCGCCATTGGAACGGCATTGTGTCCATAATTAGTCTCGTACATCCATTGCATATATATTTAGTTGCTCTTGAAGAGATTGACCTCATCGACGTAATATCATTGCGTCCAGCATCCACAAGAGTTAGTGGATGTGGATGACTTTTGTGAATTATGGTGGTCTCTTTATTACCTTCTTTGAAAAAGAACTCGTTTATTATTTTGTATGTTTCATCACGTAGCGGGAGATGAAGAATATTTGGATCTTCTTCATAATTTCTTGAGGGCGTGTCTGATGAAAATACAATGCTTAGTATAACAAAAAGAAATGGAAGACTTTTATGAAAATTGTATCAAACTCAAAACATGTTTTCCAATATAATATGTGTGTGTTTGTGTGTAGTGTTTAGGTAGTTAATATATGTTGTTATAAGAAAAATAAAAAATAAAAAAATAGATATTTACTTGTTACACACATGTTAGATATTTTGGTTTGTGTTAAACATTTTAAAAACGTCATTTTGTAACAAATGTGTAACAAATAATTATAATTTTTTTAATTTATACAAATATATATTATACCTAAATAAAAAAAATAAAAATAATCAATGCTACATCGTTTTCTCGTGAATTCTCAACTCAAGTAAAATTTTAAATTATTATTTTTATCTTATACACACACACACATACATACATATATATAGAGAGAGAGAGAGAGGAAAGTTTAAAAGAAAACTCCTCATTTTGAAGAAAACTAAGAAAACTCATTTTTACCAATAAATTTATAAAAAAAAATTCATAATCTTTATTATAAGGTTACAAATATTATAATGAGAAACAAAATTTTAATAAATATATGTAGATCACGAAGTTGCATATATGCAACTCAAAAAATTTCGCACGTAACTCATAAAGTTTAAAAATTTTAATAACATTTCTAACCTTATAATAAAAAATTATGAAACTTTTTTTTTAAATTTTATTGGTTAATATGAATTTTCTTAATTTTCTCCAAAATGAGGAGTTGGTTCATAAAAAAAAACTTCTTATTTTGGAAAAAACTAACAAAACTCGTACTCAACGGTAAATTTTAAAAAAATATTTCGTAATTTTTTATTATAAGGTTAAAAATGTTATAATAACAAATAAAATTTTAATAAAGATATGTAAATCACGAACTTACGTATATATAACTAGTATGTGTAATATACAATTTACATATATGTAATAACACGGAATACATATTTTTTTTCTTTTTTGTACATTTCTTACTTTATAATAATAGGAAAGAATAAAAAATTTGGGAAAAAATTTATTGGTAATGATTCCAAAATGATGGTTTTTAAAGGAACCATCATCTATATATATATATATATAGGGAGAGGTTCAAATGTTAACCCTCCCTTATAGCGTTAACCGCTTAACCCTAGCGTTTTTTGCCCGAATCTTAAAAAAAAAAATTCATGGTTTTTATTATGTAAAAATAGGGGGGTTTCTTTTTTGTGTTTTTGCTAATTCATCACCGTTTAGAAGTTATTGTAAGTGTAAGTTACTTACACTTACTTACATTTACTGCATCAGATACGGTTTTGTAAGTAAGTGTAAGTAACTTACACTTACAATAACTTCTAAACGGTGATGAATTCGCAAAAACACAAAAAAGAAACCCCCCTTATTTTTGCAAAATAAAAACCATGAAAAAAAAATTTTAAGATTCGGGCAAAAAACGCTAGGGTTAAGCGGTTAACGCTATAAGGAAGGGTTAACAATGGAACCTTCCCTTATATATATATATATATATATATATATATATATATATATATATATATATATATATAGAGTAGGATCATATACAAATAAAGAGTTTTGTAAAAATGGTAGGAACTAATGATATGCTGGCATGTGTGCGCGCGCGCGCGCGCACACACACACACACACACACATATATATATATATATATATATATATATATATATATATATATATATATATATGTCATTGTAATGTAAACTTAAAACTTCTTTTAAATCCTAAACACTTGTGAAGTAGCACATATTGTTAAGGTGAGTTAATTTGTGTACAGAAATTTAGGTATTCTATAGCATATAAAGAAGTCTAATTGTGCACAACTTAATTACTTGGTTTACAATCATCAATCAAATAGTTTTTTTAGTAAGCAGGAAAAAAACAACCTTATTTAGTTTTTAACGACGAAAGCCAGGTGTTATGATGAGGTGTTAAATTTTAAAACCATGTTTTGACAGCTTGTACATTAGAAGTTATTAGAAAGAGAAAATGTATGTCGAAACACTCATAAAAATAAAGTGTCAGATCTGTAAATCAAAAAGAATAATGAATGATTGAATGCCATGCGTATAAGTTTATAAGAGAAAAACAATGAAAAGAAGCAAGACCTAAAAACATATTAGACAACTTGTATGTTAATGTTGTGATGACTTTACATTATCACAGAAAACTTGATTATTTAATGAAAATCACATCAAATCATGAATAAAAACAAAAACATTACAATAGTAAATCCAGGAACAGTAGTTAAAACAAATGTATAAAATTGTAGTCACTTAATTTTTTTAACATCGAAATGATGGATAAAAAAACACGTAAATAATTTTCATAAGAAAATTGAGGAAAATCATGTTGTAGTAAAAAGGAGCATTAAAAAAATATAAAGTTGTATTAAAAAAAGACCTTAAAATATATCTTATTTTATCTTATCGGTTTTATATACAAATTTCGTGGAAAAGTAGAAGGGCTTGGTTTTAAACATAATTTATCCATAATGCGGATACTTTTAGCAAGTCGTAATATTTTATTTAAAAAGATAAAGATTATCATATTTTAAAAACTAAAAGAGAAAAATTAAATATACGTATTAATTAATTTTAAATATTACAATAGTAAATAATTAAAAAAAAATTATGTAGCGTGCGCGGGAGAGATGGAGTTAAAAAAAAGACAATCTTTTGAACTTCCATCAGTTTTAATTGGGAAGATTTAACCATTGTGACAACCAACTTTCTTGCTTTTGTTTTGTTTCAAATGTGCGCATGCGTCTGTATATAAAGCAAAATCTTTAGAAAAATAAATGTTTATATTTAAAAATCACTATTTACTCCGAAATCCATTTTAAAATATACACGATGTTTCATCTTTTTTAAATTGAACGATATGGTTCAAAATAATTTGAAATACACACACATATACATATGAACCGATTATTTTATAAAGAAAAATTTTGCATGCAATCAAAGGTACAAATTCTACGCCATTATTATGCAAGTGGTAATTGTTCTTAATGATAACTCCACGTTCATGTGATTATTTTTGTAAGAACAAGTAACACTTGTGTAATAAAATAACACATCCTTTGTACACTTTGCATGCAAATCTTAATTTATATTTGAAATTCTCTTTCTCTATATATACACACACACATATTGTTTTTGACATATGATTAAAAAAATAATTAAAAAGACTTCTAAAACGCCATGGAAAAAGATTATCTGAATCGATGCATTCTAAACATCCACAATGCAGATGAATATAATATCTGCATTTCTCGCATTTATACATCCAAAGATTCTCCTTATTAGAAAAGGAATCTTCACATACCCTACATAGAGGATCAAATCTAGCTTTCTGGTCTACTTTTGGAAATGAGTAAGTAAGGATGAGTGGATGAGCATGAAAGAAACGACCACATGTACTATCTTGAATTAGCAACCTTTTCACACTGAAAACGCAATCACTATGTATGAAACAACGAAAACATGTGAGACAATGATAAAATATCCCTTCTTCTATTCTCCCACAAGCATCACACTCTCCTAAAAAATTTCTATAAATCGGAATGAGTGGATGTTGATGGTTGGGGTGATAAATAGCATGGTATTGTACCCCATCCATACAACAATCTAAACATATGTTAAACATACATATAGAACACTTGTAACGAAGTTGATTATGATGAGGAAGTTTTTTACATATATTACACAACTCTTGTGACTTGTCTAGTAGAAGGGTAAGAGTATGTGCACTATGAGAGGCATGATCTGATTTTGTTGGGAGTTCACCACAAAGTTTATGAACCAAGTAGTCACATTGGTCACATATGTAGTAATACCTATGTAAAAATGTGATTTCTTGATAACAAAGATTACATGGACATTGAAAGGCTTGTTTGATGATCAAATCTTCATCATCATCATATACTTCTTCATCATGTGGATATTTTGGATTCAAATCTATAAGAATCAGTGAATGCTCATGTTGTAACACCGCCATTATATATGGCAACTATGTTTTTTTTTTCTTTTAGATATGATGATCTAGGACTTAACAGTGGTGGGATAATCTTGGATGAGGAATGAATGATATAACGTAAGAGAGAATTTATTTATACATATCATTGTTCTTTGCCAATCTCTAAAGTAAAGGTATAACAATATTTTGAAGAAACTACTTTGACACCCTTTTTCTTTTCAACAAATGTGTAAATGACTAGATTCTAATAAAAACATCTGGATGGTTAAGATGCTTGTAGTCTATCTTAGAGGTGTAAAAGTAAAATTTTTATTAAAGAGATATGTAGAATAGATCATTTAGAAGTGATTAGATAAGTTGTATAATTCTATCATTCTATAAAAAGACCTAGATAATTAATGTTACATATAATATATACCAAGTGAGGAAGTTTGGTTTGGACACTAATATGGCAACTTGAATATTAATGTGTTTTACATATATAATTTTGTAATACATATACTTGAACAAATAGATTCATTAACCAAATAGATTCATTAACGCTTGAATCAACACAATATTCTAACATATCAAAAAGTTAATAGTTAATTATTAAAAAAAATTTAATCGTTTTAGGTTTTTGAATACAAAAGTTCCATTAGTTTTAATACATTGTCAAATAAAAGAGAAAACTTATAGAATAGCTAGAAATTGTTTCCTTTTTGTAACCGTGTTTTAGAATGCTGACCATCACTACTGGAATTAAAGTTCTCAAAAAACTGATAAGAGAAAACTTACCTTGAAATAGATTAAAATCCTTCAAAATCGCCCCCAATGGCGAGAGATATCGATCGTTTGCAACAATGGTTGAAACCGATATGTTTTACCTAATGCATGCCCTGTAGAGACAACATGTTGTCGTTGTTTTACATGTATGTATTATTCACATATGTTTACAATCTAACACATGTGTGTTTGATACCTTTGTAGCCAAAAATTACACATGTGTAAGCTACAAAAAAACACGTGTTAGTTTTTTAATGCATGTAAATTTACACCTGCAAATAAAAAAAAAATGTTGTTTATATGTAATAATTTTATTAAAAGAACAACAATTTAATTAGATTCATCCTCACAAGTTATCATCGTTTAGCAGTGCTATAAGACGGAGTTAACAAAAAAAATACACATAGAATAACTATATGTTGCACCATGTAAACTCCTCTAAAATTATAGTTCGGAATACATATTTTCAAAGATTCTAACCAAGTTAAGAAGACTTTGTTACAAAATTGAACGTGATTTTAGTTTCGAGAAGTAACAACTTATAGTACAATTGAGTCATATTTAAAGAAGTCATATAAATAAGTACTTATATATCTTAAGTAAGCACCTTTAAGCCATTACAAATTTTTATATTCTATAGGGTATTTAGATAATTTTGAAAGTCTACAATCTTAGTTATAAATTTAATTAAATATTAATATAGAACGTTTCAAACCAGAAATATAAGCGGAATGAATATATATTGTAACATCAGTGCCAGACACGTTGCCGGAACAGTGATCGCTACAGTAACTTGCACAGTAACTCATGTACACATTTCGAGAAACTATGTTTATGCTATTACACTTAAGGCTTAAGACTAAACTATTATGCGATTGTCTGAAATCTGATTAAAACCTTAGGGTTTAACAGTCAGAAACATATCAGACAACACAGAACTGACACACAGATACATGATTTGATGCTATTATGTATAAACGTATGTGAGGTTAAACAAAACAAAACCATAACGGTTGTTGTTCAAGAATGCTAAACCGACGTATTATTCGTATAGGTGACGATCTGTACCAATAAATCTGAAAGTTTGTAGTTCTGAAATGATGACTGAAAAGTAGAAAACAAGAATCAGAAAGCCAAACCATCGTCGTGTTCGTTCGAATGACGATTCGAACAAATACGCGCGATGGTGACGCGTTCTGACGAAACGAAAACGAACACGAAAACGATACAAACGATAATAAACTTAAGGAAATATAATATTTCTTGTTTTACAATTTTGAAACTCATCAGAAATAAATTTAAAAGAAACAATTTAAATTAAATACGTACATTTGCGAAAGAATTAAAGAAACGTGTAAAAATAATATATTTCGATAAATAATTTAAAGAATACGATATTTAAAATAATTTCTAATAATAATCACATTCTAAACATTTTAAAATAATTTTTTTCTATTTAATTTACTAAAGTCGCGCGTAACGTGCCGGAAACACGACAAAAATAAGAACCAAGCAACCGAAACTAACCCGAATACTCACGGGGTATATAAACCCTAAATGAGACTTTTTCTCATTTATTTCACCTTCCCTCTCTCTCTACAAACCACCAACTCGTTTTCTCTCTCTCTACAAGATTCAATCTTTAAATCACCATAACTCCCTCAAATCTTGATGAAATTAGATGATCCTTGAGCCTAAACGACGATCTTGAAGTCCTCTACAAGGAAGTACAGCAGATCTAGAGTTTTATCCAGCCATTTTTAAGGTATGAAGCCATAAAGTGTCGTGAAAATAGGGTTTTTATGTGTTGATTCAACCCACTCATGTAAACCGGTTAGAAATCCTACCTTGTACGCCCCACACCCTCGAAACTCAATTCTGGAACCCCCTCGACATGGCAGCAACATTGTAAAAGTCTAGGGTCGGATGATGATGGCAAGGATGAACAGGTTCACGGTTATACATTGGCCAAACCTTCATGTGCATGGTGGCCGAACCTTCGACCCAGCTCACCTGTTAGATCCGAACCTTCGTGATCAAAACCTACTCACCGAACCTACATGCTGTTGTTGTTGAGGATGGAGTCACAAACCAGTTTCCACAGACGAACCTTGGCTCAGCTAGGGGGTGTCCGAACCCTCAACCTCAGCCGAACCATTCACCACATGGGACGAACCTCCAACTACTCTGCATACTCACGAACCCTCATGCACATCCACGAACCCTCAAGCATCCCGAACCTTCAGACCATTCTGCCGAACCCTTGAGCATTGGCGAACCTGGATGCCACCTAACCCAATGGGTGCATCATGTTGACCGAACTTTAGCTTATATGAGCCGAACCCTTTGATAGGTTCGCTGGTCAATTCTGGTTACACCATGCGGCCCAGAACTGAGTAGGTGGTGGCCCAAAGCCTTCGGCCCAAAAATGTTTGTGCATTGGCCCAACAGTCTAGTTTAACTATTTGGCACAATCGGCCCACACTACTTACATGACTCAAGTATTCCCGGCCCAAAAATCTTGACATTCGGCCCACATAAATAATAGGGCCCAACATATTTTCAGACCCTTTACACCTAAGTAGGCCCAAAAGATTATCCGGCCCAATGAATTTAAGTGGTTAAGGAAATAAGCGAATGAATGACTAGAATTAATGATAATTGTATGCACGGGTTATCGCTTAAGTGTTACAAATGTGGTGATAAGTGATTAGGCAAAGCAAATGAATACTTAAAGTTTTGATTAGAAGTTATAACTTTTGAACTAAATTTTTAGTTGAGAATTTACAATAGAATCAAAGAAACTCAATATTTTCTTACACCACATTATGAATTACGGGCCGGATAATGAACAAGACTCGCGAGTGTTAGTCAACTTTAGGACTAACACAACACGCACACAAACAAACCACGATTTATACTAATAAGCTACAAACGCTGTGAAATAAATACAGGATCGTGAATACAACACCGAACACAACAACGAGCGTGCGTATTCTTGTTTTGTTTAGTCAACCACTACGGACAAGGTGAGTTCATTTGTCCCTTTTCAAACTTATTTGTTTTACTTCGGGACTGAGAAGCATGTTAAACATTTTAAGAAATTATTGAAATGTTATTTAATGCTCTTAAACATAATCATGATGCTTACAATAAAGCTTATGCTTGGAAATTATTATTTTTGAGAAGCTATAAACTTGATGCTTAAACTTGGTGCTTATGCTACAAACTAGAAGCTTGAAACTATATGCTTAGTGCTTATGCTACGAAGTAGATGCTTGATACTTATGCTACAAACTAGATGCTTAAACTTGAGGCTTGATGCTTATGCTACCAACTGGAAGCTTGAAACTATATGCTTGATGCTTATGCTACCAACTAGAAGCTTGAAACTATATACTTGATGCTTATGCTATGAACTTCATGCTTAAATTACATGCGAATGCTTGAATCTATATGTTTGAAACTATGATTGTGTGCGAAATTCTAACCTTGTATCTAATCATGGGCTACGTGATTGCTAAACGACTGCTAGAGCAGAGCTTGTACCCATGCATTGAGATACGTGGAAGCTAAACTATGACGATGCTAAGCTGTTATCTATATAAGAGACACGTAATTGCTAAACTTCTGCTAGAGCAGGGCTTGTGTCTGCTTATATGAGATATGTAAATGCTAAACTACTTGTGTATGCATGGCTTGTGTCTATGTATGAGATACGTAATGGCTAAACTTCTGCTAGAGCAGGGCTTGTATCTTGTATAGGAGACACGTAATTGCTAGACTTTTCGGATACTAAGCTTAACTAAATCATACGTAATGGCTAAACTTCTGCTAGAGCAGGGCTTGTATCTAGTTGTGGGCTACGTGATTGCTAAACGACTGCTAGAGCAGGGCTTGTACCCACGCATGAGATTAGTGAAAGCTAAACTATGATGTGTGAAACTATGATGCTTGTTAAACTTTTATTGAAGCTAATACATACGAATGCTATAGACTTGTAAACTTTGAAACAGTAAACTAAATCTATGATGAAGAATGAGTTGAATGGAAGGTAAAATGCTTAATTATTATTAACAACAGTGTCATATGCGGGTTAGTATGTGGTGGGACGGCGTCTGGGCGGGTTGTAGGCTCGACTTAGGGGTATGCCCTATATATAAGCATACCGATTTGGATATTACATGTGGAGTTAATGAGGTTAAGGTTTTACCGAAAGAGGTTTGTTAAAGCTATTTTTAAACTTATAAACTATATGAACTCACCAACCATTGTGTTGACTTTGTTTTCTTACATGCTTTCTCAGGTGATGAACAGGTTTAAGCTAAGGCTTCAGGATTTGCATACTAGGCTGCCCATATAGAGGACCTAGTAGACTTTTGTAAAGCACAGCTTTTGTTATTAACACAAGACACTTTTGATATCTTGTACAGATACAAGATAGAAACATTTGATTATTTTGATAGGTTTACTTAGTTAAATTACTGAACATTGATATTGTAATTTAACTTTGTAATCCTAGTTTAATGCTTGATTGTGCTTTAGTTATTCTTAACATTGATGCTATGTAAACAATCTGATCATCACGATTATCACTTACGATATCGCGCCCCGAGAACCTTTCGCCTGGCGGGGAAGTCGATCCGTCCAGCCGGCACGGGGTGTGACATATATATTGATGAAAATGTTAATTATCATATTGTTTTTTTTATTTTACAGAATGAAATGAGTTGATTTGATTAAAATTGAAAAGAAAATGTATGCATACACAAGAAAAGAATATTTGTCTGTAGATACGTTGCTTTATGAAACATCTATATTTTATTATTCGGTTAGCAAATTGTCTTTTTTTATTATTTTATTCTTTTCTTATAGCTAATTTGTCATGTGGTTTGCTAAATTTTCTTTTTACCTTAAACCGAAAAAGAAAAAATTGGTCATTGGCTTTTCCTAGCTGGTCGATTACTGTTTTTTGGTTTTTCAATTTTTAAAGGTTTTGGTTCGAACTTTATAACAAATATGTTTAACTAATAAACAATTAGTCAATATACCAACTCGATTGTCGTTAACATGTTTTCATTATATATGATTAAGCCCATAACAAAATGTAACAAATTTCATAAATAGGTATGTTAGAAAACTAATATTCCATCGCATATAAAAGGAAGAAAAAAACCCAAAAAGTAAACTTTTTTTTGAACGGCGAATTTCTCAATCGTGTGAGCCCACTGTTTTCAGGCCATGTCACCAAATTGTTACGTGGACCTCTCGTGAACCCCCACAACCACCCCAGACCTCCCATTTGGAGGAATCCCGGGGTACCGCTAAGACATTACCTCGTTGGTAAAAAAAAGGCAAACTTAATTAATGGTTTGAATTTTGTAACACCCGAAAATCTAGCAGCTTAATAATAAACGTGCGAGATTTCGGTAACTGTTTATGTTCGAAGAATTGCGTTATCAAAGAAATAAGCACATTTGATTGTGATTGAAATCCAAGTTAAATTGACAAACGAAATTATTACAGGGTGATAGTATGCGAGAAATGGTGAATGTGGGCGAAAACCGTGCGTGAAACGGAGTTACGGATTGTCCGGAAACGCGAAACGAAGATAAAAATCGAAAAATGGACGGAAATGACCTGGGGCGGTACGCCCCAGGCCACACCTTGATATGGGGCGGTACGCCCGGAACACATGGGAAATATCTGGTCTTCTTGGACGCACGTGGTACGCCCCGGGCCAAACCCCCAGCCGGGGCGATGCGCCTGGATGGGATGGCGGCTGCAGATGAGGTTAAAACTTCGTTTTTTCACGCAGAACTTCACAAATTCGATTTTTCTTCTTTCTGCTCGACTCTCAGACGCACACACACATATTTTCACCCTTCAAACTTCATCTTGAAGGATACTAAACCCCCCGGATCGCATCAAGGAAGGTTTCTGCAAGTCATGATCGCTGTTCTACGCGAGGAACTCCGTCTGATTAGGTAATGGTTCGTTTTAACCTTCTAGATTGATAAGTATTGATTAAATCTTGTTTTTGAACGTGGTAATATAGTTAGGGTTGTTGATTATTTCCTAGATAATGGCTAGAATTGATTATAAATGACAAACTCGAACTGTAAATGGGTAAATCCTTGTTTTTAGCCGTTGTAATGCCCGATTAGCATGGAATCATAACAATGTTTATAATGATTCAAACCATTTGATTATGACAATGTAGGTGATTAGTTTGATTAATCCTTGACATGCAAGGTTAAATCCAAAAGCTTCAAACCAATCACAATCATTAACATACTATCTTGTGATATTTCATGATATCTGGGTAATCAATAACAAGGATTGATCATTTCTATGCCATTAATCTGTCTAGGAACTTGTTTTAGCGTGATAATCAACAACATTAACTATTTGATGACTATCAAGGCAATGTCTTTGACATTAGACGTTCAGAAAGAATCAATCAGTAAGTGCAGTAACGCCTAAGACGAATTAATTAAATAAGAGAATACGCTTGTCTAAGCCAAGCAAATAAGTAATCTTTAAGCATAATAAGATTGAAGAGATAAGAATGGTCAAAATGAGTGTAAGCGAAATTTTGAAATAAGGTTCCGAATGAAAGTTACGACATGCTGAAGTTTCGAGAGGTAATCGTAAATTTGAGCATCTTCATGATAATGATATAATCATGATAATATATTCATATTAATAGGATATCGTTGTGAAGTGAGAAAATAAGGAACGGAAGAGGAGCTAGCAAAGTGTACTTTATTTAGCTCAGGTGAGTTCTATGAGCCCTCTTTTACTGTTTTAACGTTTTAGGGCTGATGTGTATGCATGATAAATATCTTTGAAATGATTGTGAGTTCTTATAGCCCTATTTTAAATGTTTTATCATTTTGGGCTGTTATGCATGTGATAAAGTGATTTTATGAAAATGATTGTTTTAACCTGACTATGATCAGGTAAAGAATGTGTCACACCCCCAAATTCCCACTCGTGGTGTCAGTCCACGTGGGTGTGACGTGGCCAGGATCACAGCTCAAGGTCATATAGAACACCTCTATATGCGTTTACAAATCACATGTTTGACACATACACATAACAAAATGGTTTGCCGCGGAAAAGTAATTCATAGTAGCGGAAATAAATATGTTTGAATACATGCGGCGGAAATAATGAGTTGTCAGACACTACGATGTTTGATAAATAAATACATATCCAAAATAAATAGTGTTTGAAGGAAAACATAAATAAATGCATGCGGGTCCTATGCTCGATCTCCTACGTGCATTCCTGGCTTCCATAGCCTGCTAGTTACCTGAAAATACAAGTTAGGAAAAGTGTCAACACAATGGTTGGTGAGTTCACAGGTTTTAATATACATATATAGTAAGAAAGTGTGTCATGCTGTTTATCAAATGTTAGTACCAAGCCCTAGGCTCCAAGTGTTAGTGCGTCACTACCGAACTAGACTTGTTTGTCCTTGCCTCCACTGTGTCTCGTGCACACATTAAGTTAGGTCAGAATTTCACGGGTTATGACACCCAGTCAATATTGTGCCCCGTGGGGTTAGTCACACCCAAACGGATCCATTCAAATCAACCACGTTGTTCGTACATTAACGGTAAGACTTTGTGAGGACTTAATACGAGTTCAACACTTAATGTTTGTCTAATAAACCAGCATACACAAAATGTTTGTAATAGCAAAAATGTTTGAATCGATGTAACTAGTATTCTCCCCCTATTTAAAAGCGTTTGAAAAGAGTAAAGAGGGGTCGTAAACTCACCTTAGTGATCGTGTGTTAAGCAAGCGTGAGCTCCTACGTAGATTGCGTGTCGGTCACTGGCAACCTATATCGTACACCGTACGTGAGTTTGTGTAAGTGACCGTGCTAGTGTTCGTGTTGGTGCTCGTGTTTGTGCTCAACAACTCTCGGTTGTTCATGTTTGTCCGTGTCGGTCCACAATGACTGTGTTTGCTCGTGTTGGTTGTCACACCCCGAGCCGGCGGGGTTGGATCGGAGTCCCCGTCGGGCGGAAGGTTCCCGGGGCGTGATATCGTGGGTGATAATCAAGATGATCAGATTGTTTTCATAGCATCAATGTTTAAGAATAACTAAGCACAATCAAGTAATAACTAGGATTACAAAGTTAAATTACAATATCAATGTTCTGCAATTTAACTAAGTAAACCTAACAAAAGAACCAAATGTTTATATCTTGTATATGTACAAGATATAAAAAGTAATGTGTATCATCAACAAAAGATGTGCTTCCCAAAAGTATACTAGGTCCTCTATCTGGGCAGCCTAGTATGCATATCCTGAAGCCTTAGCTTATACCTGTTCATCACATGAGAAAGCATGTATGAAAACAAGGTCAACAAAATGGTTGGTGAGTTCATAAAGTTTATAAGTAAAAAAAATAGTTTTAACAAACCTCTTTCGGTAAAACCTTAACCTCATTAACTCCACATGTAATATCCAAATCGGTATGCTTATATATAGGGCATACCCCTGAGTCGAGCCTACGACCCGCCCAGACGCCATCCCACCACATACTAATCCGGATATGACACTGTTGTTAATAATAATTAAGCATTTTACCTACCAATCAACCCATTCCTCATCAAAGCTTTTGTTTTCTGTTTCAAAGTTTACAAGTCTATAATGTTCACAAGTGTTAGTTTCAATGTATGTTTATCAAGCATCATAGTTTCACACGCACATAGTTTAGCTGTCCCTAATCTCATGCGTGAGTACAAGCTCTGCACTAGCAGTCGTTTAGCAATTACATAGCTCACGGATAGATACAAGCTCTGCACTAGCAGTCGTTTAGCAATTAAGTATCTCATGAATTAGTTAAGCTTAGTCTAGCAATTACGTGTCTCCTATACAAGATACAAGCTCTGCACTAGCAGTCGTTTAGCAATTACGTATCTCATACATAGACACAAGCCATGCATACGCAAGTAATCCAGCAATTACACATCTCATATAAGCAGACAAGAGCTCTGGACTACCAGTCGTTTAGCAATTACATGTCTCTTATATAGATAATAGCTTAGCATCGTTATGTTTATGTTTAGCAATTACATACCTCTTATAAGCAGACAAGAGCTCTGGACTACCAGTCGTTTAGCAATTACATGCCTCTTATATAGGTAACAACTTAGTCTCGTTACGTTTATGTTTTACATGTATCTCAATCTAAAGGTACAAGCTCTGCACTAGCAGTCGTTTAGCAATTACGTAGCCTATGATTAGATACATGCTCAATGTTTCATGCACAAGTAATAGTTTCAAGAATATAGTTTCAAGTGTCCACACATCGTTTCATCATGAATTCCATAGGTTTGCATCAAGTCTCATGTTTAAGCATATAGTTTCCACAAACACAAAGTTTCAAGTTCAAGCATATAGTTTCATAAGAATAAAGTCTCATGTTTAAGCATAAAGTCTTTCCCAAGCATAAAGTATCAAGTTTAAGCATAAAGTCTTTCACAAGTATCTAATCTCACGGTTAGACATCAAGTATCATAAGCATCCAACATATGGTTTCAAGCATCAAGTTTAAAGTATAAGTTTCAATACAGGTATCATGTTTATGTTTAAAGCATTAAATAACATTTCAATAGTTTTATGAAAATGTTTAACATTCTTCTCAGTCCCGAAGTAAAACAAATAAGTTTGAAAAGGGACAAATGAACTCACCTTGTGTCCGTAGTGTTTGACTAAGTATAGTAAGAATGCACGTGCTCTTTGTTGCACTTGGTATGATGTTCACGTTCCTGTATTGATTTAATAGTGTTTGTACTTATAAGTATGAGTTATAATCTATGCGCATGTGTGTAAGTGTTAGTGTTAGCCCTAAAGTTGGCTAACACTATGAGTCTCGATCGTATTTCGGCCCCTTTTTGTTTATTAAAGAATCTAGTGACACTTAAGTAATATCGCATTCTAGTTCATGTGCTTTGGTTTCCTTATTCATAACAACCCTTGTAATAGTTTTGTTCAAGACTCATGCATAATAACCAATTTAATTTGTCAAAGTGTTATGCCTTTTATTTGACTATTATGGGCCGAAAGACGGGTGGGCCTTGGGCCGATTGTGTTATATGCATCTTGTGGGCTTTTATTTGTACTTGGGCCGAAATGATTTTGGGTCCTTGGGCTAGAGAGTTTATGTTGGGCCACCATTGGACTCGATGATCAATTTGGGCCTAATGATAAATGGAGTTGGACTATAACGAGTGGGCTTTAGGACTTAGGCCGAACAATAAAGGATATTGGGCCAACGTTTATGGGCTGTTGGGCCTAGGAATTGATTTGGGCCGAAAAAGAAGGGTATGGGCCTGTTAATCCCTATTGGGCCGAAGCAAATGGTTGTTGGGCCGATGATGAGGTTGGGCTGCTTATAACCTTCGGCCGAGAAGGGGGTGGTTTCAATTCCATATCAGCGAACCTTGGAGGGTACCCAACCAGGGTTCGGCCACCGGTTACTGTGCATGGGTTCGCCAAAGCACTAAGGTTCGTCGTCCTAGGGTTCGGCTAGCTCACGAAAAGTCCGGCCAAAGGCTAAGGTTCGCCCCTTTCTGGACCAAGGTTCGTCCAGCTTAGGCAGAAGGTTCGCAGAACCAGGGTTCGGGAATGGTGATAGGTTCGGTGCTGTCTACTGCCAAAGGTTCGCCAGGGGTGTAACAAGTTCGGTGGTAGCTCTAAGGTTCGGCTCATGCATCACAGTCATGCAAGGTTCGCTGACATCAATGGAAGGTTCGTGAGAGGAAACAGCTAGGGTTCGGCCACCATATCAATGGTTCGTCCGTCCCATGGTCGCAGCCAACTGTTCACTACTCTCATCTTCGAACTTCCACCGTCGTTGGGTCGTGTTTCGGAGCTGCATCATGAGGAGATGGGTACTAAAAGAGGTAAGGTTCGAAGTGTACAACCCATGCCCGACCAGGTGTGCGTGTGGACCGATTTCACCCAAGAAACCCTAATTTCCATGTGTTTCTTTGCTTCATACCTCGAAATCAGTTGAGTAAATGTTCAGATGAGCTGTACTTCCTTGTAGAGGGCTTCAAGATCTTCGTTTAGACACAAAGAACACGCGAATTGGTTGAGATTTGAGCAAGTTATGGAGCTTCAAAGTATGAAAATGGTGGTTTTTGTTGGTAGAGAGAGAAGTGGACAGGAGAGAGAGTGTAGAGAGAGAGGTTGTGTATTAAATGAGAGAAATCATCTCATTTGGTGCTTAAATACCCCGCGGGTATTCGGGTTCATTTCGGTTGCTCGGTTCGTAGTTTCGTCGCGTATTCGGATCGTTACGCGTATTTTTCGTAAACTAAATATAAAGAACTATTTTAGGATGTTTAGAATACAAATATTATTAGAAATTATTTTAAATATCGTTGCATTTATTTATCTATCGAATTATAATATTTTACGCGTTTTAATAATTCATTCGCGATTTAATTAAACGGTTTAGTTTAATTTATTTATGATGAGTTTCAAAATTGTAAAACAGGAAATATTATATTTCCTTAACTTTATGATCGTTCGTATCGTTATTCGTTTTCGTTCCGTCAGATCGCGTCGCCATCGCGCGTATTCGTTCAAATCGTCATTCGAACGAACACGTCGATGGTTTGGCTTTCTGATTCTTGTTTTCTACTGTTAAGTCATTATTTCAAAATGTTAAACTATCAGAATCATTCGTACAGATCGTCACCTATACGAATAATTCGTCTGTTTAGCATTCCGTAACAATAACCGTTCTGGTTTTGTTCTGTTTAACCTCACATACGTTTATACACCATAGAATCAAATCAAGTATTTATGTTTCAACACTGTGTTGTCTGACATATTTCTGACTGTCAAACCCTAAGGTTTCAGTCAGATTCAGACAATCGTTTAATAGTTTCATGTTAAATCAAAATGTATCAATAGCATAATATGGTTTTTCACGTAAAGTGTACCTGAGTTACTGTTCGGTTTACTGTTGCGATCACTGTTCCGGCACGCGTCTGGCACTGGTGTTATATTGGTCCACATTGACCGTGTTTGACCATGTTTGACCAAAGTTGACCGTGTTTGACCAAAGTTGACCGTGTCAAGTCAACGACCCGTTGGTGAACCGTGTGACGTTTGTGAATCGTGTAGCAACGTGTAAGTGTTCGCCATGTGCAAAACGCGCAAGTCTTATGGACAACTTACTATTTATAGTAAGTTTCCATTTATGGAAATTTCACAAAGCATAACGGTTTTTAAAGTTCTAACATGCTCGTTAGTCCTACGTGATTATGTTAACACATAAAACTTTGTCATACGAAGTCACATAGGTCGTTTTCATCATGTTAGCACACAAAAGTTTCCTAAAATGGAAAGTTTCCATTTCTAGCATACGCGATATCGGAAACCATCTAACTTAGCATCTAATCATCATATTACAACATATTAAGCCATTTAGCATACTCGAATCATCCAAGATATTCCTAAGTCGGTTTTTGTAAAAATAAAGTTACTATAAATAGTAACCTTGTGGTTTTTCATAAAAACAACCATTCTAACATTTCTAATCCTATTTTCATGTCACCAATCATCATAATAATTCATCTAACAACATTTAACCACACCAACATGGTCCAAATCACCATCTAGCAGTATTTCAATTTTAAAAGTTACTAAATATAGTAACTATGACTATTATCAAACATATAACCATCCCCATCAATCCTAGATCATTTTTATAGCACATAACATCATATTATCACCCAAACAACCAATCCATATGCATGCATGTTATTAATATCAACTATTTCACCATTTTGTGAGATAAAAGTTACTATTAATAGCAAGGTTCATGAAAATCACATTTTCAATCATCAACACAAGATCTAATCATGCTATCATCTCCCAATATCATCAAGAAACATCTACATTCATTCAAAGTCATCACAATACTCATGGATCATACATGCATGGCAATATTTCAATATTTTGCATACTAATCATGAGTTTTAACAACACCCAACCTTATAGATCATCACAATATGTTGCTAAATCACTTTAGATCATCAAGAAGCATGTTAAAATCATCAAACCCAGAACATAATTTCGAGTATGAGCATCATAGATGCTTGCATGTGACTTTTACACATGCATGTGGGTGTAAGAGGTGTGAAAGTGAGTTTCAAGTCTAGGAACTACCTTTGAGTGCTCCTAACTGACTGAGATGATGATGGAATCGAGCTAGAAGGCTCCTAAGTGCTTCTGGACAGCAAGGATCTTCAGTTATCGCGAGGTGGTGGTGGTTCTTCGAGTTTCAAGTTGGTTAGCAAGCTTTAATCTCCCAACTTAGAGCTTCCTAGTGGTCTTCAATGGTGGAAAAATGGTTGTAACAGGTGTAGAAGACGAGTTCAGTCGCAGTGAGGCGTGGATAAACGGTTAAAATGATGAAATGGGTTAGACTAGCCATCATTTGTCTTGGATTTATAAGATTTTGTCGACTGGGCGGCGTCGCGTACCGCGGTGGGGCTCCCAGAAAATCTCCGCGTACCGCGATGGATTTCGGGAGTCAAACCCCGTGATGCGTGTCGCGCACCGCAACAATGTCTCTTGTGGGGCCATCGCGTACCGCGATGGGCCCCTGAAGAGCCCAGAAAGCCTATTTTAATGGGTTTGATCCGTTCGTCGCCGTTTTCTCGTCTACGAACTATCGTTTGGCCTCGTTTGAACTTCCAAGTTCAATGTGTGAGTGTTTGTGAGGTTTTCAAGTGCCGTGTTACACGATGTGCTATACGTTCACCAACGTTCGTGTGTTTTGACACGTGTGTGCTGTTTGTTGATAATTCCTCGAATTATCTAGTCGTGTGTCAGTGTTCGTACTGTTGTGCCACGTGTCACACTAAATTAAACTAATTATAGTGCCACGTGTACATAAAGCATTTAAATTGTAACACCCCGATCCTAGGGTTGTCACGTCGTATCATCCTTAGCCAGTCAAATACAGCGGAAGACTTATGTTGACCGCAAAATTACGAATAAATTTAAACTTTTTCAAACATCGTAATAATTGCACCATTAATGTGCATAAGTGAATAAGTTACAAAATATTCATAAATTCTTAAGTCGATGTTCTAACAAAATTCATAGGATTATCAAGCAGACGGATTTCCAAAAGTTAATCTTCAATTTCGTGTCAGCATTCTTCATTTATCCTTCACTTTCCTGTTCCTGTATTACCTGTATCGCGAGCTAAAACAAGTCAACTACATACATAGTTGGTGAGTCATGGCCAGTGACATTTAAAATAATAATCAAATCATGTTCGTGTGTGCAAGTAAACTGGTTGTCAAATCAAGTCTCACAACGTTAAGTATTCGTCCGTCAACGATCCTAACGCGGTGTTTGTTAACATATACACTACTCTAGAGCCACTGGTGCAGATACAGTGTTGAATGACACACATGGGGTCCACTGCAGTGCTACACCAAATCCCTTATCTTTGACGTCAACCGCAACAACTCCACCGTAGTGACAGTCGTCCGGCAATCCCTTATCCCCGTAGGGACTGGCCCGTAGGCCGGAGTCGAATACACGACCCCATCCTTAATCCTTATCCTTATCCTTAGCTTCTAGAGCAAGGTACCTCCAATTCGCACGGATCCGTTTGAACGCGTATACGCCCCGAGGTAGTTGTAAGTAGGTCTTACGGTTAAACCGGCCCACCCCTCCCCCTACCTTGATGATTTGCCTCTGACCAACATTCATAACCGGGCGTACCTAAGTCTATGCAATGCTAGCTAAGAGGTACAGTTTATCTTACAGCAACACACATAAAAATCCTTTCAATAAAAATCTTTTCACTAAAAATCCTTTTTAAACAGCTCGGATACATCCCCAAAACAATTAAGTAAAAAGGGGAGGTCAAGACTCACCTGAGTTATTAGACCGGTTCGTAAACTCTGAAGTAGCAGGTTCACCAATTCCGGGTGAGTAAGATTAATCACGCACGTGCAAATCTAATTTATAATAAACATTTTGAGTTAACACGTGAGTTTAGAAAGTGGTCTCACGACCTAAAACTTGAATCCTTAATCTTGATCCTTATGACATATTACCAAAATTTATAAGTCGGTAATAGTCGTAATTATAACCGGAGGTGCTTTTATTCGTTTTAGAATAATTTATTTTTAAGTATGATTAATCCTTTCAAATCTTCTCTTAAAAGTCCTTTCAATCATCTTTAAATCCCTTTTTAATTCTTATATATATATTATTGCTCATACTAGACCGAGAGGGTCTCGACTAGTCAAACATGGTTAATCATACAACTAATCTTTTTAAGATCATCAATCAAAGTGATGGTTTAAAGAAAAATCCTAGATTTTTGACAGTTTGACTTTTAAAAAGTCAAACTTTCTCTAAACATTCATTTTATACAATTTACAACCATCTTTAGGCTCAATGACTAAATTCTAATCTTTTATATTCAGGTTAACTTATATAGATGCTCTTGAACATAATCCACTTATACTTGTTCCTAAAATACTTATGGGTTCGATTTAGTCAAAAATGACCATTTCGATCTCAAGTGCCTTAATTGTTATCAAAAACCATATTTTGAGTCAATTGAGCAACTAAAATCAATGTATATAATACCTTTTAAGTGTATTACAATGACCAAGTTCAATCCTTTGCAATTGTGGTCATTACCTACAAACCCAAGTCAAGCTTCAATTTCTTTTGACCTTTTAAGTAAACTTTTTAACTTAAACTTAACCAAAGAAGAAAAACCCTTACTTGTAACCTTCAACTTCTTCACAAATCAACACTCAAACTCTGTGTATATTATCGTTCTTGAGGTTACCTATAATAAACATAAATCTTGTGAAACCCTAAAAACATTCCTTGTGAACGTTCTAAAAAAAATTTTTGTTATACTTGGAACCACTAACCTTGGTGCTCATTTCTTCCAATTTCGTCCTTAAATATCTTGATTATGTGATTTCAAGCTTCAATTTCATCTCGTAAACAACCCTATGCAAAAAGGGTATAAATTGGTTACTTCTAAACTCAAGAACACTAATTTAGCAAATGCAAGAGTTAGCATATCTCTAACCTTCTTGAAATCTTTGTAGTTACAGCTCCTAAGTCGCTTGGGTTCACGAATTCTTCTGAACGTTGCTTCTTCTTCTTTTCTTTCTTTCTTTTTCTTCTGCTGGCTCAGATCGCAGCACTGTGTGTGTGTATTTTTCTTTTCGTTTCTGATATCTGATGCTGCCTTCTGTTTGATTTTTAAAAAGGGTATTGGGCTTTAAGCCCTTTTTTTTTTCCGTAAACCTTTGCTGTAACCATGAATTGATTTCCTTTTTCTTTTCTTTTTTTTTTTTTTTGCAATCACGTGAACAAATATATATGTGTGTATATATATATATATATATATATTCTAACTTTAGTTCATCTTGTATGTGCTTGGGTCTGGTTTAAACCGAAAGTAGACGGGTCGTCTTTCAAACTCAACCGACCATCATTTATTCAAATTTATCTAACCCGTTCGAACCCTATTTGACCAGTCAACAAATAAATTCTTATTATATTTATATATATAATAGTCTTGAGATACGAGGTGTTACATCATCTCCCCCTTATTAGAATTCCGTCCCGGAATTCAGTTTAACTGTCAAATAAGTTCGGGTACTTTCTTTTCATATCCGCCTCAGGTTCCCAAGTAAATTCGGGTCCTCTTTTGGCATTCCATTTCACCTTCACGATTGGTATCCTCTTTCTCCTTAATTTCTTAACTTGTCTTTCCAAAATCTCTATTGGTTCCTCCTTGAAATTTAATCTTTCATCTACTTGAATCTCTTCTAATGGAGTCCTGAGGGTCTCGTCTGCCAGACATTTCTTTAGATTGGAAACGTGAAACACGTCATGTATTCCACTTAATTCAGACGGGAGTTCCAACCTGTAAGCTACTGGTCCAATCCTTTCTGTGATTTTGAATGGACCAACATAACGAGGGCTCAGTTTGCCTCTCTTACCAAACCGAATTGTACCCTTCCAAGGCGACACCTTTAACATCACTTTATCATTTACTTCAAACTCCAATGGTTTACGCCGTTTGTCTGCGTAACTTTTCTGTCGATCTTGCGCTGCCTTTAATCTTTCCCTGATTTGATTGACCTTGTCTGTTGTGTCCAGTATTAGTTCGGGTCCTGTGATTTGTCCTTCGCCAACCTCAAACCAACAAATTGGCGTTCGACATTTTCGTCCGTATAATGCCTCAAACGGTGCAGATTTCAAACTTGCATGATAGCTATTATTGTAAGAAAATTCCATGAGAGGAAGATGTGTGTCCCAGCTACCACCAAATTCTATCACACAAGCACGGAGCATATCCTCTAACGTTTGTATTGTTCTTTCACTTTGACCGTCAGTTTGGGGATGGTAAGCCGTGCTCATGTCAAGTCTAGTTCCCATTGCATTTTGAAAGCTCTGCCAAAACCGTGAAGTAAACCGGCTGTCTCGATCTGAAACAATCGAAAGTGGCACACCGTGCTTTGTTACAATTTCATCCACGTAGATTTGTGCCAATCTCGATCTCTAACTCAAATGATTCCTTAATAGCTAAGAAGTGAGCAGATTTAGTTAATCTGTCCACAATTACCCAAATGGCATCATTTCCTTTCTTGGTCCTCGGTAACTTCATGACAAAATCCATTGTAATCTTCTCCCATTTCCAAACTGGGATTTCTAGAGGTTGTAACTTACCTGATGGCTTTTGGTGTTCAGCCTTCACCTGTAAGCAGGTTAAACATCTTTCAACGTATCCCGCTATATCCTTTTTCATCCCTGGCCACCAGTAGTGGTCCTTCAAGGTATAATACATTTTATCTGAACCTGGATGCATTAGATATTTTGATTTGTGTGCTTCTTCCAGAATAAGACCCCTTAAACCTCCATACTTTGGTACCCAGATCCTAGTTTTCAATCTTAGCAACCCATCATTTCCTTTCGTCATTTGTTGAACTGTTTTTATCATTTCTTCAAATTTGACATTATCATCTTCAAGTGCACGTTCCTGAGCCTTCTTCAATTGATCCATTATATCCACTCGCACATCTAATCTTAATGATCGCACATGAATCGGTTTAATTCTTTCCTTTCGACTTAAGACATCGGCAACTACATTTTCCTTACCTGGATGGTATTGAAGCTCAAAAGCATAATCAGTGAGAACTTCCATCCATCTGTGCTAGCGCATATTTAAATCCTTTTGATCAAATATATGCTTTAGACTCTTATGGTCCGAATAGACCACGAATCTTGTGCCATACAGATAATGACGCCAAAGTTTTAACACGAACACCACTGCGCCTAGTTCAAGGTCATGAGTTGCATAATTGGCCTCATGCCGTTTTAATTGCCTTGAAGCATAAGCAATCACGTTGTTCCTCTGCATGAGAACACAACCCAAACCATTGACTGAAGCATCACAATATACAACAAAATCATTGCTACCATCTGGCAACGCTAAGATCGGTGCACTGCTAAGCTTCTGTTTAAGAATCTGGAATGCTTCTTCTTGTTTTTGATCCCAAACATACTTAATATTCTTTTGAGTTAGTGAGGTAAGTGGGGAAGCTATCTTGGAGAAATCTTGGATGAATCTCCTGTAGTAACCTGCCAAACCCAAGAATCGTCGGATCTCTGTTGGTGATTTAGGTGTTTCCCAGCTCATTACCGTTTCAACCTTTGTAGGGTCAACTGGGATCCCTTTGTCATTTATCACATGCCCTAAAAATTGTACTTCTCGAAGCCTAAATTCGCACTTCGAGAACTTTTCATATAACTTCTTCTTTCTTAGGAGCTCGAAAAGTATCTGGAGATGTCCTTCGTGTTCATGTTTGGTGCGAGAATACACTAATATGTCATCAATGAAGACAATAATAAACTTGTCCAGATAAGGTTTACACATTCGGTTCATCAAGTCCATGAATACCGCAAGCGCATTGGTTTATCCAAACGGCATTATAAGGAATTCGTAGTGTCTGTATCTGGTTCGAAAAGCTGTTTTTGGAACATCCTCTTCATTTACCCTCACCTGATGATACCCTGAACGTAGATCGATCTTTGAGAAGTAACTTGAACCCTGTAGTTGATCGAATAAACCATCAATCATGGGCAACGGATATCTATTCTTTACAGTCACCTTATTCAAACCTCGATAATTAATACACATCTGCATCGAACCGCCCTTTTTCTTTACAAATAAGACCAGGGCTCCCCATGGTGAAGAACTCGGCCTAATCAATCCTTTTTCCAATAGCTCCTGGAGTTGTTTCATCAATTCCTGCATTTTGGATGGAGCTAGGCAGTATGGCGCCTTTACTATAGGTGCAGTTCCTGGTAGCAAGTCAATCCTGAACTCTACCTGTCGATCTGTAGGTAGTCCTGGCAATTCCTCCGGAAATACATCAAGATATTCATTGACTATCGGCACGTCCTCAATTCTCCTTTCTTCCTCAACAGCGGCCATATATAACAGAAAGCTTTCGTAACCCTTTCGCAAGCATTTCTCTATCTTCATTAATGAAATGATGTTATTTGACTATCGTGGGAAAGTCCCCTTTGATTTCAATCCTTGATTCATCAGGAAGTTGTACATCAAGAGTCTTTTGCTCACAGTTGATACGCGCTTTATTGGCTGTTAGCCAATCCATTCCTAAAACATTATCAAATCCTACTATGTGCATTGGAAGTAGTTCTAAAGGAATGTCCTGATCATTGATTCTAATAACACAATCCTTATTTTCTAACTTTTCAGTAGATCCCTTTAAACATGACATAAATTTTGTGCACACAAAACTTTTATTCGCTCCTGAATCAAACAACACATAAGCATAATTATTATTAATTAGGAACATACCGGTGATCACGTCCTCCATCCTGCGAGCTTTCTCAACACTCATAATAAACACCCGTGTGTTGCCTTTTGCAATATTTACTCCCTTTCCTTTGTCGTTTTGATTCGGAGGATTGTTTTTGTTAAGATTTGGGTAATCAATTTTGATATGACCCTCCTTGCCGCATAGATAACAAACCGGAGGTTCCCCACACTCGTGGGTCAAGTGCCCCTTTTTCCCACATTTACCGCAAGGCTTTTGTCAACATTCCCCTAAATGCGATTTGTTACATATTTTGCAAACGGACTTTCCATTTCCCCCTCTTGAATCCACCTTGCGGAACTTGTTATTTCCCGCATTATAGTTTTTTTCCCGCTATGATCAAATTTTCTGCTACGTCTCCCGTACTTGCCATCATCACGTTTCCGTTTGTGGCTGTTGTCAAACACACGGCTTCCTTTTGTTCGAATAAGTTCTTCGGTAAGTTCAGCAAGCAATTCCGTAGCTTTTTGCATGGAGCGGGGTTTGGTTGTCCTCATGTCTGCCCGAACGTCAGGATGGGTACCCTAAATCAACCTTCCTATTCCTTTTTATTCTGAACCAACAAAGTCAAGAATCAAACCCGTGACTTCCAAGAAGCGAGAAATGTATTTTCGATAAACAGTACCCTCCATTTTCTTGTGAAAGTACTCATCCTCCAATTTTTCAACCTCATGATGAGGCACATACTTTTTCAAAAAGATCTTGCGAAATTTCTTCCAACCCATTGCATATGCCTTTTCTAGACCCCAAGTGGAAAGAATGGTCTTCCACCAAATATGAGCCTCGTTCTTAAAAAAATTGAGCAGCAAACTTCACTTTGTCTTTCTCTTTGCAACCACTCACATCAATCGTGGTTTCAATCTCCTCAATCCATCTTAGAGCTTCAGTAGCGGACTTATCTCCTTTAAACACTTCAGGCTTGCACGCCATGTAATTGCGATAAGAACTCCCTTTTGAACTTGAGTCTTTAGACTTGGTTTTTCCTTCTTTCTTTTTCTTTTTAGGTTTATCAATCGAGTCATAAGAATTGTGACTACTATCATGGTAAACGCTACTATCGGAATTGTTGTAAATAGATTAGGATTCTGAAGGAATCTTTTCTTTTGTGTTTGATTTTTCTTCTTTCTCCTATTTTGACTTAGAACTTTTGTTATCAGTTTTTTTTTTTTAGCATTTTTCTCCTTCCTAACTGCTTTTGCAACCCCATTAATAATCTTAGGCATGGCCTTTTCGATGCTAGCTGCTATTAGGTCCTGAAGTTTTGTTTCCATTTTATTTTCCTTTTGTTCTTCATAGCTGAAAGGAGGTTTATCATTCTTCATAACTTCCACAAAAAGGAGTCTCTAAAGCTGTTCCACAACTTTCTTATTCCTAGTTCCTAAGATGGACTTGCTAGTTTGTCAGTCTTGTCATTTGTTTTTTCTATACAAAATATCCAATCATTGCATATTCATCAGAAATCATATATCCTTGTAACCATCATATGTCATAACATCTATGGGTGCCATATTAACATCCTTAGTCTGATCATCTGACAACTCCAGAATTGACACACTATCAGTGGCAATACCTTGTGTGTCGTCATCCGAAAGAACCACGTGGTTTGGAGCCTCAGACTTCTCATAAGGCTTCTCGTCCATAGAAGGTGTCTATGAACCTCAAACCACTCAGTCATAGGCACTGGTAGTCTTCCTCGCATAAGAGGAGCATCATCGTCATGCAAATCGTGGCTCACTAACCACTAGAGCTTGTGACCATCTCTGTATTGATCATGACGGTATAGCCATGAAGTAGCCAGATGCGTCTGATTCTTTTGATTACTTAGGCCTCCTCGGGCCCTCTTCACTGCATAGAATTCCCGAATGAGACTTTAACCAAGTCTTCTTACGTATTAATATTCCAAAGATACCTTTACCTTTACTACTGCCTTTAGAGATCCTAAAATCAGTATGTGATCAACTATAAACGTCTATGTATTATCATTCATTAAGAGTCATTTGTCCGTCTTCAACTTCCCGTCATCGTCGTGATGAGGTTTCTAAGTTAGTCCGCACTATAGATAACCATTAGTATATTCGTATCAAGATAACCTTGACAACTATGTTGATCAGGCACACTTGTCAAGTTGTCTTGCACGTGTACACCAACTATTAACTACCATGCTTCCTAACTATCCTAGGTTAGGTCCTAAATTTTCGCGGTCAAGAGCACTAAAGGTTAGAGCTTAAGGATCTACCTGACCCTTACTTCGCTGAAACCTATGGCTCTGATACCAACCTGTAACACCCCGATCCTAGGGTTGTCACGTCGTATCATCCTTAGCCAGTCAAATACAGCGGAAGACTTATGTTGACCGCAAAATTACGAATAAATTTAAACTTTTTCAAACATCGTAATAATTGCACCATTAATGTGCATAAGTGAATAAGTTACAAAATATTCATAAATTCTTAAGTCGATGTTCTAACAAAATTCATAGGATTATCAAGCAGACGGATTTCCAAAAGTTAATCTTCAATTTCGTGTCAGCATTCTTCATTTATCCCTTCACTTTCCTGTTCCTGTATTACCTGTATCGCGAGCTAAAACAAGTCAACTACATACATAGTTGGTGAGTCATGGCCAGTGACATTTAAAATAATAATCAAATCATGTTCGTGTGTGCAAGTAAACTGGTTGTCAAATCAAGTCTCACAACGTTAAGTATTCGTCCGTCAACGATCCTAACGCGGTGTTTGTTAACATATACACTACTCTAGAGCCACTGGTGCAGATACAGTGTTGAATGACACACATGGGGTCCACTGCAGTGCTACACCAAATCCCTTATCTTTGACGTCAACCGCAACAACTCCACCGTAGTGACAGTCGTCCGGCAATCCCTTATCCCCGTAGGGACTGGCCCGTAGGCCGGAGTCGAATACACGACCCCATCCTTAATCCTTATCCTTATCCTTAGCTTCTAGAGCAAGGTACCTCCAATTCGCACGGATCCGTTTGAACGCGTATATGCCCCGAGGTAGTTGTAAGTAGGTCTTACGGTTAAACCGGCCCACCCCTTCCCCCTACCTTGATGATTTGCCTCTGACCAACATTCATAACCGGGCGTACCTAAGTCTATGCAATGCTAGCTAAGAGGTACAGTTTATCTTACAGCAACACACATAAAAATCCTTTCAATAAAAATCTTTTCACTAAAAATCCTTTTTAAACAGCTCGGATACATCCCCAAAACAATTAAGTAAAAAGGGGAGGTCAAGACTCACCTGAGTTATTAGACCGGTTCGTAAACTCTGAAGTAGCAGGTTCACCAATTCCGGGTGAGTAAGATTAATCACGCACGTGCAAATCTAATTTATAATAAACATTTTGAGTTAACACGTGAGTTTAGAAAGTGGTCTCACGACCTAAAACTTGAATCCTTAATCTTGATCCTTATGACATATTACCAAAATTTATAAGTCGGTAATAGTCGTAATTATAACCGGAGGTGCTTTTATTCGTTTTAGAATAATTTATTTTTAAGTATGATTAATCCTTTCAAATCTTCTCTTAAAAGTCCTTTCAATCATCTTTAAATCCCTTTTTAATTCTTATATATATATATTATTGCTCATACTAGACCGAGAGGGTCTCGACTAGTCAAACATGGTTAATCATACAACTAATCTTTTTAAGATCATCAATCAAAGTGATGGTTTAAAGAAAAATCCTAGATTTTTGACAGTTTGACTTTTAAAAAGTCAAACTTTCTCTAAACATTCATTTTATACAATTTACAACCATCTTTAGGCTCAATGACTAAATTCTAATCTTTTATATTCAGGTTAACTTATATAGATGCTCTTGAACATAATCCACTTATACTTGTTCCTAAAAATACTTATGGGTTCGATTTAGTCAAAAATGACCATTTCGATCTCAAGTGCCTTAATTGTTATCAAAAACCATATTTTGAGTCAATTGAGCAACTAAAATCAATGTATATAATACCTTTTAAGTGTATTACAATGACCAAGTTCAATCCTTTGCAATTGTGGTCATTACCTACAAACCCAAGTCAAGCTTCAATTTCTTTTGACCTTTTAAGTAAACTTTTTAACTTAAACTTAACCAAAGGAAGAAAACCCTTACTTGTAACCTTCAACTTCTTCACAAATCAACACTCAAACTCTGTGTATATTATCGTTCTTGAGGTTACCTATAATAAACATAAATCTTGTGAAACCCTAAAAACATTCCTTGTGAACGTTCTAAAAAAAATTTTTGTTATACTTGGAACCACTAACCTTGGTGCTCATTTCTTCCAATTTCGTCCTTAAATATCTTGATTATGTGATTTCAAGCTTCAATTTCATCTCGTAAACAACCCTATGCAAAAAGGGTATAAATTGGTTACTTCTAAACTCAAGAACACTAATTTAGCAAATGCAAGAGTTAGCATATCTCTAACCTTCTTGAAATCTTTGTAGTTACAGCTCCTAAGTCGCTTGGGTTCACGAATTCTTCTGAACGTTGCTTCTTCTTCTTTTCTTTCTTTCTTTTTCTTCTGCTGGCTCAGATCGCAGCACTGTGTGTGTGTATTTTTCTTTTCGTTTCTGATATCTGATGCTGCCTTCTGTTTGATTTTTAAAAAGGGTATTGGGCTTTAAGCCCATTTTTTTTTTCCGCAAACCTTTGCTGTAACCATGAATTGATTTCCTTTTTCTTTTCTTTTTTTTTTTTTTTGCAATCACGTGAACATATATATGTGTATATATATATATATATATATTCTAACTTTAGTTCATCTTGTATGTGCTTGGGTCTGGTTTAAACCGAAAGTAGACGGGTCGTCTTTCAAACTCAACCGACCATCATTTATTCAAATTTATCTAACCCGTTCGAACCCTATTTGACCAGTCAACAAATAAATTCTTATTATATTTATATATATAATAGTCTTGAGATACGAGGTGTTACATAAATAAACATTTAAATAAATAATAAGCTGACCTGGAAATTACGGGGTGTCACATCCTCCCCTTGTTAGAAAGAATTTCGTCCCGAAATTCAACTCGTGTTGCCAGTGTTTGTCTGTTCCGCGAACAGGTGTGGGTACTTCTGTTTCATCTGGTCTTCACGTTCCCATGTGAATTCCGGTCATCTTCGCGAATTCCATCGCACTTTCACAATCGATATTTTACTGAGTTTGAGCTTCTTGGTTTCCCGGTCCATAATCTCCACCGGTTCCTCAACGAAGTTTAATTGTTCGTCGATCTGTATCTCTTCTAGAGGTATAACAAGTGTTTCATCGGATAAACACTTCTTGAGATTCGAGATATAAAATACATTGTGCACGCTGCTCAGCTCGTCTGGCAGGTTTAGCTCGTAGGCCACAGGGCCTATTTGTTTAGTAATCTCGAAAGTTCCAATGTAACGAGGGTTCAACTTTCCTCGCTTGCCAAACCGAATGACTCCCTTCCAGGGCGAGACCTTGAGTAACACTCTGTCTCCCACCTGGAATTCCAACGGTTTTCGTCGTTTATCAGCATAGCTTTTCTGTCTGTCTCGAGCTGCTGCCATTCGTTTACGTATCTGCACGATTTTCTCCGTCGTTTCGTGCACCAGCTCTGGACCGGTCAGTTGGCTGTCCCCAACTTCCGCCCAGCAGATGGGTGATCGACACTTACGTCCATAAAGTGCCTCGAATGGTGCAGCTTGGATACTAGTGTGGTAGCTATTGTTGTATGAGAACTCAACTAATGGTAGGTGAGTCTCCCAGCTACTGCCAAAATCAATAACACATGCGCGAAGCATGTCCTCCAGTGTCTGTATGGTGCGTTCACTCTGCCCATCAGTCTGCGGATGGTAAGCGGTGCTCATATCCAATCTCGTACCCAACGCCTTGTGTAAAGATTTCCAGAAGTGCGACGTGAATCGATTGTCGCGGTCAGATATGATCGAGATTGGCACTCCATGTCGAGTGACTACTTCCTTGAGATAAATCCGAGTCAATTTATCTAATTTGTCAGTCTCTTTGATGGGTAGGAAATGTGCAGACTTTGTCAGTCGGTCTACGATAACCCAGATGGTATCGCAACCACTTGCCGTCTTAGGCAGTTTAGTGATGAAGTCCATGGAAATCTGCTACCGCTTCCACATCGGTATCTCAGGTTGTTGAAGTAACCCTGATGGCTTCTGGTACTCAACTTTGACCTTTGAGCACGTTAGACACTTACTCACGTAAGTTCCTATCTCAGCTTTCATGTTCGGCCACCAGTAAGTTGTCTTTAGGTCATGATACATCTTGTCAGAGCCCGGATGTATAGAATACCGGCTCTTGTGAGCTTCGTCCATCACTACTTTCCTCAATACCCCGTAGCGTAGAATCCAAATTCGATCCATTAGATAATAAGCTCCGTCGTCCTTTTCTTTCATTTGTTTATCCATGCCACACATGGCTTCAAGGGTGAGGTTTTCAGTTTTCAGAGCTTCTTGTTGTGCGATTTGAATCTGATTTGGAAATTCGGAATGAATTGTGAGTTGCAGTGCACGCACGCGTTTCGTTGTTTCCTTCCGACTCAACGCGTCGGCCACTACGTTTGCTTTTCCGGGATGATACTTGATAGCGCAATCGTAATCGCCTATAAGTTCAACCCATCTTCGTTGTCTCATGTTCAACTCCTTCTGGTCGAATATGTGTTGTAAGCTCTTATGATCAGTAAAGATGGTGCATTTTGTGCCGTATAGATAGTGTCGCCAGATCTTCAAGGCAAACACCACAACTCCCAACTCAAGGTCATGAGTCATGTAGTTCTTCTCATGCACCTTCAGTTGTCGTGATGCGTATGCGATGACCTTCTCGCGTTGCATCAACACGCAACCGAGTCCCTGTTTCGAGGCGTCACAATACACCACGAAATCATCGCATCCTTCCGGTAAGGATAGTATGGGTGCAGTACATAGTTTTTATTTCAATAAGTTGAAAGTAGCTTCCTGTTTGTCTCCCCAATCGAACTTCTTGTCCTTGTGAGTTAGGAAGGTCAGTGATTGGGCGATCTTCGAGAATCCTTCAATGAATCTTCTGTAGTACCCGACCAGTCCTAGGAATTGTCTCACCACAGTCGGAGTCTTGGGTGCTTCCCAGTTTTTAATGGCTTCGATCTTTGCTGGGTCTACGTGTATCCCTTGTTCGTTAACTACATGTCCAAGGAATTGGACTTCGCAAATCCAAAAGTCACATTTGGAAAACTTCGCGTACAGTTGCTCTTTCCTCAATAATTCCAAGACTAGCCTCAGATGTTCAGCATGTTCTTCTTGATTCTTAGAGTAGATCAGGATTTCGTCAATGAACACTATCACGAATTTGTCAAGATAAGGTTTGCACACTCTATTCATGAGATCCATGAATACAGCTGGTGCGTTGGTCAGTCCAAAAGGCATAACCAAGAATTCGTAGTGTCTGTATCGGGTTCTAAAGGCAGTCTTAGGAATATCATTCTCCTGTATCCTTAGTTGATGGTAACCAGATCTTAAATCGATCTTAGAATAGTAGCTTGACTGGTTAAACAAATCGTCTATTCGCGGTAACGGGTATCGATTCTTGATCGTCACCTTGTTCAGCTCCCTATAGTCAATACACATATGGAATGATCCGTCTTTCTTCTTTACGAATAAGACCGGTGCTCTCCAAGGCGAGAAGCTCGGTCTAATAAACCCTTTGTCTAACAGTTCCTGCAACTGGTTAGACAGTTCCTGCATCTCAGTCGGTGCTAGTCGGTATGGAGCTTTAGCAATTGGTGCTGCTCCGGGAGTGAGGTCTATCTAAAACTCGACTTGTCGTTGCGGTGGTAGTCCAGGTAGATCCTCGGGAAACACTTCGGGAAAATCGTGGACTACGGCGATGTCCTCAATCTTCCTTTCTTTCTTTGGTTGTTCCGAGATAAGGGCTAGTATCGCGGTGTATCCCTTCTGTATGTACTTGTTCGCCTTCATACAAGACATGATGTTCAGAGGTATTCCCCGTCGTTCCCCCTGTATCGAGATCTGCTCTCCGTTCTGTAACGTTACCCGTACGATCTTCTCGTTGCATACGATCTCGGCTTGGTTAGCGGATAACCAGTCCATGCCAACGACCACATCGAAGCTTCCGAGAGTTACCGGCATTAAGTCGATTTCGAGTTCGTGATCCGCCAAAACCATGACGCATCCTCGAAAGATGTGTTGCGTTTCAATTAGTTTGCCGTCGTCTAACTCTACGATCTACTTATAGTCTAGTGGTGTTGGGGTAATATCTAGCAATTTACTAAATTCACTAGATATAAAACTCCTATCAGCACCGGTATCAAATAATATGCTAGCATAGACATTATTTATAAGAAACGTACCGGTTACGATGTTAGGATCATCCTTTTCTTCCCCCGAGCCAATCACAAACGCTCAGCCTTTCGCCGCTCCTCCTCCGGCTTTCTTCAACTGAGGGCAATCCCTCCTCATGTGCCCCGGTTTTCCACATTCATAACACCCCTTGAGAGTGTTCTGGTTGTTGTTCTGGTTGAAGTTGTTGTTGTTGTTACTGGGAAATTTGGATCTGCAGTCTTTGGCCATGTGGCCATGTCGTCCGCACTTCAGGCAACGGTACCACTCACATTGCCCAAAGTGATGGTAGGAACATCGGTTACACAGGGGATATTTCCCTTGATAGACACCTTTCCCCTTGTCATCGGGTTGGGTGGCAGTAAAGGCTCTGGCTGGTGCAGATCGTTGTTGTTGTTGGGGTTGATGGGATTGGTGCTCACTGGGTTCCCACTTCCTTTTCTGGCTTTCTTGAGGCTTCAGATGTTCGCCTCGCTTGGGTAGCTTGCCCTGAGCTACAGCTTGGTCAGTTAGTTTGTGGGCTAATCGAATCAACGGTTGGATGGTGGTGAGGTCAGATGCAGTCACCATGCTTTGGATTTGTTCGGGCAGCCCACTGATGAACTGCTCGATCTTCTTGTATTCCGGCGTTACCATTGCCGGGCATAGCTTACACAGCTCATGAAACCGAGTACAGTATTGCTCGATCTCAGAGCCCACCATCTTGAGAACCCAAAATTCGGCCTCTAGCTTCCTAATCTCATAACGAGGACAGTACTCCTCTTACAGCAGTCGAGTGAAGTCAGCCCATGACATGGAGTTGGCACCGTCCAACCCCCGGGTTTGTACATGGGTGTTCCATCATGTGAGGGATGGTCCCTCTAGTGTGCCGGTTGCATACTTGACCCGGTTCTCGTCAGCACATTCGCACATGGCGAATACAGATTCCACCTTCTCCACCCAGCGGAGCATTCCGACAGCTCCTTCAGTTCCCTTGAACTTGTGTGGGTGGCAGTTCAGGAAGGATTTAAAAGAACATCCTTTGCCGCTACTGTCGTGCGATCCTGTTTGTCAGAAACCAATGTCGTGTGTTAGTATTGTCACACCCCCAATTCTCAACTAACGGAATCACACCGTTTGGGAACGTGACAAACCAGGATCTCAGATCATTAGACATAACGAAAGACCTCTATATGCTTTTAAACATAATTCAGTCTTAATTTGTAAAATCAGAGTTTAACTTTTGCGGAAGCGTTTGAAAATTTTTAACAAAGTGTAACAGTAGTAAAACCATAAATACAATGTTCAATGTTGTAAATCAACAATCAATATAAACTGTATGCATGAGACTCAACATCCTAGTCCCTGCTTGTCCTTGCTTGTGCCCTAGTGTCCTGAGAAAACATGTAAATCAAGTCAACACAAAGGTTGGTGCATACACAGGTTTAAGCATTCACAAATGTTGAAACCACAATTTGAATATAAAGTTTGCAGATAACATAATCACACATGCATAGTCATGATAGCTAGTCATTTGTACTATTTACATAAGTGGTCGACACCGAAGCTGACGTTGCCATGCTATAGCATGTTTTTGCCTTAACACTATTGTCTAGCACGAACAATAGTAATGTGTGTGTTTGGTCAGTCAAACACCTGCGTAGATCCCATCTACCAAGTGAGGTTTGTCAAACCCAATAGATCTATCTTCAACTACCATGCTTTGCGCTACGGCAAATTAAACGGTTCGAAATGGAAGGCTTTGTAATGCTATGTTTGCACTTAATGTAAACAGCTAACTCATGCAAGTGATATGTATCTAAAAGCGTTTGTTGCACATGTTTTCTCCCCCAAAACAGTTAAAATAAGAAAGGGGCCGTGTACGCACCTTTGAATGTAGCAGAATGATCAACACACATGAATTCGTGTAGAAAAATCCTCTACGAAGAACCTGTGTTTTGACCATGACTTAGTGTTATTCGGGATGTCTTTTTGTGTTTGTGATCACATACGTGTCAACACACGCATGTTAGAGTGTTAGAAATGCACATACAAGAGTATGTACAGTTTTCAATTCGTTTGCTTAAATCATTCAACCATATATGATTTCGTTAAACACGCGTATTTATACGCGACTTATGGTTTCGTGACAAAATAAATATTTTATTATTCAAATACGTTCGGAACTGAATTCTGGTTCCAACGCAAGTCGAACGAGTCAAATCGGAGTTATAAAGAAGAAGTTATGGGAAAAATACTAAAATATATTTTTAATTCAAAAACCGGCAGAGGTAAGGGTCGAACCCTTGACCTCCCGGATCAAACACACCCATCCTACCATTTGATCCACTATACATTTGCATCAGGTTTTAGAAATAATTTGTTTTAACCTTTGAAATGTCCGGTTCCCTTGGTTTAACTATAACCGAACCATATTGAGCCCAAATTGAACCCCAATTCGACTGTGACCTATCCTCAACACATAGGGTTAATGTTCTATGAGTCCAGAAGAATTCAATTGTGGTTTGTATTTGATATTTAGTGTTGAAAACCCGGCCCAATTTGATTTAGATAGGTTCGAACTTGAACCTTAGACTTCTAATTTGTTTTGATGAAATTCGTTGATAAAAGATTCTAGATTCATAGGGTTTTCTTTAAACATAATATTTCGAAACTTTCTGACCCATTTAATTTGAATAACAATTTCGTTTAGGTCGAAATCCCAAAACTTTTTATCACATAAACCCTAACTATCGAATCTGTGAAATTCGATATAATTTCCTGAAATTTATACATGGGTTTCGATAAACAATGAATCACGAAACTATCTGGGTTATTTAATTTGGTTTTAAAACCCTTTTGCATCAGAACCCCCAAATCGGTTTTGTCTAAGAACCCTAGAACTCAAGCTTGATCAATTCGTTGTAGTTACATGAACTAATCATAGGGTTATTGTTAATCGAGACTCTCTGAAACTACCAGTACCATTTAATTTGATTCTAAAACGCATTTGCATGAGATCCCCCAAAACGTTTTGAGTTAAAAAAACATAGAAATCGAGATCTGAGCATTCGTATTCGTTTGATGAAATTAACATATGAATTTCTTTAAAACAATGATTTCGAAACTCACTGTGGGTTTTAATTAGATTATCAGACTCGTTTGAATCAAATTCCCCAAATCGGTTTTTAACATGAACCCTAGAATTCGAATTCAATTAATTCGTTGTTAGAACCTCAATTCAACATAGGGCTATTCTTAGTCGGCCATTTTAGGGTGTGTAGAAGTGAATTTTTACCTGGTTGGATGTTCAATTCATGGAGATCGACTTGAAGGTGGAGTTCGGTTGCTTCTCGGACCAAATCTTCTATTCAAGACTTATAGGATCAAATTGATGTGTTCTTAACCTTCTAAAGATGTCGACTAGATGATTAGAGAGTCCAATTTGATGAATTATGGTCGACTAATACGGGTTTGATATGCATTTGTAACGGTTTTGATATAATGAGTTGTTAAATAGGCTTAAATTCGACATTAATAATGGAATTAAAGAACGAATTGATGATAGGTATCATCAATATGATATTTATTGATGATTTAATGTGGTTATAACTATATATAATTACGGATTTATGATTTCATTATTGTTTAGGTCAATTTTGACTTCCAAGAGTCAAAATTGAACCTTTCTTGCGTTTACAAGTTTAATCCTTATAGTTTAATTGTTTCTGGACCGATTTTGTTCAATTTCAGTCCATCTAATTTAGTATTGATCAATCTCGTGTGATTTCGTACCGTTTCCGTTAGTTTTTCGGTTAACGAGGTTAACCCGGACTGTCAAACTGTCACATCATCCCCTTGTTAAAGGAATTTTCGTCCCGAAAATTGTTAAATGTTATAAATCGTTAGGACACTACTTGTGAGTTCATAGTCTACGTACTAGTGCGATATTTGATCATTATGTGTACTTGTGTGTACTCACACACAAGGTTCAAGGTTTGCAACATCACACTTAAGTGTGATCGTTCTATGTAACTGTTTGCGTGCACACCAGTTAGTACACCTAACTGTGAAGGTTCGTGTTTGATCATACTGTACTATGTGACCTCGCACATAGCAAATGTCTGCAACTGTTTGTGCTATGTAACCTTTCACATAGCAAAAAGGTTTGTAACTAATCATGTTTGTAGTACTATGCAATGTAGCACATGAAATGTAGCATATAGAATGTAAATGTTTGAAATGCAGTACATCAATTGTACCTAATCATGCTTGTACTACCAATTGCACCCAGTCATGCTTGTACTACCATAAAATGTAGCACATCAATTGTAAGTGTTTGAAATCTATGATGTTTGTGTTCAACACACATGTTCGTAATAAAGCCAATTGTATAAATGTTTGTGCTTACAGTATGAAATATGACGTGTTGGAGTGTGAAGTATCACATTATCCCCTTGTTGAAGGAAATTTCGTCCCGAAATTTAACGTGCCTTCTCAGTGTTTGTAGTTTGTTGTTTTGAACAGATGGGGATACTTCTTCATTATTTGGTCATCTCTTTCCCATGTGAATTCAGGTCCATGTCTTGAATTCCAACGGACCTTGACTAGTGGAATTTTGCTGTGTTTGAGCTAGTTGACCTCTCGGTCCATGGTTTCAACTGGTTCTTCAATGAACCGTAACTGTTCGTCCACTTGTATTTCCTCAAGTGGTACAACCAATGTCTCATCAGAAAGACATTTCTTTAGGTTCAAAACGTGAAAGACATCATGAACTCCGCTGAGTTCATCCGGTAATTTGAGTTGATATGCTACCGGACCAATCCTTTTCAGGATCTCAAAAGGTCCTACGTAACGTGGACTAAGCTTTCCGCGCTTGCCAAATCGTATCACACCTTTCCAAGGTGATACCTTTAGAAGAACTCGGTCTCCTACTTGGAATTCCAATGGTTTACGACGCTTGTCAGCATAACTCTTCTATCGATCCCGGGCCGCTGCCATACGGTTCCAGATTTGTACTATCTTTTCTGTCGTCTCGTGCACTAGTTCAGGACCTGTAATCTGACTGTCACCAATTTCAGCCCAGCAAACTGGTGAACGACATTTACGATCATACAATGCTTCAAACGGTGCCGCCTGAACACTTGTATGGTAACTGTTGTTGTAAGAGAATTCCACTAACGGTAAGTGGTTTTCCCAACTATTACCAAAGTCAATTACACAAGTTCTTAACATATCCTCGAGCGTTTGAATCGTACATTCACTTTGACCGTCGGTCTGTGGATGATATGCGGTACTCATATCCAAACGAGTCCCCAATGACTTATGAAATGACTTCCAAAAGTTGGAAGTAAATCGAGCATCCCGATCTAATATGATGGAAATTGGCACACCCTATCGTGCTACCACTTCCTTGATGTAAATACGAGTCAATTTCTCCATCTTGTCTGCTTCCTTGATTGCTAAGAAATGTGCAGATTTCATTAATCGATTGACAATTTCCCATATCGTATCACAACCACTCGGTGTACTGGGTAACTTAGTAATGAAGTCCATCGAAATCTGTTCCCATTTCCACATCGGTATTTCTGGTTGTTGCAGCAAACCAGATGGTTTCTTATATTCAACTTTGACTTTCGACCAAGTCAAACATTTGATAACGTACCTAGCAATGTCAGCTTTCATGTGAGGCCACCAATACAGTGCCTTCAAGTCATGATACATCTTGTCTGATCCCGGATGGACTGAATATCTAGACTTGTGCGCTTCATCCATCACAAGTTCCCTTAATCCTCCGTACAAAGGTATCCCCTGTCGATTAATGAAATAACAAATTCCATCAGGCTTGACATCCAATTGTGTTTCCATCCCCCGTAAGGATTCATGTACTAAATTATCCTTTTCTAAAGCTCCCAACTGAGCACTGCGTACCTTTTCAGGTAAGTCAGTATGTATCGTCATCATAAGTGCGCGAATCCGTCTTATTGAAGTGTCTTTTCTGCTTAAAGCATCCGCTACTACATTAGCTTTTCCCGGGTGATACTTAATCGTGCATTCATAATCGTTTAACAACTCAACGCATCGTCGCTGTCTCATATTAAGTTCCTTCTGATCAAAGATATGTTGCAAACTCTTATGATCAGTGTAAATAGTACACTTGGTTCCATATAAGCAATGCCTCCAAATCTTCAAAGCAAAAACCACTGCTCCTAACTCCAAGTCATGAGTAGTGTAATTCTTTTCGTGTGGTCGTAGTTGCCTTGAAGCATAAGCAATCACTCTCTCCCGTTGCATCAACACACATCCCAAACCCTGTGCAGATGCATCACAATACACCACAAAGTCTTCTGTTCCTTCCGGTAAGGATGGAATCGGTGCACTGCAGAGTTTCTGTTTTAGTAACTGGAATGCAGCTTCCTTGTTTATCCGTCCAGTTATACTTCGTTCCCTTGTGTGTAAGAGCTGTGAGTGGTTGAGCGATCTTTGAGAAACCCTCAATGAATCATCGATAATAACCCGCCAAACCAAGGAATTGTCGTACCTCGGTAGGGGTCTTTGGCACTTCCCAATTCTTAATCGCTTCAATCTTTGCTGGATCAACATGAATTCCCTTTTCATTAACTATATGACCCAAGAATTGTACTTCTCGCATCCAGAAATCACATTTCGAGAACTTCACGTACAATTGTTCTTGTTTCAGTAATCCTAGTAGCAATCGAAGATGTTCAGCGTGCTCCTCCTCAGTCTGAGAATAGATGAGAGTGTCATCAATAAAAACAATGACAACTTATCGAGATAAGGTTTACAAACACGATTCATGAGATCCATGAATACAGATGGAGCATTTGTCAACCCAAATGGCATGACCAAGAATTCATAATGGCCACAGCACGTTCTGAATGTTGTCTTTGGAATATCCTCCTCCTGAACTCTTAGTTGATGATAACCCGATCTGAGATCAATCTTCGAGTAGTAACTCGAACCTTGCAACTGATCGAACAGATCGTCAATTCTGGGTAACGGATACCGGTTTTTGATAGTAACCTTGTTAAGTTCCCGGTAATCGATACACATACGGGAAGTCCCGTCCTTCTTCTTAACAAACAAAACTGGAGCTCCCCACGGTGAAAAACTAGGTCGTATGAAGCCCTTATCCAACAACTCTTGCAGTTGTGTAGATAACTCTTGCATTTCGGATGATGCAAGTCAATAAGGCGCCCTAGCTATCGTTGCTGCGTCTGGTGTAAGGTCGATTCGAAATTCTACCTATCTGATAGATGGTAATCCCGGTAGGTCTTCTGGAAATACTTCAGGAATTTCACAAACGACTAGGATGTCTTCGATCTTCTTCTCAGCTACCGGCTTCTCAGTTATAAGTGCTATAAATGCTGTATAACCTTTACGCAGACATTTGTGCCTTCATACAAGATATGAGACGCAGTGGCGTACTGCTCTTCTCACCTTGTACATACAGTGTCTCTCCGTGTGAAAGAGGTATACGAACGATCTTTTGATAGCATACTATTTCGACCTGGTGTTTGGACAACCAGTCCATGCCAATGACCACATCAAAACTGCCTAATGCGATAGGCATAAGGTCTATGTCCAGTGTTTGACCCATCAAGTCTAGAATACGTCATTTGAGAATATGTTCTACTGCAACTAACTTGCCATCAGTTAGTTCTACAGTATATTCAACCTCTAATGGTGTTGAGGTTATGGCAAATATTCCACTAAATTCATTAGGTCTAAAGCTCATTTATGTTCCAGTATCCAACAACACAGATCATAACATTTGTTCATCACATATGTACTTGCAGTGAGGTCGAGCTTTTCTCTATGCTTCTTATGATCATGAAGGCTTGTCCCCTCAGACCGTTGTTTTCGTTCCTTTTGTTGTTACTACCAGTGCAGTTCAATTGAAATGCCCTGGCTTCTTGCATTCAAAGCATCCTTTGAGTGTTTCTTGTTGTTGTTGTGGTCATTGAGAACTCTGCTCAGTAGACACATGAAATCAGATTTCGTTCTTCGTTTGATAGGGAATCTTTACAGATGTTTGCAAGTAGATGTTTTGACATACATTTGAAGTTATCCAGGTGAAATGCAAAATCTTACTATGAGTGTTTCTCAAACACAGAGTAACCAGAACTACGGCTGGAAATTTGATGAACGTTATGTTAGAATCCCGACATGTTAACGGAATTCATTTCAACTTCTAGAATGAAAGATAGGTGAATATTATATGTATTTGTTTCGAAAATAGACTCATAATAGAATTTGCCAGAATTCATGCGTACCTGTAAATTCACGATTACGTTGCGCACCATGATCGTCAATTTACCTTACATAAGGATTCTAGTTCCTCCTACCTTGAGCTATTTGGTTTTTGTGGAATTCAGAGTTTATTCAGGACATCAAGATTCAGACAATAGTCACATGATGTATGATTAGATAGTCTATCCAAAGAAATACTTAGAGATAGTTACTTGAGTTGAATGCTAATATAGGGTCTAGTATAGATCCTTCAAGAATAGTTATTCGGCTTGAGTGTGTTTTTCTTATGTAGCCTGATGTCGAGACACTCATTGTGTGAGTGTTAATGTAGTTGTTTGGAGTTGACCACCTTACAGTCATTGTATCTCCCATAAGTTCCCAAGTTGATAGTTGACTCAAAATTGAGGTCATCAAGGTTTTCAAATAATGTAATTTGCCTTTACTTATGCACCGGTAACGGAAATCTTTCCCGCACAATCACTCTAGTTCTTCTTAACTCGAGTGACAGTGTCTGCTTGGTGGCACTTCAAGTGTACCAAAACGTTAGGTTTGAATCCTCATCTTACAGTTGATGAGTTCAGAATGTGGTTCTTGTAAACCGTATATGTAGAAGTACCAAGAGTGACAAGAATGTTATCGAGGAGTTAGAATGAAAAGTGATGTTTTCCTCTCAAGGCTGAAGCACAACCTTATTAGCTGTCGTCAGTGTTGTAAGGAATGACAGATCATTTGTTAGAACTAAAAGTTTAGTGGAACTAGTAGATATAGTCCCAAGCTAAGGAATGGTATTGTTTGAGTCATTGGGTTTATTTCATCCGCTGACTCGTTGAGTGAGCCACAGGGCCTATTTCATCCCCTGACTTGTTTTAGTGAGTCGCAGATCCTATTTCATTCTTTGACTTGTCTTAGTGAGTCACAGGGCCTATTCCATCCCTTGACTTGTTCTAGTGAGTCACAGAGTCTATTTCATCTCTTGACTTGATTTTAGTGAGTCACAGGGCCTATTCCATCCCTTGACTTGTTTTAGTGAGTCACAGAGTCTATTTCATCTCTTGACTTGATTTTAGTGAGTCACAGGGCCTATTCCATCCCTTGACTTGTTTTAGTGAATCACAGAGCCTATTTCATCTCTTGACTTGATTTTTGTGAATCATGGAGCCTAATTCATCCCTCTAGTGATCTATCCAGCTCCCTCTCGCATGTTCTGAATCTCCCGATTCATACGAGCAACAAAAGCTGCAAATACTTGCTCTGGTGAGTACCTTAGAGTAGGTAATGTCCAACTGCTAGTGACAATGCCAGGAGTAGGTGGCGGAAGTACTCACTCCTCACGCATCCAACTGCGAATGGGATTAGGGATCCACTGCCAATACTGGCCGTTCTCCCTCGGTTGTTTGTGTACCTCCTCATCGTAGTGAACCGTGTCATCCATTGGCTCAGTTCGCCTCTTCTTGGATGCTAGTGATGATACAACTTAATGTTCTATGTTACTAGTAGGTGTGGATGATGATGTCATATTCGTTACATAATGCCATATGTAATTGCTGTGCAAACTATTGTGTAAGCAAATGTGTCTAATGTCTACAGTTATAGTCCAAGTCTACCAATGCAAACCTAGTTCGCTATAACCAATGGCTCTGATACCAATCTGTCACACCCCCAATTCTCAACTAACGGAATCACACCGTTTGGGAACGTGACAAACCAGGATCTCAGATCATTAGACATAACGAAAGACCTCTATATGCTTTTAAACATAATTCAGTCTTAATTTGTAAAATCAGAGTTTAACTTTTGCGGAAGCGTTTGAAAATTTTTAACAAAGTGTAACAGTAGTAAAACCATAAATACAATGTTCAATGTTGTAAATCAACAATCAATATAAACTGTATGCATGAGACTCAACATCCTAGTCCCTGCTTGTCCTTGCTTGTGCCCTAGTGTCCTGAGAAAACATGTAAATCAAGTCAACACAAAGGTTAGTGCATACACAGGTTTAAGCATTCACAAATGTTGAAACCACAATTTGAATATAAAGTTTGCAGATAACATAATCACACATGCATAGTCATGATAGCTAGTCATTTGTACTATTTACATAAGTGGTCGACACCGAAGCTGACGTTGCCATGCTATAGCATGTTTTTGCCTTAACACTATTGTCTAGCACGAACAATAGTAATGTGTGTGTTTGGTCAGTCAAACACCTGCGTAGATCCCATCTACCAAGTGAGGTTTGTCAAACCCAATAGATCTATCTTCAACTACCATGCTTTGCGCTACGGCAAATTAAACGGTTCGAAATGGAAGGCTTTGTAATGCTATGTTTGCACTTAATGTAAACAGCTAACTCATGCAAGTGATATGTATCTAAAAGCGTTTGTTGCACATGTTTTCTCCCCCAAAACAGTTAAAATAAGAAAGGGGCCGTGTACGCACCTTTGAATGTAGCAGAATGATCAACACACATGAATTCGTGTAGAAAAATCCTCTACGAAGAACCTGTGTTTTGACCATGACTTAGTGTTATTCGGGATGTCTTTTTGTGTTTGTGATCACATACGTGTCAACACACGCATGTTAGAGTGTTAGAAATGCACATACAAGAGTATGTACAGTTTTCAATTCGTTTGCTTAAATCATTCAACCATATATGATTTCGTTAAACACGCGTATTTATACGCGACTTATGGTTTCGTGACAAAATAAATATTTTATTATTCAAATACGTTCGGAACTGAATTCTGGTTCCAACGCAAGTCGAACGAGTCAAATCGGAGTTATAAAGAAGAAGTTATGGGAAAAATACTAAAATATATTTTTAATTCAAAAACCGGCAGAGGTAAGGGTCGAACCCTTGACCTCCCGGATCAAACACACCCATCCTACCATTTGATCCACTATACATTTGCATCAGGTTTTAGAAATAATTTGTTTTAACCTTTGAAATGTCCGGTTCCCTTGGTTTAACTATAACCGAACCATATTGAGCCCAAATTGAACCCCAATTCGACTGTGACCTATCCTCAACACATAGGGTTAATGTTCTATGAGTCCAGAAGAATTCAATTGTGGTTTGTATTTGATATTTAGTGTTGAAAACCCGGCCCAATTTGATTTAGATAGGTTCGAACTTGAACCTTAGACTTCTAATTTGTTTTGATGAAATTCGTTGATAAAAGATTCTAGATTCATAGGGTTTTCTTTAAACATAATATTTCGAAACTTTCTGACCCATTTAATTTGAATAACAATTTCGTTTAGGTCGAAATCCCAAAACTTTTTATCACATAAACCCTAACTATCGAATCTGTGAAATTCGATATAATTTCCTGAAATTTATACATGGGTTTCGATAAACAATGAATCACGAAACTATCTGGGTTATTTAATTTGGTTTTAAAACCCTTTTGCATCAGAACCCCCAAATCGGTTTTGTCTAAGAACCCTAGAACTCAAGCTTGATCAATTCGTTGTAGTTACATGAACTAATCATAGGGTTATTGTTAATCGAGACTCTCTGAAACTACCAGTACCATTTAATTTGATTCTAAAACGCATTTGCATGAGATCCCCCAAAACGTTTTGAGTTAAAAAAACATAGAAATCGAGATCTGAGCATTCGTATTCGTTTGATGAAATTAACATATGAATTTCTTTAAAACAATGATTTCGAAACTCACTGTGGGTTTTAATTAGATTATCAGACTCGTTTGAATCAAATTCCCCAAATCGGTTTTTAACATGAACCCTAGAATTCGAATTCAATTAATTCGTTGTTAGAACCTCAATTCAACATAGGGCTATTCTTAGTCGGCCATTTTAGGGTGTGTAGAAGTGAATTTTTACCTGGTTGGATGTTCAATTCATGGAGATCGACTTGAAGGTGGAGTTCGGTTGCTTCTCGGACCAAATCTTCTATTCAAGACTTATAGGATCAAATTGATGTGTTCTTAACCTTCTAAAGATGTCGACTAGATGATTAGAGAGTCCAATTTGATGAATTATGGTCGACTAATACGGGTTTGATATGCATTTGTAACGGTTTTGATATAATGAGTTGTTAAATAGGCTTAAATTCGACATTAATAATGGAATTAAAGAACGAATTGATGATAGGTATCATCAATATGATATTTATTGATGATTTAATGTGGTTATAACTATATATAATTACGGATTTATGATTTCATTATTGTTTAGGTCAATTTTGACTTCCAAGAGTCAAAATTGAACCTTTCTTGCGTTTACAAGTTTAATCCTTATAGTTTAATTGTTTCTGGACCGATTTTGTTCAATTTCAGTCCATCTAATTTAGTATTGATCAATCTCGTGTGATTTCGTACCGTTTCCGTTAGTTTTTCGGTTAACGAGGTTAACCCGGACTGTCAAACTGTCACAAGTATCGTGTTAGTTGCACTATGTTAGTCACGTTAGGCGAGTGTTAGTACCATTGTTAGTGCCACTGGTTTCGCTGGCAAGGCGGTTTGCCTCGTACTCTGCAAGTACCTTGTTGACTCGCCTGTCGACCATCATCTTAATGACGGCTGCATCCAGTGTTCGCCTAGCAGGGCGCGCATGTGGTCCTCTTCCCGCCATAGATATTTTCTATACGAAAGGGATAGAATGTTAGTTAGTCAGAGTGTCAGTCAAATGTTGTGTCAGATGTCAAGTCAGATATCATGTTGGATGTCAAGTCAGCGGTTATGTTAGTAAGCAACCATAGTTAGAATGTTAGTTAGTCAGAGTGTCAGTCAAATGTTGTGTCAGATGTCAAGTCAGATATCATGTTGGATGTCAAGTCAGCGGTTATGTTAGTAAGCAACCATAGTTAGAATACAGTAAATAAAGTAAAACATCATTCTCATTAATAATCAGTTTGAAGTACAATGATTTTCAAAAGATAATAACAATACTAGTTTGTACGAGCACAACCCGCTCGTTTAGGCAAATATAAAAGAAACAAAATAAAGTAACCCAACTAGTCGGAGTCCATGGTGACATGTGAAATGTCACTCTCCGCTCCGTCATCATCCTCTGCCGGCTCGGGATCCTCGTCCGGATCCTCGTCGAAGTCTCCATCCTCGAGGTCGTTGACCTCGAACTGAGGACCGTCGTCAACTGGTGGCTCCTCGATAAACTGCTCGACCACGCATTAAGCATGGCCTCACTGGCTAGGACCATCGCATGAGTCTCCTCATTGGCGACTCGATTCTCCGTAATGCGTCCGTCATGCTCCTGCATGACATCCACCATCTGTCCGTGCTGACTCATCAGCTGGGACACCTGGAGACGTAAGGTCTCCACCTGCTCCTCTAACATGTCATTACGCCTCTCAAGGCGATTGTTCTTCTCTCGAAGAACTCAGACCTCGTCCGACAGTTCGCCGTTCCTCATAGCCTCACGTCGGGTGAAGGCTACGTGAGCAGCGAATGCCTGCTCCATCGGCACTCCAAGTGATGGCAGTCGATGTCCTGCCGAGGTGTCACCAGGATACCGTGGCGAAGGTACCCTCTCTCCTATGATCCACTCCTGTATCACCATGGGTAGCCATCCCCAATACCGAGCTCGTGCCGCATGCCGAGCCCGTCTGTCCATTTCAGCGTCGACCTGTGCTACAATATCGTCGACTCGTCGTCAACTCTCTGCAGTCAAGTCATCGGTTACCGAGTGTCTGCCCGGGTTCCTGCCGGTGTCGTCATTGTTGGCCATTCCTATAAGTCTCAAGTTAGTAAATGATGATTCAGTAGTAATAATAACAAGGTCAGTGTGCAAGTTCTAAGTGTAGTGTCTAAAGTTTCAGCAATGGCTATAGTCTAAGTCTAAAGTTTGAGCAATGCCTGCTCCATTGACCGTGTTTGACCGTGTTTGACCAAAGTTGACCGTGTCAAGTCAACGACCCGTTGGTGAACCGTGTGACGTTTGTGAATCGTGTAGCAACGTGTAAGTGTTCGCCATGTGCAAAACGCGCAAGTCGCGTCTATGGACAACTTACTATTTATAGTAAGTTTCCATTTATGGAAAGTTCACAAAGCATAACGGTTTTTAAAGTTCTAACATGCTCGTTAGTCCTACGTGATCATGTTAACACATAACACTTTGTCATACGAAGTCACATAGGTCGTTTTCATCATGTTAGCACACAAAAGTTTCCTAAAATTGAAAGTTTCCATTTCTAGCATACGCGATATCGGAAACCATCTAACTTAGCATCTAATCATCATATTACAACATAATAAGCCATTTAGCATACTCGAATCATCCAAGATATTCCTAAGTCGGTTTTTGTAAAAATAAAGTTACTATAAATAGTAACCTTGTGGTTTTTCATAAAAACAACCATTCTAACATTTCTAATCCTATTTTCATGTCACCAATCATCATAATAATTCATCTAACAACATTTAACCACACCAACATGGTCCAAATCACCATCTAGCAGTATTTCAATTTTAAAAGTTACTAAATATAGTAACTATGACTATTATCAAACATATAACCATCCCCATCAATCCTAGATCATTTTTATAGCACACAACATCATATTATCACCCAAACAACCAATCCATATGCATGCATGTTATTAATATCAACTATTTCACCATTTTGTGAGATAAAAGTTACTATTAATAGCAAGGTTCATGAAAATCACATTTTCAATCATCAACACAAGATCTAATCATGCTATCATCTCCCAATATCATCAAGAAACATCTACATTCATTCAAAGTCATCACAATACTCATGGATCATACATGCATGGCAATATTTCAATATTTTGCATACAAATCATGAGTTTTAACAACACCCAACCTTATAGATCGTCACAATATGTTGCTAAATCACTTTAGATCATCAAGAAGCAAGTTAAAATCATCAAACCCAGAACATAATTTCGAGTATGAGCATCATAGATGCTTGCATGTGACTTTTACACATGCATGTGGGTGTAAGAGGTGTGAAAGTGAGTTTCAAGTCTAGGAACTACCTTTGAGTGCTCCTAAATGACTGAGATGATGATGGAATCGAGCTAGAAGGCTCCTAAGTGCTTCTGGACAGTAAGGATCTTCAGCTATCGCGAGGTGGTGGTGGTTCTTCGAGTTTCAAGTTGGTTAGCAAGCTTTAATCTCCCAACTTAGAGCTTCCTAGTGGTCTTCAATGGTGGAAAAATGGTTGTAACAGGTGTAGAAGACGAGTTCAGTCGCAGTGAGGTGTGGATAAACGGTTAAAATGATGAAATGGGTTAGACTAGCCATCATTTGTCTTGGATTTATAAGATTTTGTCGACTGGGCGGCGTCGCGTACCGCGGTGGGGCTCCCAGAAAATCTCCGCGTACCGCGATGGATTTCGGGAGTCAAACCCCCTGAAGAGCCCAATAAGCATATTTTAATGGGTTTGATCCGTTCGTCGCCGTTTTCTCGTCTACGAACTATCGTTTGGCCTCGTTTGAACTTCCAAGTTCAATGTGTGAGTGTTTGTGAGGTTTTCAAGTGCTGTGTTACACGATGTGCTATACGTTCACCAACGTTCGTGTGTTTTGACACGTGTGTGTTGTTTGTTGATAATTCCTCGAATTATCTAGTCGTGTGTCAGTGTTCGTACTGTTGTGCCACGTATCACACTAAATTAAACTAATTCTAGTGCCACGTGTACATAAAGCATTTAAATAAACATTAAAATAAATAATAAGCTGACCTGGAAATTACGGGGTGTCACAGAATGTTTTCAGATAAAGAATATTTTTATGTAAATGATTTGTTTTAAGTCTCAACCGAGGTTGAGAAGGAAATGACTTTTGAAAGACATCGACCGAGGTCGAGCAGGAAATGTGATATGGAAGTCCCGGCTGAGGTTGGGCAAAACATGAGCACTGCGGTGAAAGGAGCCGCTTATGTTTATGATGGTTTAAATGATTCAAACCATGTTATGTATGAATGATGTATGTCAAGAAGTCTTGTACCGGTATGAGCCATCAACTTCGGTTTATGGTTAAGAAGTCCTGCGAAAGCACAGGCCTGCCGACTGTGTGTCGTCAGTTGAAGAAATCTTATGCATGTATAAGTTATCGACTTCGAATTGATAGTTAAGAAGTCTTGTATTGCACAAGCATGTTGACCTTGGTCAACAGGACAGGCTACATTTATGCACCGTATGATTGATGTTATGATGTCATGTATGTTATGTATATGAAATGTTTTATGTTCAGTATGATTGAGACTGTTGACTGCGGTAGGCAGTGAAGGCTAATGTTTTATGTATATTAAAGATTTTATTTTTATGAAAAGTTAACTTAGAACTCACCAGCGAAAGCTGACTTGTTTTAGCATGCATGTCAGGTTGAAGGGTATTGAGGAAGAATAGCATAAAGGCTCAAGGCATACGTTGAAGACTACCTTGGCATAAACTGGCTGTGTATAGAAGTATAGTGACGTGGGTTATGCTTAAAAGTTCGTTTAGATCTGTATAATATTTTATGTTGTCACCCTACATTCCGCTGCCATAATAATGTAATTATGGTTTAAGTACTATGGGTTTGATGTTTTGCCAACCGAGGGGACTCCCGGGAATCGGGGCCTCTCAAATTTTTAGGTTAAAAGAATTACTAAATCAAATAATTTAAATTACGGTTAATAGTTTGGTTTGTTTCGGCTCGGTTATATGCATCAGCTCGATTAATTGATTTGGTTCAGTTATAAATATATGATTAACAAAAATCAAACAAAAAAATATTTTTTTCAAAAAAATTACAACTAAACCGACGGTTATTGCTTAATTGGTTCCGTCATTTCAGTTTCATTTTGCTTAATTAAGTTTTCTCCACATCCATAATTTGTTCATCTAATGATCAATCTTACAAGGTCAACCCTTATTATACGTGGGGTGAAACCACGTCTTCAGGCCACCAGAAAATTAGTGGCCCTTTTAAAAAAATTATATATATGTTATTTGGCTAATTTTATTATTATAGAACACTTAAAGAAGTCTTTATCCTTTTTCCATAATTCAAGAAGACCTAGCTAAATTTCTTTTCTAATATCTTCTTTAAACTTGTATCGTTTTCACTTTTGTCATAATGTCCCACTTTTGCTTAAAGAAATGTTTAAAAAAAAAAGTACAGTTTAAAAAACAAAAAAAAATAAAGAATTTGGTAGAGAAGCCGTTGTTATTGAAGGACAAATCTGATCAATCAATCTTTCCTTTGTTTTGAGAAAATGAAGTGTTGCATCGTCTTCATACAGACTATAATAACATAAAAGAACTTGCAAATATTTTTTATTCAAATCAGTATATTAATATCATTAAGACCTCAAGTTTTAAGTTCGCTTGAGACATACAAAAATATTGAGCCGCCCCTGCTTTCTTATGTATCTATACACACACATAAAGTTCAAAATACAAAGAGTTTTTATTATAAGAAGTATATAAAGGAATATCAAGCAAGTAAAATTTATTTACTGATTTTCTTTTCATTTGAGTGATTATGTTTTTAATAAAATTAGATTCTTTTGCGCCCCCCCCCCCCCCCCAATATGTATAACTATGTGTGAAATTAATTTTGTTTTCAATGTGATTTTGTTTTTCTAATTGTGTGATCTTATTTTCACTTAAAATTACATTTGCATGATTAATTGTATGTGTGATTTTGATTTAGAAACGAAATCAAATTTATGTTATTTACAATTTGTATTAAATCACACTAGCGTTAGCGTTATTTATATATATTGAGAGATAATAATGCAAATGCTACTTGATAATCATGCAAATTCAAATTAAATATCTTAATGTTTGCGTTTTTATATAACATTATTATTTAATATCATTATGTAATGCGAGAGAAAAATGAAAAAAAAATAAGATACTAAATCCATTAGAATGATATGTGTTCTCTAATTTAATATAAGAAGAGACGAAAAATAAGAATATGCTAAGATTAAACAAGAAAAGAAGACATATAATCTTAGTATAGATTCATGAATTATCATCCAAGATTGTGTAGGGCCATTTCTAAGATGATAGATTATTATTTTATTGAAATCATATCTCATGCCGATTTATTTGATGCTTTTGACACGGGGTTTCCATTTTATTTGTGTTTGAAATAATCGTCTAAGAAGTTTGATAGATTTTTATTAGAAGAAAGAATAGATTCTATCCCTTCTTTATGAGTCTAGTAACATAAACGGGTTGGATCGGGTTGAGTAACAAGTCAGAATGGGTTCGGGTTAAGACGAATGCGAGTCATAAAGAATTTATGCAAAATCAATTTGGATCAAAATGAGTCATTTTTTTAAAAACATCAATTTAATTCAAATTAAAATGGTTTGTAACTAAACAAATATTATATTTGAATAATTTTTAACGATTTTCTCTTCAAATATGTTATTGATCATCGTTAACCGTTTGAATAAATGATATTCACAAAGTTTTCGTGCTACCCATATTGACTCGCATTTTGTTAAGATTGTCTGGTCTATTTCTTTCTCTTGTGCTGGTTGCTTTGGATAGTTCGATTTCATATAATCTTAATTATGGAATATGGCACGGTTCCATTTAAATTTATATAATTCATACGATGAAAATTTATACTTGTAGAAAATTAGGATTTTTTAAATGATATTTTTAACTGGTTTTATAGAAAATAATAAATTTATTTTTCAACTGCTTTGTAGAAAATTAGATTGGCTTCAACTAGGGTTAGCAAAAACCGAAACGAATGATACTGAATCAAAATCAACTGAATTAACTGAAAACCAAAAGTTGGTTACGTTTTCAGTTTTTTATCGTTATTTAACTGAATAAACTGAAACTAAACCAAACTATTTATATTTTTATGTATTTTCAATCATTTTTATGTATTTCTAGCTTTTCTTTATACATTTCTTTTATTTTATTTTCATTTTTTATTGTTAACCTTCTATTTGGATAAGATACCGTTAACAAAAAAAAAAAATGCTTATGCTCATATACAACTTTCTTGTTGTTCTTATAACATTATTGAAAGGGAAACCGAACAAAAAAAGTGAAAAAATATAATCGAAAACTAAAGAAAAAAATTGAACGGAAACCAAAGCTCAGTAGTTATGATATTTTTTTTGGCTATCGATTATTTAATAACTAAGAGTTGATTATCGGTTTCTGTAGATCCTAAAAAACGAATCAATCCGAACTAAACACACCCTAGTTTCAATCTAATAGTGATTTGTTTTTGTTGTTAGAGATCTTATCTTGATTTAGAGATGGAACATGTCCGCTAGAATGGAAAGAAAACAAATGGAAATGAGTGGCGAAGGTGGAAAAGAAGGGGGTTTTGGGTGTTTGTTTCTTTTCTAATGACTATTTAGTTTATGAACGCTATGTTTCCGAAATTGTTAAAGGAGAGAACTGAAAGGAAAAGAAAGAAAAACAATGAGAAGAAAGGAAATAAAAAGAAGGGAATTCTTTCCTTTTAAATCGGAAGGAAAGAAAAGTTAAATAATTTTGTCTAGTTTTCCTTTCATTTCCCTCCTTAAATGAAACTCGGGAACACAATATTTGTTATTTTCCTGTCCCTTCCTTCGTTAAATGAAACTCGGGAACACAAAGATGTTTCTGTTTTCCTTCCAATTCCCTTCTTTTCTCCCCTTAAGTGAACTTGGGAACAGTGCGTAAGTGCTGAATCAATAAGAAAATTTAAATTATTCAGACTTTGTTTAATGCTTAGTGATTAACATGTTTGCTTACTATTTAAAATGTGTTTTTTAGTGAAACAAACAATTTTAATCTCTGATTGATTTAGAGGTAGCCTCTAAACAGAATCATTAACATGATATCAAACAACATTTAGTTTTTAACTTTTGTTATTTTAAACAAATGATTTTTCTTATAAATGTACAGATTTATTAAAGTTTTTTTTTACGATTGTTCAAACATTTAAAATAACAAAATCATATTATCCTTTATATTTCCTTGAAAAAGTATAAAAATCATATTATTCATTTTTTTTAATTATATCTTGTTATTCTATTTTTTTCCTTCTCTTTTAATTTTAAAAAAAGTTTTAAAAATTTTCTACAAGAAAAAAGTATTATGTGTAAAAAACACGTTTTGAAAACTTAAGATCATTTTTTTGAAAAATAACATTTTTAATTGTTTAAAAACTTAATAAACGTGCTTATAAAAATTGTCTGAAAGCTTTAATACGAATGGCTTTATGAAAGATAAAAAATTATATTTTTTAAAAAAAAAATAACATTTATATAAAAATAAAATAGAACAATTATATTACCAACAATAACTAAACTAAAATAAAATAAAAAAACTATAAAAGGCAAAAAGAATGTATGAATTGTAAAATATGATAACTTGAGCAAGAGTAAAATTAAGATAAAGAATGATACATTTACTCGTTCAACACAATTCAAACCGTATCACAACCAACTCTTAATTTTAGTTTGAATCATTGATACAAAAAGTTATAGTCTCTCAAATTTAATGTAATTTAGTTTTTTTTTTTTAAAAACACCACCATCATATACTAAAAGGTAACGAGTAACTAACAATAAATATACCCAAATACACATCCAAAATTCGCATTAAAAGCACCATATAACCCGGTAGATGTGAACAAAAAAACCGGTTTCCAAACCGGTCCAAACCGACGGTTCGAAATAGGTTTGACATCCTCATCTCCTAAACCGGTTTCAACCCCTCCAAATCGGTTTTATAGATTTGACATCCCTCATCTCCCAAACCGATTTCTAAACCAAACCGGTTTACACCCAAACCGGTTTTGACCATCGTTTGACCAAACCGGACCGGTTTGAAAACCGAACCAGTTTGAGAAAAAAAACCAGGTTGAGCACCTCTATAACCCGGCCACAAAAGCAAACACCCACTACCAAAAAGGCCTAGAACCAAAAAAAATATTGTATGAGACTTGTAATATATTTTATTAAAGGAAAATTACCAAATTAATCATAATTGACCAAATTTTTACCAAACTAATTACTCAAATTCCGGCCCCTTAGACGCCTCTTTAGACGTCACTTTGTACGCCATTTTTCTGTACATTTTGTAAACATACGGGGCCACATGTCGACGGTTTTGTTGGGGTCTAAATGAGTGTCTTATAGCCCTAAATGTAGGTTAGGTGCTTTTAAAAGAAAAAAGAAATAGTTGAGGGGCCAAATTGATAAAGATGACAAAGAATAGGACACACATATGCCGGTAGATCGCACTTTGAATTCGAAAACACACCATCACAAGCGCGAAAATAGAGGTTGAATCCCCAATTCACTTTCAAATTTCAACAATATAATACTCTCTATCTACTTCAATTTCTTTGTAAATCCTCTAAATTCCCCTTCAAAATCCATTCTTCAAGCATGTTTTAAGGTAAATTTCATCGTATTTTGTGTATTTTTTTTCTTAAAATAATCTTGGTTCTTGCATTCGAAATCTAGGGTTTGAGAGCACACGTTTCAATGGGTGTTTTTCTTCTGAAGTTTTTTCCTTGTACGTTATGATCTTTTCCGTAAAATTTACCATTTTTATGATGATATTGCATACAGTCGGTTTTCCTTATTTGCACTTGGTTCAGTTTATTTCCGTTTTGATAAAAAAGATGAAACAAAAGGGTATTTTATTGGTTTCTTCTTTGAGGTTGGTTATTTTTCATTTTTTATTTTTGTTTTGCTAGTAATAAATTTGTTCATTTTGGAAAATTTTATCTGCTTTAATGAGTTGTTTTATATTCCTGCAGCTTGTACAATTTGGGGTGTGATATTGATTGATATCTGATCTTGAACAGTATGAAGAGGGTTTCTGTGATCAGCATGATGCACTTTGAACTGTGCATTATGTTGTTTTGTGTATGTTGATAGAATTTGGGAACATTTACGGCTATAATAATAAATTTTTAGGATGAAGTTGCATGCTCCTTTGAAATCCAAAGGAGTTTCCACCAGGGTTAACAATCAACATGTGATTTTTGAGCTCAAACAGCGAGTTGTTCTCGCGTTAAATAAGGTTTCGGATAGGGACACCTATGAAATTGGGGTCGAGGAACTTGAAAGAATAATAGAAAATTTAACTCCGGATGGGATTTCCCCATTTTTATCATGCATTTTAGATACAGATTCAGAGCAGAAAGTAGCAGTTCGTAAGGAGTGTATAAAGTTAATGGGTACACTCACAACCTTCCATCATGATCTCATTGGGCTCCATTTAAGCAAAATGGTTGCTAGCATAGTTAAAAGACTTAAGGATCCAGATTCTGTTGTGAGAAACGCATGTATTGAAACCACGGGCATTCTGGCTTCTAAATTTTGCACAAATAATGAACCTGAGGGCAGTTTTTGAAGCACTTGGCGAGCAAAATAAACATGTTCAGTTTGGTTCAGCATTGTGTTTATCTCGGGTGATTGATCATACACGGGACCCTCCGTTGCCTATCCTACAACGTATGTTGGTACGGACAACAAAGATGCTGAAGAGTCCACATTTTAGGGCAAAACCAGCCATAATTGAGTTAAACAGAAGTATAATTCAGGTTAGTTTGTAATTTTGCTCATTTTTAGACTATGAATTTTGGTTACTAATAAATCACACATCTTTGATTAAGTGCAGTCGTTTAGGGGTGTTTGGATTTGTGTTTTGAAACTTGTCATATGTCGCAATAATTAGTTTTATTGTTGGGAGATTATGTGGATAACATTTTGTGTGACAAATTGATCATCATGATATCATAAGAAAAAAAGACTTCTCATTGCCCTTGTGTTGGTCAAATGAGAAACTTTTGCTCTCGTTTTGCAAAGTGCATCTCCCTTTTTTCTTGACAAGATTGTTTGTTTAGGTCATTTTATGTTTTAATTTTTGTAATTTTAATTAATCAGGATTTTGTCAAACACTCACATAACTGATATTTGATTATTGCAACTTTACACAACCAAAAACCAATTGATTATGACTTTTCTTATTTGAGGTCATGGGTGATAGTTTCGCCTTCAACAAAATATGCTATGAGTTAAGTCAGGAGGTTTTCTAGTTGTGGGTTTTCTCCTAGGAGGGATGGATCGGTTCACTACGCTACTGTTCTTCAAGATGGAATGGTGATCCATATGAATAAATAATAATAAAAGCATATGAAACACTCTTTCCTACGCCCCTTTTTCTTACAGCTGTTTATCTTATTTCTTGATTTCTTATCATTCAAAATAGCACAATCACTTCCAAAACAAACATCTTAAGGGTGTGTTGGGATTTAAAATTTGAAAACGAGGGGATGCTAATATATAGGTGCTTGTACGATGTTAAGGGTTTTTTTTCTTTTCTTTTTGAAGTTAGGGTTGAAGGTTTTGTTTGAGGTTAAGGGTTTTAAAACAAGGAATGCTATGTGTTTGGCTTTTTAAGTTAAGGGTTTTGAAATTTGGAATGATATCTACTATTTACAAGAATTGGCATCCTCTATACCTTCCAAAAGTAGTGGATTTGAAATTAATTAATTCCATTCAAGCCTATTATCAAAAGATTCAAAACCACCATATCCATACTGATTCCTGACTAGTGACTGCAACCAGATCCTACTTAAAGCACTCATCTAAAATTTCAGGGAGGAGGAGCTTCAACACAAAACATGTTAACTGCTGCAATGACTAGCATTCAAGAAGCTCTTAAGAATAGTGATTGGTGAACACGAAAAGCTGCTTCTGAGGCACTAGCAGAAATTGCATCAAGCAATGGATCATATTCAGTTGCTGTAAAGTCATCTTGCATTCGTTCCCTTGAAATGTGTCGGTTTGATAAGGTTAGTGTTCTCAGCAATAACCATGTAAAAATAGTAGTTTTTATTTTATGAATGTATGTTGGATCCAAGGATTGTTTTTTAATATAGGTTAAGCCAGTTAGGGACTCTGTACTTCAGGCGTTACAGCTGTGGAAAGTTCTTCTTGGAACCGATGCATCTGAAATCTCAGAAACTGGATCTTCTATCAAAGGTTTAGCAGTGATTGGTGTCCACATTTTCTAGTCATTAAAAATACATAGGAATAGAACGAATTTGGGTTGCGTTTTATGTCGAACATGTCAATTCATAAAGGTAAGGTGAAAGGGGAAATTTTAAATGAGTTGAAAGTCATCAAAAGTCTATATAACAATGTAGATTATTGTTGTAGTAATATTTTTATGGAATTTATAATTAACACAAGAAATGGAGCATGTAAGTGTCTTTGAGCCAATAAACAAACAAACAAATATATCCAGTATATTCCTACTCTTTAGTAGGGTCTGGGGGAAGGATGAAGACAAACCTTACCCCTATAGAGAGGCTGTTACGAAGGAGTCATCAGCTCAAAGTTATCGTTATGACCACTTTCCCAACTCACTCATCTATGTCATCTCTGGTCTTGATTTATTAGGAGAAATATCAGATTGTCCTATTCAATTTTGCATATTTGACAGGAATAATACAAAATGATACAATTTAGGTTTCTACTCCCATCGACAACTGTTGGCATTAGCATACTGCAATCCTCTTATATGATGTGTTATATGAATTCATTTAATAACATCGTGCTATAATTTCAGGTGACTATAGTGACATTCCAACTTTCCAAGTAATACTGAATCTACATCAATGAGAAAGAGGCTTCCTTTATCAGTTAGAAAAGTGGTCATAACTATGTGGAAAGTCCTCAAAATTCTAAAGCAAATGATTGGCATGTGGAAGTCAGTGTTCCAAAAAAATGTAATCTTTCTTTAGCTTACATCCATGATGAAGAATCTGAGGGTAGTTCTGTTACAAAGGCATTTGAACGGACTAGATCTGATATCACATCAACTCAAGATAATGGGTTTGAATATGTGCCTTTGGATGACAAACAGGAATGCTCTTCTGCAACCAACATATGTTTGGCCCCGATCACAGGGGACTCACGTTTGAAGGGTGAATTGGTAAAATCACATGGAATTAATCTACATCAAGTGGAAGAAGAAATGAGTACTGAAGAACAGAGGTATTTTTCAAAGAATCAGGATCGTAGAAGCCTTGATTCCACTGTTACAGAATCAAGTTGTCAGATTATGCATGGGGAAAGTGGATGTTGTGTGCAAATAGCAAAAGATATGGTTTGCATTCGAGAGAAGATTCTAGAAATTGTAACCAAACAGTCAAATCTTTTGGATCTTTTGCAGGTAATTTTGGCACAATTACTCATTAATGGGTTGAATTTATCTCAAATTGGTCCAAGTAAACAAGAAAAAAAAATGCTTAAAGGAAATGGGTCAGATGGGCCGAAAGTTTTAAAGTTTATTCTTAATGTTTACTTTTTGTTTTGCCAAAAAGGTCTGCGCATGCTCTTTTATCTGCGCGTCGCAAATGTTGGCATATGCAGACTATTTGTTTTTTTGAAAATGTTTCATTAAAAAACGTCTGCGCGTGCGCTTCTTGGTGCAGATGTGACCCAACTACTTTTAGGATCTCCTAAGATCTACAAAGACCACCCACCACCACCACCACCACCGGACACACCACCATCGTCCGCCACCACCACCACTACAGGAGGCCACCACCGTCCGCCACCACTGTCGGTCACCCCCATCACCACCTCCACCGTCAGTCACCCCCACCACCACCGTCGGCCACCCCAATCACCCACCACCAATTTATTTTAACTGTCAACAGACGTTAAAAAACAAATTATTTTTTTTTGCAGACTACAGACATTTGGTTCACCACTTTTACAGAAGTCTGCAGATGTGGTCTGCAGTATACAGACATTTTACATCTTAAAAAACAAACACCACATTAGTTATCCTTATTTGTACTTGTTTCAATTTATTACCGTTTTGATAAAAAAATAATAGATGAAACAAAAGAGTATTTCATTGGTTTCTTCTTTAGGGTTTGTAACTTGTCATTTTTCATTTTGTTTTGCTAGTAAATTTGTTCATTTTGGAAAGTTTTGTCTCCTTTTAACACCATGTGTTATAGGGTGTGAGAGGGTTGTGAAGGGTGGAGGCGTGAGGGCTCTCACCCCATGATGACCGTTGGAAGCCAAGGAAAAAAAAACAAAAATTCATTTTTTGACCGTTTGGGAACAAAAAAAAAATCAAAAATTTAATTTCTGACCATTGGTTACAAAAAATAAAATTTGAAATCACTATAAATAAACATTCCTCTTATTAAACCAACATTCAATTCCCTAACATAATCACTCTATCTAAAATAACCCAATTTACAATCCAAAAAAATGAGTTGAGAGGAGGAAATAACGAAATCGTTTGAAATGCACCTTTCGTTTGAAGTGCTCTTGTACTCCTATCTACTTTCAGTCTCTTTGCTTTGCTTGGTCCAAAAAGGATTAGGATCTAAATCTGCCATACGTTGAATTTTCCTTGTTTTCAGAGAAAAAATTTGATGTATACTTTCTAGGGGGGGGGGGGAGTATGTCATCGAATTGTAAAAACAATTGAAATAGTTTTTTTTGGTACCAACATGCAGACATCATCTAGCTGGACATCAACTAGCTGGGTCTTGCCGTTATCAACAACGAGAAAAAAAACTACCAAATGGAAACAACAACTAACTATGTCTCTTGGTGGGCCCATCATCCGATTCAGACGAATGAGCGTTCATCTTTTTACGCAGCGTTCATGCAACATTAACATTTGTCGTCGCGAATATTGAAGAAAACTTTACACAAGTGTTACGACGAAGGAGCGTTCATGTTTTTTTAAAAAGTATTTAATTTTATTTTAATGTTTTTATTCTAATTTTATTATGTAGTTTAATTTTTTTATCATATAATTTTTATTTTATTTTTAATATTAATTTTTATAATAATATTATGTCTTTTTTTAATTTAATTTGCAATTAAAATATATAAAAATCAAATAATAAAATATTGAATAAAGGTGGTGATGATGTGCAGTGATAGGAAAGTGATGGAAAAACAATGATAACACATGTAATGATGATGCGGAGTGATAAGAGGGTGACGGTATTGGTTGATTATGTGCCTATGTGACGCCTATGTGAAGTGATGTATGCTTGATGATAACACATGACCTAATGATTTGTGTCATATTCCTACGGCTTGTACAATTTGGGGTGTGATCCTGATTGATATCTGATCTTGAAGAGTATGAAGAGGACTTCTTTTATCAGTATGATGCTCTTTGAATTTAAAATTGGGCTTGGTTATTTTAATACTCAACTTTTTTTATATTAATACTTAACCAACCTTATATGTTTTGTATAAGCATATACGACGTGTATAACTTCCTCTGACATTCAATAATTCGTTAATAATTGGTCTCGTATACGCCTCGTATATTGTCTATACATCTCGTATAAGCCTATATGAGGCATATATGAGTCCAATCATTCACACTAAGAAATTCTGACACACAATGACTGCTCCTATACGCCTCGTATATGCCTATACGAGGCGTATAGAGGGTGTGAAGGATGTGGGATGAGTGTGAGAATAACAAGACCCTTAAAACTTCACAAAAACTATGATTTTGAAAGTTTTTGCAAGGTATCCTACGACGTTTGTACGAATAACAAAGAATCATGCTCTATTACATGTATAGTACAAACCAATTTATAAGTCACAAATACTGTTACAAAAAGATATGTATTAAGTATTTTGATACAAAATGTTACAACAGTTTTAATTCGCAAAAGATGATAAATTTACACATACACACAAAAAAAAAGTGTTTTACATGCAAAAAAATCCGAAGATTTGTATTGATCTTGTCGAAGTTATATGAACTATTGTTTTAATTAGAATCCTTCAATGGAATATGACAGCAAGAGCATGAAACCCATACAAAAATCTATAAAGTGAATGTCGGTGAACATTTCTAATTTCTTTAAGGCCAATTTACAATTTATAAACCAATTTATTAGTCACATAATGTTAAAAAAAAATATGTATAACTATTTTGATACAAAAATTTACAATAAACAATGACGAATTTACACATGTACAAAAAAAAGAAAGTGTTTTACATGTCAAAAAAACCAAATATTTGAATTAATCTTAACGAAGTTATACGGTCTATCATTTTAAGATAGGGTTATTATAATATCTTAATCCTATGTATGTATGTTGTAGAATCAGAGAAGTGAATAAACACACACACAAAACAGATAATACACAATTTGTTGAAGAACACTTGTACTCTCGAACAAGAGATTACGATTACTTGAGAAACTGATTCAAAAGTTCAACATACATGAAACAAACTAGGAAAGCAAAATAACCTTAACACTACTCCACTAACTGACAACGTGGATGACTCACGAATAGGGAAAAACAACTACCCACTACATTAATAAAACATGCAGAAGTAAATTAAATAAACTAGATAATTAATCCAAAGCTTCCATGCACACGTGGTCACTTCAGCAGCAATATATGAGATGTTGCATGTTTATTATATGTATGTAAGCATTATTTTTATAAATTAATCGTTGGCAATACAACTTTTATTGAAGACGTAAAAACCCTTTATAATCATAATATATATAAGTCATGTGATCTGAATGCACTACATCTTCGCACAATTGACATTTTAATATCATACAATCCTTCAATGAAGACGTAAATGTTAGATTTGGATCAAGCGAAAGTAAACAAAACGAAAATGATCAAGAACAGGATAAATAATAGCCGAATATTTGTAATCTTTATTCAACTTCTTGAAATGCTTGAAACATCACAGATTACAAGAAATAGGATTTTTCGACTAATTGAATTACAAACTTAGCAGATAACTCAGTCAAATCTGCTCCTTTATTCATGGCATTTCAACGTTCACAAAGTAGACGTTGTGACTTCATACTGGGTCAATATTCAACTAACACTAAATAAACACCCTTTATAATAAAAATATATATAAGTCATGTGATCTGAATGCACTACATCTTCGCACAATTGACATTTTAATATCATACAATCCTTCAATGGAGATCCACAAAAACTGCATGGTCCATCACTTTCAGTCCCATACAGAAATCTAAAATGTGAGTGTCGGGGAGAATTTCCAATTTCTTTATAGTCTTTAAATTTTGAGTTTCGGTGTGCTTTTCCATAGCTTGCGTCAAACTTTGAGTATTGGTGACCCATTCTAAGTTCTTTAAAACCTCCAAACTTTACATTCCTATACTTAAGAGAAACATCTTCCCAACATAAGGCTTTGATATATGCTTTGTGTTGAGGGTCTAATGGAGCACAACCTAAATGAATAGATTGGTGGCATTCTTGACAGTGATAGAAAAAAGCATTAGGGTTGAGTTCCTCTTCGCAAACTTCACAAAAATAATCACCACCATGGTTTTCTACCGGACCGTAGGTTAGGGTCATGGGGTGCTTGTCATACTTGTGTCTAATTGTCTTGGGGAACAACAAACCACACTCAGGATGTATATGAAATGCACACAATTCGCAAGTCAATGAAGTTTCTTCGTCACTAAAACGAATCAAACACATACGACAATAATCTTTGGTGGTGGGTCCAGACCTAACTCTTGAAAGTAAATGCGGATGCGAACTATGTTTGGCTCTACATTTGAGTGCACAAAATATATCGAAGTCTAAATTGCATTCGTCACAATGGTAAGCAAATCCATTGCTGATTTCGCCGCAATCAATACAAAAGAACAGATCGAGATCATTCTTATAACGTCGCTTTCGTGAGAGAAGAACGGTATGTTCCGGGAAATGACGATGACCCTGTAATTTAACGGGCAACCGGGTGCAGCACTCATGGAGCATGAAGTCATCGTATGCGGATGTGCACATGTAGAACGGCACCGTGTCCATAATTGGTCTCGTACATCCATTGCATATATATTTAGTTGTTCTTGAAGAGATTGGCCTCATCGACGTAATATCATTGCGTCCAGCATCCACAAGAGTTAGTGGATGTGGATGACTTTTGTGAGTTATGGTGGTCTCTTTATTACCTTCTTTGAAAAAGAACTCGTTTATTATTTTGTATGTTTCATCACGTAGCGGGAGATGAAGAATATTTGGATCTTCTTCATAATTTTTTGAGGGTGTGTCTGATGAAAATACAATGCTTAATATAACAAAAAGAAATGGAAGACTTTTATGAAAATTGTATCAAACTCAGAACATGTTTTCCAATATAATATGTGTGTGTTTGTGTGTAGTGTTTAGGTAGTTAATATATGTTGTTATAAGAAAAATAAAAAATTAAAAAATAGATATTTACTTGTTACACACATGTTAGATATTTTGGTTTGTGTTAAACATTTTAAAAACGTCATTTTGTAACAAATGTGTAACAAGTAATTATAATTTTTTTAATTTATACAAATATATATTATACCTAAATAAAAGATAAAAATAATCAATGCTACATCGTTTTTCTCGAGAATTCTCAACTCAAGTAAAATTTTAAATTATTCTTTTTATCTTATATATATATATATATATATATATATATATATAGAGAGAGAGAGAGAGGAAAGTTTAAAAAATAACTCCTCATTTTAGAGAAAATAAGAAAACTCATTTTTACCAATAAATTTATAAAAAAAAATCATAATTTTTATTATAAGATTACAAATATTATAATGAGAAAGAAAATTTTAATAAATATATGTAGATCATGAAGTTGCGTATATGCAACTAAAAAAATTTCGCACGTAACTTATAAAGTTACAAAATTATAATAACATTTCTAACCTTATAATAAAAAATTATAAAACTTTTTTTTTAATTTTATTGGTTAATATGAATTTTCTTAATTTTCTCCAAAATGAGGAGTTGGTTCATAAAAAAACTTCTTATTTTGTAAAAAGCTAAGAAAACTCGTACTTAACAGTAAATTTTAAAAAAATATGTTGTAATTTTTTATTATAAGGTTAAAAAATGTTATAATAATAAATAAAATTTTAGTAAAGATACGTAAATCACGAACTTACGTATGATCATATACAAAAAAAAAAGTTTTGTAAAAATGGTAGGCACTAATGATGTGCTGGCGCACACACACACAAACACACACGCGCGCATGCACACACTTATATATATATATATATATATAGGGAAGTGTTCTAATGCTAACTCACTCTTAAAGCGATAACCCATTAACTTTGCCAAAATGAAGCCGAATCTTGAATTTTTTTTTTGAACATCATTGTAACATAATTTGAACACCATGTTCTTTTATGAGTTTGGGTTAATTCATCACCGTTTTAAAACTTACAGTACTGTAAGTTTTAAAATATTTAAAACTTACAGTACTGTAGCACAAAACTTACAACGATGATATTTTTTAAACGGTGATGAATTAGCCCAAACTCATAAAAGAACATAGTGTTCTAATTATGTTACAATGATGTTCAAAAAAAAATTCAAGATTCGGCTTCGTTTTGGCAAAGTTAATGGGTTATCGCTCTAAGAGTGGGTTAGCATTTGATCCCAATCCTATATATATATATATATATATATATATATATATATATATTAAAACTTACAGTATTGTAGCACAAAACTTATATATATATAGAGGTATGATCATATACAAAAAAAAAGTTTTGTAAAAATGGTAGGCACTAATGATGTGCTGGCACACACACACACACACAAACACACACGCGCGCGCACACTTATATATATATATATAGGGAAGTGTTCTAATGCTAACCCACTCTTAGAGCAATAACCCATTAACTTTGCCAAAACGAAGCCGAATCTTGAATTTTTTTTTTTTGAACATCATTGTAACACAATTAGAACACTATGTTCTTTTATGAGTTTAGGCTAATTCATCACCGTTTAAAAAATATCATCGTTGTAAGTTTTGTGCTACAGTACTGTAAGTTTTAAATATTTAAACACTTACAGTACTGTAAGAGCCCAACGGTGATGAATTAGCCCAAACTTATAAAAGAACATGGTGTTCAAATTGTGTTACAATGATGTTTAAAAAAAATTCAAGATTCGGCATCGTTTTGGCAAAGTTAATGGATTATCGCTCTAAGAGTGGGTTAGCATTAGAACCCCTTCCCTATATATATATATATATATATATATATATATATATATATATGTCATTGTAATGTAAACTTACAACTTCTTTCAAATCCTAAACACTTGTGAATTAGCACATACTATTAAGATGAGTTAATTTGTGTACAGAAATTTAGGTATTCTATAGCATATAAAGAAGTCTAATTTTGCACAACTTAATTACTTGGTTTACAATCATCAATCAAATAGCTTTTTTAGTAAGCAGGAAAACAACCTTATTTAGTTTTTAACGACGAAAGCCAGGTGTTGTGATGAGGTGTTAAATTTTAAAACCATGTTTTAACAGCTTGTACATTAGAAGTTATTAGAAAGAGAAAATGTATGTCGAAACACTGATAAAAATAAAGTGTCAGATCGGTAAATCAAAAAGATTAATGAATGATTGAATGCCATACGTATAAGTTTATAAGAGAAAAACAATGAAAAGAAGCAAGACCTAAAAACATATTAGACAACTTGTATGTTAATGTTGTGATGACTTTACATTATCACAGAAAACTTGGTTATTTAATGAAAATCACAACAAATCATGAATAAAAACAAAAACATTACAATAGTAAATCCAGGAACAGTAGTTAAAACAAATGTATAAAATTTCAGTCACTTAATTTTTTAAAATTGAATGATAGATAAGAAAAATACGTAACTAATTTGCATAAGAAAACTGAGGAAAATCATGTTGTTGTAAAAATGAGCATTAAAAAATATATGAAGTTGTATCAGAAAAAAACCTTAAAATATATCTTATTTTATCTTATCGGTTTTATATACAAAATTCGTCGAAAAGTAGAAGGGCTTGGTTTTAAACATAATTTATCCATAATGCAGATACTTTTAGCAAGTCGTAATATTTTATTTAAAAGAATAAAGATTATCATATTTTAAAAACTAAAAGAGAGAAATTAAATATACATATTAATTAATTTTAAATATTACAATAGTAAATAATTAAAAAAAAAGTATGTAGTGTGTGCGGGTGAGATGGAGTTAAAAAAAAAAAGACTATCTTTTGGGGTTGAAGATGAACTTCGATCAGTTTCAATTGGGAAGATTTGACCATTGTGACAATTAATATTCTTGCTTTTGTTCTGTTTCAAATGTGTGCATGTGTCTGTATATAAAGCAAAATCTTTAGAAAAATAAATGTTTATATTTAAAAATCACTATTTACTCCGAAATCCATTTTAAAATATACACTATGTTTCATCTTTTTTAAATTGAACGATATGGTTCAAAATAATTTGAAATGCACACACATATACATATGGACCGATTATTTTATAAAGAAAAATTTTGCATGCAATTAAAGGTACAAATTCTACGCCATTATTGTGCAAGTGGTAATTGTTCTTAATGATAACTCCACGTTCATGTGATTATTTTTGTAAGAACAAGTAACACTTGTGTAATAAAATAGCGCATCCTTTGTACACTTTGCATGCAAATCTTACTTTATATTTGAAACTAACTCTATATATACACACACATATTGTTTTTGACATATGATTAAAAAAATACTTAAAAAGACTTCTAAAAAGCCAAGCAAAAAGATTACCTGAATCGATGCATTTTATATATCCACAATGCATATGAATATAATATCTGCATTTCTCGCATTTATACATCCAAAGATTCTCCTTATTAGAAAAAGAATCGTCACATACCCTGCATAGAGGATCAAATCTAGCTTCCTGGTCTACTGTTGGAAATGAGTAAGTAAGGATGAGTGGGTGAGCATGAAAGAAACAACCACATGTACTATCTTGAATTAGCAACCTTTTCACACGGAAAACGCAATCACTATGTATGAAAAAACGAAAACACGTGGCACAATGATAAAATACACCTTCTTCTATTCTCCCGCAAGCATCACACTCTCCTGAAAACTTTCTATAAAGTGGAATAAGTGGATGTTGATGGCTGGGGTGATAAATAGCATGGTATTGCACCCCCTCCATACAACAATCTAAACATATGTTAAACATACATATAGAACACTTGTAACGAAGTTGATTATGATGAGGAACTTTTTTACATATATTACACAACTTTTGTGACTTGTCTAGTAGAAGGGTAAGAGTATGTGCACTATGAGAGGCATGATCCCATTTTGTTGGGAGTTCACCACAAAGTTTATGGACCAAGTAGTCACATTGGTCACATTTGTAGTAATACCTATGTAAAAATATGATTTCTTGATAACAAAGATTACATGGACATTGAAAGGCTTGTTTGATGATCAAATCTTCTTCATCATCATATACTTCTTCATCATGTGGATATTTTGGGTTCAAATCTATAAGAATTAGTGAATGCTCATGTTGTAACACCACCATTATATATGGCGACTATGTTTTTTTTCTTTTAGATATGATGATCTAGGACTTAACAGTGGTAGGATAATCTGGGATGAGGAATGAATGATATAACGTAAGAGATAATTTATTTATACACACCATTGTTCTTTGTCGATCTCTAAAGTAAAGGTATAACAATATTTTGAAGAAACTACTTTAAAACCCTTTTTCTTTTCAACAAATGTGTAATTGACTAGATTCTAACAGAACATCTGGATGGTTAAGATGCTTGTAGTCTATCTTAGAGGTGTAAAGTAAAATTTTTATTAAAGAGATATGTAGAATAGATCATTTAGAAGTGATTAGATAAGTTGTATAATTCTATCATTCTATAAAAAGACCTAGATAATTAATGTTACATATATTAGTTTTTTAATGCTACCGAAGCAGCCTCTCTATTCTACTTGTAGATAGAGGTAAGGTGTGTCTTTATCTTTCCCTCCTCAGACCCCACTCTAAGTGGGATATTTACTGGGTACGCTTGTTGTTGTTATATTAGTTTTTTAATGCATGTAAATTTACACCTACAAATAAAATAAAAAAATTTTGTTTATATGTAATAATTTTATTAAAAGAACAACAATTTAATTAGATTCATCCTCACAAGTTATCATGGTTTAGTAGTGCTATAAGACGGAGTTAACAAAAAAAATACACATAGAATAACTATATGTTGCACCATGTAAGCTCCTCTAAAATTGTAGTTCGGAATACATATTTTCAAAGATTCTAACCAAGTTAAGAAGACTTTGTTACAAAATTGAACGTGACTTTAGTTTCGAGAAGTAACAACTTATAGTACAATTGAGTCATATTTAAAGAAGTAATATAAATAAGTACTTATATATCTTAAGTAAGCACCTTTAAGCCATTACAAATTTTTATATTCTATAGGGTGTTTAGATAATTTTGAAAGTCTACAATATTAGTTATAAATTTAATTAAATATTAATATAGAACGTTTCAAACCAGAAATATAAGCGGAATGAATATATATATATATATATATATATACTAGCTTATTGATCTCGTGTATTACACGAGTTGAATCATAAAATTATATTATATAATATGAATTACCATTAAGATATAGAAATTGTAAAATAAAATTTTTACAATTCATCTTTAATCTACACATGTTTACGATAACCACACTTTACGATTTTACGTCGAGATGACAACTATTGTCGCATAGTCACATGCATGCATGCATATATGAGTTTTGATATATTGTATAATTATCATCATTATTCTTTCTTTAATTAGAATTTAAATTTTTTGTGTTGGTTATCCTCATAATTTAATTTGAAAATTTTTTGAATTTCAAAATTATTAATCAAAAATGGAAAATGTTTGGTATGATTAAATCTTTATTAGTCTTTAACAAAAATTAATATCATCTTTTAAATTAGGAAGTTTGACTACATTTATTAAATTTAATTTAATTTTAAAATATTAAGGATTAACATAATTATGACAAATGGCATCAATTGCAATTTGTCCAATCATTTATTGACATGTGGCATGTAGTTTAACCTAGTAATGACAAGTGGCGGAGTGTTATTCTTTTATTATATAGTATAGATTGATGAAGTGATGGAATTGTTTATAACCCTTATCTTTTGTTTCAACCCATTAACCATCATCCAATGGTTACTTGAAAAATGTAAGTGTATAGGATCGTGACACGTGTAAGATTCCTTTTTTTTAATATAAAGAGAATTTTGGACATTTGTTATTTAAGTAAAGTTTACCCCCTTTTTTTTAAACATTCATAACTTTTTTATACTATATTATTTTTTAAAAAAAATTGCACCGTTATACTCGTCTCATTTTTCTCTTTAATTTCGTTATAGTCTCGACTAGGTTTTTTTTTTGATATCATGTATTTACATCGTTATAACGAGCTTAAAGATAGCAAATTAATTAGAAATTTTTTCTAACAATGGTAAATTACAGTAATGTAACAAAAAATGAACTATGTAACAAAAAATGAAGTAATGTAACACAAAATGAAGTAATTTACAATGACATAATTAACGGTGACGTAACACATTATTTACAGTGATGTAAATTTCTCTTTATTTCCCGTTATAATGTTGACTAGTTTTTTTAATTTTTTTTCGCATTGTCCATTATTTACATCGATGTAACGAGCATAAATATAACACATTATTTTGATTTTTTTCTAACAATGATAAATTACAGTGATGTAATATAACACATTATTTTATTTTTTTCTTTAACAGTGATAATTACAATGATAAATTACAGTGATGTAATATAACACATTATTTTGATTTTTTTCTCTAACAATGATAATTATAGTGATGTAATTTATCATTGTTCGAAAAAAATTCAAACTAATTTGTTGTATTTAGGCTCGTTACAAATTAGGGATGAGCAAAAAGCAAAAAAAAAACGAACCGAAACCGAATTAACCGGAAAAACCGAACCGGAACCAAATTAACCGAAAAAACCGAGCCGGAACCTAATTAACCGAAAAAACCGAAACCGAATTTTATGTCAATGTAAATTACATCACGGTAAATTACGTCAATGTAAATTACATCACTGTAATTTATCATTGTTAGAAAAAATTTCAAATAAATTTGTTATATTTAAGCTCGTTACAATGATGTAAATATATGGCATCTAAAAAAAGTAAAAAAAAAAATTAGTCGAGACTATAACGGAATTAAATAGAAAAATGAGACGAACATAATGGTGCAATTTTTTAAAAAAAATAATATATTATAAAACTGTTATTAATTTTAAAAAAGAGGGGAGGAAACTTATAAAAGGTAAAATGACTATGATGCCATTTCTAATATTTTAATTAAAACCTTATGTATAACTTTGTTATTGGTTGAAATGGTTTATGTAGTTGTAACAAAAGATAAGGGTTATAAAAAATTACATCCCCTATTAATGAAAATGTTAATTATCATATTGTTTATTATTTTACAGAATGAAATGAGTTGATTTGATTAAAATTGAAAAAAAAATGTATGCATACACAAGAAAAGAATATTTGTCGATAGATACGTTGCTTTATGAAACATCTATATTTTATTATTCAGTTAGCAAATTGTCTTTTTTTTTAATTGCTTTATTCTTTTCTTATAGCTTTTGTCAAGTGGTTTGCTAATTTTTCTTTTTACCTCAAACCGAAAAAGAAAAAAATCGGTCATTGGCTTTTCCCAGCTGGTCGATTATTGTTTTTTGGTTTTTCGATTTTTAAAGGTTTTGGTTCAAACTTTATAACAAATATGTTTAACTAATAACAATTAGTCAATATACCAACTCGATTGTCTTAACATGTTTTCATTATATATGATTAAGCCCATAACAAAATGTAACAAATTTCATAAATAGGTATGTTAGAAAACTAATATTCCATCGCATATAAAAGGAAGAAAAAAACCCAAAAAGTAAACTTTATTTTTGAACGGCAAAGGTCTCAATCGTGTGAGCCCATTGTTTGCAGGCCATGTCAACAAGGTCTTGTTACGTAGACCTCCCATGAACCCCCACAACTACCCAGTCTACCCTAGACCTCCCATTTGAAAGAATCTCGGGGTACCGCTGAGGCACTGCCTCATTGGTAAAAAAAATTAAACTTAATTAATGGTTTGAATTTTTAGGTTAAAAGAATTACTAAATCAAATAATTTAAATTACAGTTAATAGTTTGGTTTGTTTCAGTTCGGTTATATGCATCAGCTCGATTAATTGATTTGGTTCAGTTATAAATATATGATTAACAAAAATCAAACAAAAAAATATTTTTTTCAAAAAAATTACAACTAACCGACGGTTATTGCTTAATTGGTTCGGTCATTTCAGTTTCATTTTGCTTAATTAAGTTTTCTCCACATCCATAATTTGTTCATCTAATGATCTCTCTTGCTATGTCAACCCTTATTCTATGTGGGGTGAAACCAGGTCTTCAGGCCACCAGAAAATTAGTGGCCATTTTAAAAAAAATTATATATATGTTATTTGGCTAATTTTATTATTATAGAACACTTCTTTGTTTTGAGAAAATGAAGTGTTGCATCGTCTTCATACAGACTATAATAACATAAAAGAACTTGCAAATATTTTTTATTCAAATCAGTATATTAATATCATTAAGGCCTCAAGTTTTCAGTTCGCTTGAGACATACAAAAATATTGAGCCGCCCCTGCTTTCTTATGTATCTATACACACACATAAAGTTCGAAATACAAAGAGTTTTTATCAAAAGAAGCTTATAAAGTAATATCAAGCAAGTAAAATTTATTTACTGATTTTCTTTTCATTTGAGTGATTATGTTTTTAATAAAATTAGCTTCTTTTGCGTTTTCCCCCCAAAATATGTATAACATGTGTGAAATTGATTTTGTTTTCAATGTGATTTCGTTTTTCCAATTGTGTGATCTTATTTTCACTTAAAATTACATTTGCATGATTAATAGTATGCGTGATTTTGATTTAGAAACGAAATCCAATTTATGTTATTTACAATTTGTATTAAATCACACTAGCGTTAGCGTTATTTATATATATTGAGGATATAATAACGCAAATGCTACTTGATAATCATGCAAATTCAAATTAAATATCTAAACGTTTGCATTTTTTTAACATTATTATTTAATATCATTATGTAATGCGAGAGAAAAAAGAAAAAAAATAAGATACTAAATCCATTAGAATGATATTTGTTCTCTAATATAAGAAGAGATGAAAAATAAGAATATGCTAAGATTAAACAAGAAAGTAAGACATGTAATCTTAGTTTATAGTATAGATTCATGAATTATCATCCAAGATTGTGTAGGGCCATTTCTAAGATGATAGATTATCATTTTATTAAATCATATCTCATGCCGATTTATTTGATGCTTTTGACACGGGTTTCCATTTTACTTGTGTTTGAAATAATCGTCTAAGAAGTTTGATAGATTTTTATTAGAAGAAAGAATAGATTATATCCCTTCTTTATGAGTCTAGTAAAATAAACGGGTTGGATCGGGTTGAGTAACAAGTCAGAATGGGTTCGGGTCAGGACGAATGCGAGTCATAAAGAATTTATGCAAAATCAATTTGGATAAAAATGAGTCATTTTCTAAAAACATCAATTTAATTCAAATTAAAATGAATTGTAACTAAACAAATATTATATTTGAATAATTTTTAACGATTTTCTCTTCAAATATATTATTGATGATTGTTAACCGTTTGAATAAATGATATTCACAAAGTTTTCATGCTACCCATATTGACTCGCATTTTATTAAGGTGTTACCTATGTCAACCTGTTCTATGCTATAGAGATACCCATTTCAACCAAAATACAATAATTATTCACCTAAATCAGCTCCTTTATCTTGTTTTAGATGAAGATTGTCTTGTCTATTTCTTTCTCTTGTGGTTGCTGAGAGGCCCCGAACCCCGGGAGTCCCCTCGGTTGGCAAAGCATCAAAAACATAGTTCTTAAACCGTAGAATAATCGTATATCATAGCAGCGGAAATTATCACATAATCTTTAATCATAATTAAAACATCTAAACCACATTCCTAAATTAGTCTTTTAGATCATCACATAACATAACATAATTCATATCTTTACTCATTCATATCTTTATATCACATAACCTAATTCAAGTACATAACATACATGTCATCATAACATCAATCATACTGTGCATAAAAATTTAGCCTTCACTGTTGAACGAAGTCAACATGCTTGTGCAGCACAAGACTCTATAACACTGACGACCCGAAGTCGACAGGATTGTATAAATACAAGACTCTATAACTATCAACCCGAAGTTGATAACTCATGCATGCATAAGATTTCCTCAACTGGCGACACAAAGTCGACAGGCTTGTGTTTCCACAAGACTCGTTAACTATCAACCGAAGTTGACAGCTCATACCGGTACAAGACTTCTTTACATAACAATCACACATAACATTACTTTACATATCTCATTCATTCATACATAACATGGTTTAAACATTTAAACCATCATAATCATAAAACAGTGATTTGCATCACAGTGCTCAACTTTTGCCCAACCGCAGCCGGGACTACAAAATCATATTCTCTGCTCGACCTCGGTCGAGGCTTTGAAAAATCATTTACTTCTCAACCGTAGTTGAGACTTAAAACATTCTTTACATGACCAAAGTCAGGTCAAATCATTTTCACAAAATAGTTTCATAACATGCATACCAGCCCAAAACGATAAAACATTTAAAATAGGGCTACAAAGAACTCACCTGAGCTTAGTAACGTACAATTTGCTAGCTTTTCTTCCTTTCCTTACTTTCTCACTTCAGAATGATATCCTATTAATATGCATATATTATCATGATTATAACCTTATCATGAAGATGCTCAAATTTACGACTACCGCTCGAAACTTCGGCCTGTCGTAACTTTCATTCGGAGCTTTGTTTCAAAATTTCGCTTACACTCATTTTGATCATTTGTATCTCTGCATTATTGTTATGCTTAAAGCTTACTTATTTACTCAACTTAGATAAGTGTATTCTCATACCCATTCATATCACTCATAATTGCCTAAAACATTACATCAACTTTACTTGTTTCTTTTCTCAGCTCCAACCATACCCACAACCCTTAGATTATATAAATGTTCACACAGGTTTTATGATCGCATAACATATAATAATACCAAACTCATGGTTACATACACACCCATACAACTCATTAATCCATTCACATGCGTTAAGATTCTCTTAACTGATTTCATACATATTAAGAGAATCTTGATCATGTCAACAAACCCGCATGTTCGTTCTTGTTTAATGTTCTTAATCAACAGTTCTAACCACTAAATAACTTCCTAATATTAAATCTAATCCATATATTAGCAAACTAGTAGGATAAATCGAATCAATACCTGTTCAGACGGATTTTCGATCGAAAATAGATGATCCGGAGTTGTATAGATGATCTCCAACTTGAATATGATAATCTTATAGCTTAATCATATTTATTTGAGGGTTTAACAGATCGTGCTTGGAGGTTGAAGTTGATTGTTGTTAGAGTGAATCTAGATAAGATTTCATACAGAAGATTACACCAACTCTTGGACTTGTTCTAATCTCATTATTTCGTTAGATTCCTAAAAAAAGACACATGCATGTCTTTTAAGTACATGAATTAATTTAAAGTTTCATTTATGCCCCTTAAACTTTGAGCACATATTTTTAAAACCCTCTTCTACTTTGCTCACATATTTTTAATATTCACGAGCTTATATCGTGTTCATACTTTATGGTATAACGGTCCCGCTTATATTAATTTGATTGTAATTACTTCGGGAACGTTCATAAAAATTTCGAACCCAAACGATCACAGAAATTTTGCACGTTATGAATAGGCTTTATAACATGTCCATACATAATCAGATATTTTTATCGTTTATATCCTTTTGATCGTAATTACTTTACGAACGTTTATATAAATTTTGGACATAAACGGTTACCGAAATTTCGCACGTTTATTAATAGGTTACAAAATTTTCGGTTGTTACAGTTGCTTTGGATAGTTCCATTTAAATTTATATAATTCATATGATGAAAATTTATACTTGTAGAAAATTAGGATTTTTTAAATGATATTTTTAGCTGGTTTTATAGAAAATAATAAATTTATTTTTTAACTGCTTTGTAGAAAATTAGATGGGCTTCAACTAAGGTTAGCAAAAACCAAACAGTTAACAAATAAACCGAAACTAAACCAAACCATTTGTATTTTTATGTATTTTCAGTTCTTTTTTATGTATTTCTAGCTTTTCTTTATACATTTCTTTTATTTTATTTTCATTTTTTTTTGTGTACCCATGGTAAACATTTAATTGAATTTTATTGTTAACCTTCTATTTGGATAAGATACCGTTAACCAAAAAAAATGCTTATGCTCATATACAACTTTCTTGTTGTTCTTACAACATTATTCAAAGGGAAACCGAACAAAAAAAGTGAAAAAATAGAATCGAAAAGTAAAGAAAAAAATTGAGCTGATATTGGTTTTGGTTATCGATTATTTAATAACCAAGAGTTGATTATCGGTTTCTGTAGATCCTAAAAAACGAATCAAACCGAACTGAACACACCCTAGTTTCAATCTAATAGTGATTTGTTTTTGTTGTTAGAGATGTTATCTTGATTTAGAGATGGAACATGTCCGCTAGAATGGAAAGAAAACAAATGGAAATGAGTGGCGAAGGAGGAAAAGAAGGGGGTTTTGGGTGTTTGTTTCTTTTCTAATGACTATTTAGTTTATCAACGCTATGTTTCCGAAATTGTTAAAGGAGAAAACTGAAAGAAAAAGAAAGAAAAACAATGAGAGGAAAGGAAATGAAAAGAAGGAGATTTTTTCCTTCCATTTCCTTTCAAATCGGAAGGAAAGAAAAGTTAAATAATTTTGTTTAGTTTTCCTTTCATTTCCCTCCTTAAATAAAACTTGGGAACGCATTTGTTATTTTCCTTTCCCTTCCTTCGTTAAATGAAACTCGGGAACACAAACATGTTTTTGTTTTCCTTCCAATTCCCTTCTTTTCTCCCCTTAAGTGAACTCAGGAACAGTGCGTAAGTGCTGAATCAATGAATCAATGATTGGTGTACATGGGGTGATCCTGAGGGCATTTGGATTAGGATCAACTAAATAGTCTTTTTATCTTAAGAAACCTAAGAAGGATTTTTGACCATTTGATCATGAGATCAAATTTAAAAGGGAAAATTTAAAATTTTAGAGGGAACAGTTGTTAAAGGGTAATTTAGTCATAACCACTTTCCCCCCACGTTTTTTAAACGTTCATAACTTTTACATACGATATTATTTTTTCAAAAAAAAAAAATCATAAAAGCAATCATTTTTTTATCTTTAAAATGAGTATGATATTGCTACAAAAAATTAAATCTTTTCAGCTTATTGTGTCTAATTATCATCATTGTGTCTTTTTAAATGTTTGTGTATAATTATCTTTTTGTATTTTTCTTAAGGATAATTGTGTCTTTTTTACTAGGTAATTGTGTCTTTTTTTAAATATCAATGTGTTATTTATACTCGTCGTTGTATCATCCTTGCTTAATATTATGTATTCTGCAACATCGTTGTGTCTTAAATTGTTCAGGAAAACACAATATTGATCATAAACACAAAAAACACAATGACTTGAACAAAAGACACAATGTCCATATAAAAGACAAAATGACCTGAACAAAAGACACAATAACCTGAACAAAAGACACAATAACCTGTACAAAAGACACAATGTATATATACAAAAGACATAATGTATATATACAAAAGACAATATTAAGGAGAAACACAAAAGACACAATGACTCGTCACTGTGTCTTTTTTACATGTAATTGTGTATTTTTTAAAGATCATTGTGTTATTTATACTCGTCATTGTGTCATCCTTGCTTGACATTATATATTATGCAACATCATTATTTCTTAAATTGTTAATGAAAACACAGAATTGAGCAGAAACATAAAAGACATAACGACATGTACAAAATACACAATTAACTAAAAAACAAAATTTTTCAATAGCAAAACTATATTAATTTTGAAAATAAAAAAGTGCTTGTTTTTATGGTATATTTTTTTTCAAAAAATAATTTCGCATGTAAAAGTTACGAACGTTTAAAGGATACGAGGGAATTTGATAAAAAGTCAACAGAAGTAGGCTTGACTAAAATACTCTTAAACAACTTGATTTAATCATAGTCATTGATTAATGATTTAATGACTCAAGATCTTTCTTAAGCTTTTTAGGTTAAAAGGATTATTTAGTTTAACTTAACCCTAGTGATTAACAGGTTTGCTTACTATTTAAGATGTGTTTTTTAGTGAAACAACCATCATATACTAAAAGCTAAGACAATTAATATACCCAAATACACATCCAAAATTCACATTAAAAGCACCATATAACCCGGCCACAAAAGCAAACACGCACTTACCAAAAAAACCTAAAACCAAAAAAAATATTGTATGAGACTTGTAATATATTTTATTAAGGGAAAATTACCAAATTAATCATAGTTTACCAAATTTTTACCAAACTAATCACTCAAATTCCGGCTCCTTAGACGCCTCTTTAGACGTCATTTTTCTGTACTTTTTGTAAACATAAGGGGCCATATGTCGGCGGTTTTGTTGGGGTCTAAATAGGTGTCTTATAGCGCTAAATGTAGATTAGGTGCTTTTAAAAGAAAAAAGAAATAGTTGAGGGGCCAAATTGATAAAGATGACAAAGAATAGGACACACATATGCCCATAGATCGCACTTTGAATTCGAAAACACACCATCACAAGCGCGAAAACAGAGGTTGAATCCCAATTCACTTTCAAATTTCAACAATATAATACTCTCCGTCTCCTTCAATTTCTTTGTAATTCTTCTAAATTCCCTTTCAAAATCCATTCTGCAAGCATGTTTTAAGGTAAATTTCATCGTATTTTGTGTATTTTTTTCTTAAAATCATCTTGGTTCTTGCTTTCGAAATCTAGGGTTTAAGAGCACGCGTGTCAATGGGTGTTTTTCTTCTGAAGTTTTTTCCTTGTACGTTATGATCTTTTCGGTAAAATTTACCATTTTATGATGACATTACATACAGATGGTTTTCCTTATTTGTGCTTGGTTCAGTTTATTGCCGTTTTGATAAAAAAGATGAAACAAAAGGGTATTTCATTGGTTTCTTCTTTCGGGTTTGTAATTTGTCATTTTTCATTTTATCAGCTTTAATGATTTGTTTTATATTCCTGCAGCTTGTACAATTTGGGGTGTGATATTGATTGATATCTGATCTTGAACAGTATGAAGAGGGTTTCTGTGATCAGCATGATGCACTTTGAACTGTGCATTATGTTGTTTTGTGTATGCTGATAGAATTTGGGAACATCTAGGGCTATAATAATAAATTTTTAGAATGAAGTTGCATGCTCCTTTGAAATCCAAAGGAGTTTCCACCAGGGTTAACAATCAACATGTGATTTTTGAGCTCAAACAGCGAGTTGTTCTCGCGTTAAATAAGGTTTCTGATAGGGACACCTATGAAATTGGGGTCGAGGAACTTGGAAGAATAATAGAAAATTTAACTCCGGATGGGATTTCACCATTTTTATCATGCATTTTAGATACAGATTCAGAGCAGAAAGTAGCAGTTCGTAAGGAGTGTATAAAGTTAATAGGTACACTCACAACCTTCCATCATGATCTCATTGGGCTCCATTTAAGCAAAATGGTTGCTAGCATAATTAAAAGACTTAAGGATCCAGATTCTGTTGTGAGAAACGCATGTATTGAAACCATGGGCATTCTGGCTTCTAAATTTTGCACCAATAATGAACCTGAGGGCAGTTTTGTAACACTAGTGAGGCCACTTTTTGAAGCACTTGGTGAGCAAAATAAACATGTTCAGTTTGGTTCAGCATTGTGTTTATCTCGGGTGATTGATCATACACGGGACCCTCCGTTGCCTATCCTACAACGTATGTTGGTACGGACAACAAAGATGCTGAAGAATCCACATTTTATGGCAAAACCAGCCATAATTGAGTTAAACAGAAGTATAATTCAGGTTAGTTTGGAATTTCGTTCATTTTTAGACTATGAATTTTGGTTACTTATAAATCACACATCTTTGATTAAGTGCATTCCTTTAGGGGTGTTTGGATTTGTGTTTTGAAACTTGTCATATGTCGCAATAATTTTTTTTAGTGTTTGGAGATTATGTGGATAACATTTTGTGTGACAAATTGATCATCATGGCATCATAAGAAAAAAAAAACTTCTCATTGCCCCTTGTGTTGGCCAAATGAGAGACTTTTGCTCTTGTTTTACAAAGTGCATCTCCCTTTTTTTTTATAAGATTGTCTGTTTAGGTCATTTTATGTTTTACTTTTTGTAGTTTCAATTAATCAGGATTTTGTCAAACATCCACATAACTGATATTAGATTATTGCAACTTTAAACAACCAAAAACCAATTGGTCTAGGTGGTAGTCCTGTGACTTATCTTATATGAGGTCATGGGTGAGTTTCACCTTCAGCAAAATTTGTTTTGGGTTGAGCTAGGGAGTTTTCTAGTAGTGGGTTTTCTCCTAGGAGGGTGATCGTGGGTCTTTGGTGTAAAGAAAATAATAATAAAAATATATGAAACACTCTTTCCTACACCCCTTTTTCTTACAACTGTTTATTTTTTTTCTTGATTTTATCATTCAAAATAGCACAATCACTTCCAAAACAAACATCTAAATACCTTGTAATACTTTTGACTGTTTCAGCAATTTTCTAGACCTACAGAATGCTTGGGGAGTTTCAATATTAGTCATGTTTCTTTTGATTTGATCATGGCACATTTTCACAGGACTATTTATGGTAAAATGGAAGCATTTTAAGGGTGTGTTTGAATTCATAGTTTGAAAACGAGGGAATGCTAATATATAGGTGCTTTGTATGATGTTAAGCGTTTTTTTCTTTTCTTTTTGAAATTAGGGTTGAAGGTTTTGTTTGAGGTTAAGGATTTAAAATGAGGAATGCTATGTGTTTGGCCTTACGATAAGGGTTTTGAAATTTGGAATGATATTTACTATTTGCAAGAATTGGCTGTGAAATTAATTCCCTTTCCAATTCCCATTCAAGCCTATTATCAAAACCACCATATCCATACTTATTCCTGACTGCAACCAGATCCCACCTGAAGCACTCATCTAAAATTTCAGGGAGGAGGAGCTTCAACACAAAACATGTTAACTGCTGCAATGACTAGCATTCAAGAAGCTCTTAAGAATAGTGATTGGAGAACACGAAAAGCTGCTTCTGAGGCATTAACAGAAATTGCATCAAGCAATGGATCATATTCTGTTACTGTAAAGTCATCTTGCATTCGTTCCCTTGAAATGTGTCGGTTTGATAAGGTTAGTGTTCTCAGCAATAACCATGTAAAAATAGTAGTTTTTATTTTATGAATGTATGTTGGATCCAAGGATTGTTTTTTAATATAGGTTAAGCCAGTTAGGGACTCTATACTTCAGGCGTTACAGCTGTGGAAAGTTCTTCTTGGAACCGATGCATCTGAAATCTCGGAAACTGGATCTTCTATCAAAGGTTTAGTGGTGATTGGTGGCCAAATTTTCTAATCATTAAACATACATAGGAATAGAATGATTTTGGGTTGTGTTTTATGTCAAACATGTCAATTCATAAGATTAGGTGAAAGGGGGGATTTTAAACGAGTTAAAAGTCATCAAAAGTCTATTTAACGGATTAGATTATTGTTGTAGTAATATTTTTATGGAATTTATAATTAACACAAGAAATGGAGCATGTAAGTGTCTTTGAGCCAATAAACAAACAAACAAATTTACCCAGTATATTCTCACTCTTTAGTAGGGTTTGGGGGAAGGATGAAGACAAACCTTATCCCTATATTAATTGGGATAGAGAGGCTGTTACGAAGGAATCCCCGGTTCAAAGTTATCGTTATGACCACTTTCCCAACTCACTCATCTTTGCCATCTCTGGTCTTGATTTATTTGGAGAAATATCTGATTGTCTTTGCATATTTGACTGGAATATACAAACTTGATACAATTTAGGTTTCTACCCCATTGACAAATGTTGGCATTAGCATACTGCAATCCTCTTATATGATGTGTTATATGAATTCATTTAATAACATCGTGCTATAATTTCAGGTGACTATAGTGACATTCCAAGTAATACTGAATCTACATCAATGAGAAAGAGGCTTCCTTTATCAGTTAGAAAAAGTGGTCATAACTATTTGGAAAGTCCTCAAAATTCTAAAGCAAATGATTGGCATGTGGAAGTCAGTGTTCCAAAAAAATGTAATCTTTCTTTAGCTTACATTCATGATGAAGAATCTGAGGGTAGTTCTGTCACAAAGGCATTTGAGCGGACTAGATCTGATATCACATCAACTCAAGATAATGGGTTTGAATATGTGCCTTTGGATGACAAACAGGAATGCTCTTCTGCAACCAACATAAGTTTGGCCCCGATCACAGGGGACTCACGTTTGAAGGGTGAATTGGTAAAATCACATGGAATTAATCTACATCAAGTGGAAGAAGAAATGAGTACTGAAGAACAGAGGTATTTTTCTAAGAATCAGGATCGTAGAAGCCTTGATTCAACTGTTACAGAATCAAGTTGTCAGATTATGCATGGGGAAAGTGGATGTTGTGTGCAAATAGCAAAAGATATGGTTTGCATTCGAGAGAAGATTCTAGAAATTGAAACCAAACAGTCAAATCTTTTGGATCTTTTGCAGGTAATTTTGACACAGTTACTTATTAATGGGTTGAATTGATCTCAAATTGGTCAAATTAGACTAGAAAAAAAATGCTGAAAGGAAATGGGTCAGATGGGCTGAAAGTTTCAAAGTCTATTTTTAATGTATACTTTATAGAACCTCCTAAACTCTTTTTTTTATTGATTTTAGTTAATGTTACATGGACATCAATGATGGTTAAACATCTACACATTATGGAGCAAAAGAAGCATTTATATTTAAATAAAAAAAGTTTTGTGGCAAATCTGAGTTGGTGGTCTTTGTTCCTTCCACTTCCTTGTATCAAAAATCTCTGGCTCAAAAATATATTTTATTTTTCTTCCATGTTTTCATTTCTCTCCTTGAAACCAACTTGGAAGTAGAGCGTTAGCCTCTTTATTCCATTGGAGTAAGGGTAAGGTTTGTCTTCGTCCCAACCCCCCCTCAAAAAGCCTACTTATTGAGTTATTGATAGGAGTTTATTGGGTATGTTTGTTAGTTATATTTCTAAAAATTTCTTTCTATATCCACATGTCCATCTTAAAAATAAGAACATAAACATAATATTTTTCTAAATTAGCAAGTAGTGCCATTATGTAATTTTTCTAGTTTGCTAGTTTGATTCTTTATTTTTATAGGTGTAATTTTGCAAGCTTAAGATTTTTGAATTGACTTGATTACTACATGAATCTTTTAGATGTTCGCTACAAAAACTATGGGTAGCTTATCAATCATACAACAAAAAGTGTCAAGCTTAGAAGATATGGTGGATCAATTGTCAGAAAACATTAATCATGGAGGAAAACGTCATGAATTAAATGCCAGATTTTTAAAAAAAAGTTCAACTACTGCCTCTCCTAGGCTCTCAGCATGCACTCCAAGATCATCTGTTGATATACCTACTAGAAAATCTCCATTGCAGCCCATAAAAAAAACTGATTCATGGGAAGATTCTAGGGGCAAATCTGGTGTGGTTGACCCCATGATAAGAATAAATAGAAATCCAGTGAAGGATATGCAGAAAAGTGGTTCTGGTGGTGGATTGGGTCCCACTTCTTTTGTTAATTTCAGGCATAATAGTTTACAAGCTGAGAATAGCATCTGTAGGGTTATAAAAGGCTATTTATCACAAGGAGATTTGGATTCTGCATACGTTGAGGCCTTGAATTCTGGTGATGAAATGATTTTAGTTGATCTTCTTGATAAAACTGGGCCTGTTTTGGAATGTTTATCAAATAGAACTGCAAATGATCTTCTTACCACCTTGGCTTCATTCTTGTCTGAACAACAGTTCATGTGTTCCATAATCCCTTGGTTGCAACAGGTAATTTCGTCTTGTGCAAAACTTTTGTTCTTGATTTGGTTGTGTTTATTTGTCAAACCCAAAAATTAGCTAGGAGGCAGGTCAAATGCACTGAACAGGTTGTAAGTTGTCCAATTTTAATGTTTAGTGGCACAACATCCTACATCTTTTATCCAAACATTTAAAGTACTTGTAGTAAAATATTGTTTTTCTAATCGAAGTTGACTAATTATTAGTCGTTTTTTAAAAAATAAATGAATTCCATCTCCTGTAAGTATTCTACATTTTGGGACTTTAGGATGCTGCTTTGGTTAAACTGTAATTATGCAAATGACCAAAGAGTAATGTTAGATATTTGGATCAAAATTTTCCCATAAATGTACATATTTTATATTTTTCAGATTAACAAAACAAAACTTATATAATAAATGATCTATTCTACAGGCAGTTGACTTGAGTAGTGGTCATGGACCAAACAACCTTATACTAACCGCAAAGGCAAGGCGGCAATTTTTGGGTGCAATTCAGGAAGTTGTACACATGGAGTTCCCAAATGCCACAGAAAGGAGATCTGTAACACAGTTGGTATCAAGACTGCATCAAGCTTGGGGTAAGCAATATATCATTGCTAATTCTATTGCAAATTATAATAACACATGATTTAATAAAAATGTGATTGATAATTTAAGGTTGTCATTTAAAAAAAAACAAAATTCATGACGAGTTTTTCAATACAGGAAAATGATTGTGAGATAGAATGCTCATGAGGCCAATGATGTAGTCAATGAAAGGTAAAGTGCTAGGTCTTTTTTTTACATTCTAGTTAGTTTGATTGTAAGTTTAAAGCTGAAATTGCAATTTGACATTATGTTTATGGTTTGTATAAGCTTTTGAAATGCACATGTGGCCTTATCTTGCCAAGGCTTGACTTTCTGGGCCGACTATGTCAATGTTTTGACCAAGAATCAGTCTAAATTGAAGAAAAAAGTTCATGGTGCTATGTTTATGTTTTTATTTGTGTGTTATAAGAATCATAAATGCATTTGCATGGTGTATGTGATATGTCAAGAAATAGAATCCTTGAAAACATAAGTTATATAGATATATAAATAGAAACACCAAATTTTAATTAAAAAAGATTTTTATAATCATATAACATTACCTCAAAGGTTCAAACTTTATTTTTCTAGTTTATTTTGCAACAAAGTTTTTCTTTTTGTGTATTTTAATTGCTTTTAGGGTTTGGAAATTATCCATTAGCGAGCGGTAGTGTATGTTTAAACAGGTTTTTGGTCGGTTTTAGTTTTTTGACATGATTCAATGTCAACGTATGGTGGCAACACGGAGATGAGTTTCTTGAGCTTGGAATATCTAGTGAATGCAAACCATATGGTACTATTGTTGTGACTTGTGAGAAACTGTCTCGCAATGGCTAGGGCTCTGACAAGCTTGTTTCTATTATGGTTCGATGGGCAGATTATCAAATCTTATGGGATAAAGTTGCATCTCATAATGATTGAAACACAAGTACAAAATAGGGGTTCTCTTCAAACACCCAACACGATTGTACGAGGTCACAATTCACTTGAGGTTTCATCATAGATCGTGATAAATTTCCCTAGTGGTTTGTGATGTAACTTGAACTGAGCTACCTAAGACTGACGTGTGGCACGATGACTTGTGACTAGATATGCGCAAAAAAACCAGTTCTAGAACCGGAACCGACAACCCGAACATGAACTGGTCATACCTCAACTAGTGGGTATGAGTGGTTTTGGATTCTTAGAGAAATCACAACCAAACTAGAAAAACCGGTTCCTCCTTTACCTAGTCAAGACCGGAACCGGTTCTTTACTTTGTTGATCAGAAGTTGAACTGATTCCAAAAAACGGTTTGCCCACCTCTACCCGTGACTAGTTAGGCAGTAGCGAGCCACCACCAAGCTCCATAGCAGTTTAATACTGGGTCAAAAGTTCAACTATAAAAGGGAGGCCAAGGTAAGTTGAATTTTCCCTTTCCCATCTCAACCACCCTTGAAGTTCAAGCTACTCACCCAATCAAAGGAGAAACTCTCCAAATTATTAGAAGCTCTTAAGTAGTCTCATATATTATCTAAAGAGACAATCTAAAGAGGTGAATACGTTTAATATTTTTAAAACCATGAAATTATTATCTATATACAAAAAGGAAAGGTAATGATGGCGTATGAGGTACAAATAATTTAATATAATTATTATTAGATAAATACAACTGATTTTTGAAGGAAAGCACGTAATCTAGCAATGTGTTGTTGGTAGGCATGCGCTTTTCAAACGGAGGGTTGGGTGTTCAGATCCCACCATTGGCATGTTCTTTTTTGTTTTTAATGCAATTGCAATTTAATAATAATATTAACAAATTAAAAAAAATTAATAATTAAATAATATTAATAGGTATAATAGTTAAATGTTACTAGTACTTAGTATACTATTATTTTAAAAACCACTCGATTTATTGTTATAGCACATTGCCAATTGTGACTGCCAGTTAGTTTAGTATGCAATCTGATGGTCGTGATTATATCACCGTTTTCGTGATCGACTACTCAAGCCTACGACGGGTACACTTTAGAATTTTACGTCAGAGTGACAATCGGTGTAACATTTTTTTTTTGTATCTGTGTTTTAAGGTAAAAGATTGTGTCTACGTTCTGATATTTGTAATCATGGCGGAATTCCCGCCGCAACGCGCGGGATAACAAATAACTCACTAGTGGTTTACATTTGCGAAAATCCACATCTAACATATTAAATACTTTAATACATAAAGGATTTCTAAGAATATATGTATTTAATACAAGAAAAGATCAGATGTCAATGGCGCATTTTTTTTTAACGACGAAGGTCTCAATCGTGTGAACCCATTATTTCCAGGCCATGTCACCAATGTCTAGTTACCTGGACCTCCCATTAGCCACCACAACCACCCCAGGAGGAAACCCCACTGTGAAAACCCCCTGACCCCACTCAAGCTCTTTTTTCGCCGCGGAAGGGATTTGAACCCAAGACCTCCATTTGGAAGAATCTTTGGGTACCATTGAGGCAATGTCTCATTGGTGTCAATGGAGTATATGATTCCCTAGGATTAAGAAAACTGATGGCATTAAATTTCATATTATTTTAAAAGACTGGATAATATTGTTAAGCCTGGGTGTAACATCTGTGCCGGAAGCGTTACCGGAACGGTAATCTATACAGTAACTGGTACAGTAACTCAGGTACAAACTAGAAGAAATATTTAGAAGCTATTAACATTTAGATGCTAAACACAAACTATACTACTATGTTTCTGAAATACTGATTTAAACCTTATGGTTTAATAGTCAGAAACCCATCAGACAACAATGAACAGATGTATGCATGTTGAATTGTTATTATTAGGTATAAACGTATGCGAGGATAAACAGAACAAAACCATAACGGTTGTTGTTACAGAAAGCTAAACCGACGAATTATTTGTATAGGTGACGATCTGTACGAATAAATCTGAAAGTTTAACGATCTGAAATGATGACTGAGCAGTAGAAAACAAAATCAGAAAGTGCAACGTACGATCGTGTTCGTACAGTTAGCGCTCTGTACGAAAACGCGCGTAAGTAACGTTTTCTGACGAAACGAAACGAAAACGATTCAAACGATCATAAATTTAAGGAAATCAAATATTTCATGTTTTACAATTTTGAAACTCATCAGAAATAAATTAAAAAGAAACTATCTAAATTAAAATACGTAAATTAGCGAAAGAATTAAAGAAAACGTGTAAAAATAATATATTCCGATAAATAATTTAAGAAAATAATATTTAAACTATTTACTAGAAATAACCACTTTCCGAACGTTTGAAATAAAGTCTTTTTATTTAAGTCACGTAAAAATACGCGTAACGTGCCGAAAACACAACGGAAACGAAAACCGAGCAACCGAAACGAACCCGAATACACTCGGGGTATTTAAAGTCTCAAATGAGACTTTCATCTCATTTTCACCATCTCTTTCTCTCTCTAAACCACATCCACCGTCCACTCTCTCTCTCTCTCTAAATTTTCATCTTCAATCTTCAAGATCGTAGCCATTTCTCAACAAAATCACGAGTTCTTGGGGTCCACGCGAAGCTCCCGACATCCTCTACAAGGAAGTACAACTGATCTGAGAATTTGCCCAGCCGATTTCGAGGTATGAAGCTTTTAAAGTCGCTGAAAATAGGGTTTTTCTTGATGGTGATTCGACCCACACGTTTGACCGGCCCTAGAACCACCCTCACGACTACTATACACTCGAGAATCACATATGATATGAAACCATGGTGAAAACAACCGTCAAACCAGCTTAGAAGATGATGATGATGATGATGATGATGCGGGAACAGTTGGTGGGAGCATGGGACGAACCTGTGTTCATCACTCTCACGACACAGTGGGATATGGCCGAACCTTGTGATCAGATGGCCGAACCCTAGTGTTAAGACAACCGAACCTTATGACCCCAGCCGAACCCACAACCCTTGGCGAACCCCATGCACACTGGTGTCACTCACGAACCCATGCAGTGGGATCTCGACCGAACCTTGCACCTAGCAGCGAACCTTAGGTTCGCCAACCCCATCACCGAACCTTTCAGCAAGACACAGCCGAACCATTTCCAGCTGAGACACGAACCTTCCCTTGCAAACTTAGGGACCGAACCTATCAACCCTCACCGAACCTTTAGCATGTGAACAAACCTTGGGCCAAACCCTCTTAACTCACGAACCTACGGCTGGCGAACCAAGACCCACACGAACCAAATCTCTACAGCCGAACCATTCTACTTGGCGAACCTAGGACCAAGTACCCCAAGGGTTCGCTGGTTATGATGCTGGGCTTGAGGTGAATCTCGACTAAACCACAAGGCCCAACCGGCGCATGTAGCTGGCCCAATAAGCTATTTTGATCCAAGTGAATTGACCCACACACTACTCGGCCCAATAACTTGGCTCATGGCCGTTATTCGGCCCACTATACCTAGCCGACCCAATTGGGCTTCATCGGCCCAATGCATTATTCGGTCCACGAAGGTTAAGCGAAACAAACTTTAAAAAAAAAAAAACTAATTTAATTTATAATATGCATGGGAATTCTTAAATATATTGCAAAGATGATGGAAATATTGGGTTTAATATAATGTTAAGAGATACAAGTTTTATCACATGGTAATAATATATATGCAAATGAACAAAAAGATTAACATTAACCCAATTAGAATGAGAGTCACTAAATTTCCCTAACAAAATGGGGCCGAATGAATACCGAGACTTACAAGTGTTAACCTACTTTAGGGCTAACACATACACGTACACAAATCAACTATAACACGTACTTAGAAGTTGCAAACGACGTGAAATCAATACAGGACCGTGAAAACAACAACTACTATAACGAGAGCGTGTATTCTTGTTTTGCCTAGTCAACCACAACGGACGTAAGGTGAGTTCATTTGTCCCTTTTTCTAACTATTTTGATTTTACTCCGGGACTGAGAAGCATGTTATATATATTAAACAAATGATTTATAAAAATGCTTTTAAACTTATTCTTGATGCTTATACTTTATTGCTTGATACTTATGCTATGAAACTTTAGGCTTAAACTTTACACTCGATGCTTATGCTACAAACTTGATGCTTAAACTAAGTGCTTAATGCTTATGTTATAAACTTGAAGATTGAAACTATATACTAAATGCTAATGCTATGGATTGATGCTAAGTGATGAATGCTAAATGCTTATGCTAAATGCTAATACTAAATGCTTATGCTAAATGCTAATACTAAACATTAATGCTATATGCTAATATTAAGTGCTTATGCTACAATGTTAATACGACAATGCTAATGCTAAGTGCTAAATGCTAATGCTAATGCTATATGCTAACACTAAATGCTAAAGCTAACAATATATGCTAAAGCTACAAATTGATGCTAAAAGCTTATGATTCCATGATAATGCTACATACATGCTAATTGCTTGAGACTACGGATGCTTTAAACACTTGTACGCTTATATGCTTGCCATGCTAAAACAACGGTTTGGCCTCTCAGTACACGCCTTACCGATTGTGAAGCTATTTGAATGCTATAAACTTGAATGCTAAAACTATCAACTATGGTAGAACATACCAAATTGGCCTCTCAGTGCTTGCCATGGGGTGTTCTTCATAGTTGGGACTTGAAGGAACAGACCGTCGGCCTCTCAGTGCTTGCCATAGGGTGACTTTCATAGTCATGACTTGAGGAGTAGACTGATGGCCTCTCCGTGCTTGCCATACAGTGATTCCTCAATGTTTACTCATGCTATAAACTTAAACATAATGCTAAAGCTATTGGCTATTTAGAATGGACCAACTGGCCTCTCAGTGCTTGCCAGGGGGTGTTCTGGTAGCTATGACTATTGTGGATCAGGACGTTTGGCCTCTCAGTGCTTGCCAAACGGTTGTTCTACATAGCCGGGATTCTGAGGAGTAGACTGATGGCCTCTCAGTGCTTGCCATACAGTGATTCCTCATTTTCCACTCATGACATAAACTTAAACTTAATGCTAAAGCTATAAACGAAATGGATGGTAGGTAAGACGCTTAATTATCATTAACAGCAATGTCCTATGCGACTCAGTATGTGGTGGGATGGCGTCTGGGCGGGTCGTAGGCTCGACTCAGGGGTATGCCCTATATATAAGCATACCGAGTTGGATAATACAGTGGTGTTAATGAGATTAAGGTTGTTACCGAGGGGATGCATGAATGCTTTTGGGTCAATATCATAAACTTTTAAATACGATGCTTGTTAAACTAATATTGAAGCTAATACATACAAATGCTATAGACTTGTAAACTTTGAAACAGTACACTAAAGCTATGATGAAAAATGAATCGAATGGTAGGTAAAATGCTTAATTATCATTAACAACAATGTCCTATACAACTTAGTATGTGGTGGGACGGCGTCTGGGCGGGTCGTAGGCTCGACTCAGGGGTATGCCCTATATATAAGCATACTGAGTTGGATAATACAGTGGTGTTAATGAAGTTAAGGTTTTACCGAAGAGGTTGCAAAAACTATTTTACAAATACTAAAACTACATGAACTCACCAACCATTGTGTTGACTTTATTTTCTTACATGCTTTCTCAGGTGATGTACATGATTAAGCTAAGGCTAAGAGATGCATACTAGGATGCCCAGTTAGAGGACCTAGTATATTTTGAAAAGCACGTATTTTGAGGAACGTTATAAAGCTATTTTGATATCTTGTCTCGATGCAAGATGGAAAACACTTGATGCTTTTGATAGGGTTATTTAGTTAAATTACTGAACATTATCAAATGTAATTTAACTTTGTAATCTTAGTTTGATGCTTATTGTGCTTTAGTTATTCTTAACATTGACGCTATATAAACAATCTGATCATCATGATTATCACTCACGATATCGCGTCCCGAGAACCTTCCACCCGACGGGGACTCCGATCCAACCCCGCCGGCTCGGGGTGTGACACTGGGTACATGTCAGGATGAGTTTCAAACAAAATCAATTTAGGTCTAAATGAGTCGTTTTGTAAAAAAACGTCAATTTAGTTCAAGTAAAAAGTTGTAACTAAACAAATTGTCAACTTAAATAATTTTTAGTGATTTTTTTCATCAAATATATTATTAATTATTATTATCAATTTGAATCCATTCTATTTACATGGTTTTTAAGTTACTCATCTTGACCCGTATTATGTTAAGAAGCATCTCAACACGTTCTATGTTATGATTTTACCCATTTCAACCCAAAATACAATACGTATTCAACAAAATCAACCCATTTCCTTTGCATTGGGTCAATATTGTCGGGTTTAAATATTGTAAATTAAGTTTTGATTGTAATTGCTATGATATAAATATTTAGATCCTTGTTTTTTAATAAAAATATCTTTATCAAAATCCTGAAAAGTTATTCACAAGTTTACGGAAGATTTTTTTCTACGTAACATAGATTTTTTAAACAAACTTCCGCTATGCGCATGGACAAAGCTTTTATAGGGCCGGGGATGGCTGGTGGGCGGCCGCTCTCTCTTTTTTTGTCCGTAGTGTTTTTTGGCTGAAAGGTTATTTTTTGTTAAAAATATTGGTTTCCCTCCCTCGCTTCAAAAAATTAACATGTATTATGAGTCCTATTAATTCCCGTCCCCTTCCAAAACGTTTAAGCTCCGTCACTGGCTATGCAAACGAGGTAACCTAAGGACGTTACTAAATCAATCAAACACATGAAACCAATTGGTCATGCTTCCAGGGCATCTAGAAAAAGGAGTGACAAGAATTATTAAATCAAGTCCATTAGAAAGATCTCATATTTCTAACATATAATCCAAAAAAGCTATCAATTAGATCTTGTACAACAAACTTCAAATCAAAACATGTTTCATTCACAGTTCAATTCCTGAAAACTTACATCTTAATCTCCTTTTAGAGCAGCATTTTCACCATCACCTTTCACTTGATTTTCCTTTTTCTTAGAATCTGGGGCCTCAAACAAGGTCAAACTCCTGGACCCACTTTGAAACAGTGCTTCTTCTTGAAGAACATCACGGGTCTGAACTGATTCAAGTGTCTCAACCACCTGGGTCATAACAGGCCTACCTTTAGGGTTTTGACTTAGACATTGATATGCAAGAGCCGCGACTTTAATGGCTGTTTTAGACGAATATTGACCTTCCATTCTAGGGTCAAGAATTCTAACAAGTTTCTTGTTGTGGACCAGAAGTGGTCTAGCCCACTCAACCAGGTTGTGCTCACGGCTAGGCCGGCTCTTGTCCATTGCTCGCCGTCCAATTAACATCTCAAGAAGCACCACCCCGAACCCATATATATCACTCCTGGCTGTCAAGTGTCCTGCCAATGCCATTAATATTCAAAGTCAATTACTACACAGTTGACATAAAAAGTCAAACTTCATACAAATTCCATCTCTAAAATCTTTAGCATTTAACACCAATTTTCAATAAAAAATCTGGCACCGATCGTTTACCATTGTTGCATACTTAAAGCAAATCAACGAGCCAACACTGCTTTACTCCGACTCACATAGGGCTAGTTTAGTAATATACCAACATATATCTCTAAAATATGACAGAAAATAAACAAGTAAAGATGCCATTTTTTTTTAATGTTTAGATGATCAATAGGTAAAAAAAGGTTACTGAAAAGCTAAAACACAAGGCTCTTGTGCTTCTTTTTCTTAATTCCTCGTGCAATTTGATACAATACTGGTAGATTAACAATTTTTTTACTTGTAATCAACGTTAAAAGAGAAGTATTAACATGGGAAGGTTTGACAGGTTATATTGCCCCCAACGGGTAAAATGGGTTAAATTTAGAAATTAGCTATCATGGAAACAGGTTGAACAAGCTGGTTCTAGCAAGTAGAAAGCCACATAAAGGGCACTAATGATGTATAAACCCTCCTAAAACCTTTCTTCTAAAAAATAGATCATCACCTTAATAATATAGTTTTTTAAACAAAATTAGAAGAACAACAACAAGCGTTCCCAGTAAAGTCCCACTTAGAGTGGGGTCTGGGGTTAAACAAAATTAGAACAAATATACAAAATTCAAAAGATAAAACAAAACATTACCCGTTCTAACCCGTTAGTCAACCCACCTGATTGTCACATTTTGTCACCTCTAGAATTGACATTAGATAGCTGTGCATTAATGGCGGCTCTTCATGATCCCAAACCTTAACATGGTTTACTATGTTTTTTATGGTCATAAGGTTATAAATCTCTAATTTTTTTTTTTACAATACATAGTTAGTTTGGAATAATATGCTTGCTCCTGTCATCAACTTGTCATTGCATCATTCCATGTTCTCACAAATTATTTTGAAAGTATAAAGCTATAAGATGAACATACAAGCGCGCAAAATATTGTAATCAATTTTCATGTGATTTTTTTATGACTTGTTATTGTTATCTTATGTTAAGAGCATGGTTGTAAAAATCCCCGACTAGGCCGATTAATCGTTAGTCCCCTAAGGCCGACTAGGCCCGACTATCCGATTAGGCCGATTAATCCCGATTAATCCCTAGTCCCCACCCAACCGATCGACCAGCGACCAACGATTTCTACAGCATTGGTTAAGAGTAATTAGTTAGTTTTTAATCCCATGCAAATTCATAGACAAAAAAACAAGATCATCAAATTTATTGACATTATAAACAATAAATCAACAATTTCACAAAAACAAACAATAATATTTAATTATCAATTTTATGATGGGGCAAAATGATGTAAAAATGAGAGTACTTTTAGTCAATTTATATTTTAGGAGATATAATTTCAAAAGTGAAGTGTAGGGTCTTATTTTATAAGTTTATAAGTTGATATATAGTTACATTTTAAAAGTAGAAATAGACTGAAAGTGTGTTTCTTTAAACATGAAATTTACCCCTTTTATGATGCATAGACAATATATTTTACATAAAATCAAGACGCACCGGTCATGACATACTCAGGTGCTGCATATCCATATGTACCCATGACTCGTGTTGACACATGGGTTTGATCTCCCATAGGCCCATCCTTCGCAAGCCCAAAATCAGAAAGCTTTGCATTAAAATCCTGCAAATACATTTTCACATTTTAAAACTTTATTTGATATATATTTGTTTTGGTTATAGACAAAAATCATAGTCAGAGTGACTAACCGCATCCAATAAAATATTTGATGTCTTAAAATCCCGATAGATAATAGGCCTTTCAGCATCATGTAGAAAAGCAAGCCCTTTTGCAGCATCCAAAGCAATCTTCATTCTTCTTGACCAAGTCAGTGTAGCACATACTCCTTTTTCACATAGACAAGATATCAATATTGCAAAATTTTCAACATTTTTGCGCATGTAAAATTACACAGTAACCAAATTTAATAAATTAAAGCATGCTGGTTTCCAAAAAAAATATTCATAGTAAATCGCTATTTTGTGACTAAAATAGTCACAAGAATCATTAGCTTGCACAAACATGAGTTAGGCTACATTAGAGGTTGCAATTTCGACTTATTAACTAAAGATTGAGTCATTTGTGCTCTCTCTCAAAAAATGAAACAAGTAAAATAAAAAAATCGGCTGATTAAACGCGTCAAATGGATTTAACATGCTAAAAGTTGCCTAAAATGCATTTTTTTAAGCAAAAAACTTCCAAATCAGTTTATTAAGGTATAAAAGTAATACTGAAATAATATAATTTTTTTGATCATGCTTGACACGCTAATATTTATAAAACTTGGGTGTTTAGGATCAATCAAACCCGCTCGATTTGCCATCTATAGGCTAAGTTAACCTTTTTCCTTCTAAATTCATGTTCCTACCAAACTAGCTTGCACAAACATGAGTCTTGCGAAATGCACTTGTTCACCTAATTGAATATCTATCAAAGGTGTAAGATTTGCCATCAATTACACAACAAATATGGGATTATCATAGATTCATAAATAGCTATGTTATTATATACAAATAAATATGTTAATATGAATCGTACAAGCATATTAAAAGATTTAAAAGAGATTAGCTACTCACTACGAAAGAGGTTTTTCTCTAGGCTCCCAGAAGCCATATATTCATACACCAAAAGGCGATGATCTTCCTCACAGCAGTATCCAATAAGCTTCACAAGATTTGGGTGTTCCAATTGCCCTAAATAATTGACCTCTGCCTGTAAATTATATAAGAACCTTTCAGACAGCCAAACTGTTTCTTTTTCATTATAACCATAAATGTTTTTGTCGGAGTGCATCATCTGAAAATATAAATTATTGTGCCAGTGCATCCCTAAAAAAATTTACTAAGATAGTTCATATCTTTACAAAAACCAAAAGATCCTAGATCCACCACTAAACCTAAAACTAGCATGTGCATGATTAACACGCATACATTCCCTAATTGATATCATATAACCACAGACACCTAGACAGACCTACAATTCAAACACAATATCATTGATAACCTTTTCATATCTATAGAACACAGACACATCAAAAATAACCACAATCATCTCAAAAAAGAACTAATAAAAATAAAAACAAAAAAAAATCGCGGAAGCACATACCAGCCATTCCCTGTCACCTTGGATTCCTTCTGGATCAAGCTCCTTAACAGCAACTTCGATTTTAGCATAACCAGGTCTCACATGCTCATCTATCACTCCTTTATAAACAACTCCAAAACCACCCTCACCCAAAACTTGATCTGGCCTAAATAATTTGGTTGCCATTCGCATCTCATCATATGTAAAAATATCAAGATTGCTATACCCGGGATTCTGCCTAAGATCCTTAACGTCTTTGGTGATCACCACTAAACTACCAGGACTTCTTATGCTAGGTGAATCCAAAACACTCTGCTTTGATGGAATTTTTAATGCTTCTTTAGTTACAGATTGTTGAATTTCACCTGCAGGTTTCAATTTTCAATCAATAACTACAGTCTCAAATAAATGCAAATACGATCCTGGTTTTGACATTTAATTTCTGCATCTAAGGCAAGTTTTGTCACATGATCTAATCCCAAAATGTAATATAAGATAAGTTCTTGTCTCCATATAGAAACAAACACAAATCATACTTCCAGATGACCCTTAATTCTAAAACCTTTTAAAATTACACTATAGTACTACATATCTAATGGTGGTTGTTTAATATCATTATTAGTACTCTTGTATGGTTGTGGTCTATTATTGCAAAACAACATAACGGAACGGACTAACGGAGTTCTCGTGTCATCACTAAATGCTGACGATAGTTTATTACTATAATAATTAGTACTCTTGTATGGTTGTTGCACTGATCCTGTTAGCCACAATTTATGTTATCTGGATTACTAAATTATATACTATATATACAAATTAAAAAAAAAAAAAAAGGATTCTGGAGTATGAGGCTTCAGTGGGAGCAGGCTCTCTAATATTTATCCCCTAAGATAGAGCAAAGCCCCCAACAGTAGTTCTGATACGAGTGGTATCTTACTTGGTATGTTTGTTTGTTACATTGATATATCTATCCTGAATAAATGTGGCTGCAAATTTGCAGGAATCATCTACAAATGAGGGTATCAGAAAAGAAACATTTTGGTTTCTGAAAGATGAAATCTCTGAGTATATATGATCAGGGAAGAACTATGGATCGATTAACAAAAAAAGATGAAAAATAATCAATTTTTGTTCATATCATACATTACTTAGCATTTTTTGGCATCAAAATCACTGAATCTAGCAATCTTTAACCGACTTAGGGCTAATCTACTCAAAATGCACATAAAAGCTGAAACAAAAAAGCAAGAATTTGAAATGAAATCGGATACATACCTGGCCTGTTTTGGAAAGAATGTTGTTCATCATACTCAGAACTGAAACAAGTACCCATTAATCAATCACTCACAAGTTTCAGAACAAACGGAAACCCAGATTCAAACTTCTGATAATCGGCACATTGTTGATGATTTTCTGTCAGAAACACACTCGAAAGTAGAAATTGAAAGATCAAAAATATCCCCCTTTGTTACTCTATTTCATCCTATCTCCACAATTTCAACGATTATTTCATCATTTTCTTGTCAAATCTACAGCTTCGCAATCTGGGTTTTGTAAAAAATCAATGGATAATCCGAGATTTACAGTAAATTCGCAAGAAACCGATCTGGGTCACCCTATAAACTTAATTTTGCATTCTTTTAGTGAATTGAGAGAAAATACAAAGAGCTGGAAGATCCCCTATTTTCTAGAACACTGATTATTTTGACAAAAACAAATGGATTTTATTTTTGGGGTTTCTTTCCTCTTTTAAATTCGAGGTTTATGTTCGTTGTTTGACGAGAAATAAAAGATCTGCACGAAAAAGTATCACATTGCTACGACGATCGGTGTATGGTATGAACGGCGTTATCACAATTCAAGAATGCGAATCTTGAAAAAAAAAAGAAAAGAAAAGGAAATAAATTATTTACGGTTAATAATATGTGTACAATCAACATCTTGTTAAATGTTTAATGTTTAATCATCAACTACTAGTTTTTTTCCTACACCTCGGAAGTCAATACGAACTCAATTATGAAAATGTAAACACTAAAATATATCATAACGGATGTGATTTCGATATAAAACATTAAGGCATCAACAAACTCAATGTCAAATATTTGTTACAAAAGCATCCAAACCTAAAAAACTCAGAATAAGGAAAAAACTAAAATTCTTGGTTGGGCGTAACTTTAAACCCGGCCCATCAATGTTAACATGATCCCGAATGCAAAAACCCGACCTATGGAAGTTATCAACGGTGATATGCCGTCTCTAAAATCGATCTTTTTTCGTGACACATGTTAATAAATAATAAGCCAGTCAACTGAAAAAAAACATGTTAATTGGAGTGAAAACATGTTGTCGCTAAAGAAAATATAATTCAATTTTGACTTTTTATTACCAGTAATACGAAAAAAATTATCTTTTATTTATTAAGATGAAATGCTGGCATTAAGAATTTCAATTCTTCCAGCCCATTTATTAAGTCAAAAAACTTTCAAATTTTAAAAAATCATTTAGCTGACAACATGTCTTTGCCAATGTTAAAATGATTTTTTTCTTAGTTTTAGATATTTGTATATATTAATTATTATCTACGGCTATAGCGACGACATTTCGTCATCATTGTTATATTAAAATTTTCACTTTACATATTTTTGTATATTTCTATGTACGAATTTTTTTATTATCTTATTTAAGAAATATATATTGTATTAATAATTAAATAAATTAGAAAATACAATATATAAAATAAGTGTGTATGTACGATTTTTTGTAACTATGTATCGATAAATCAACGTGTACATTTATCTATATGGATTTGTATGTATGTGTACATTTGTTTGTATTAATACATTTATATATCTATATTGAATATTGAAAGTGTATATGTGCTTATTTGTAGCGATAATTGAAAGGTGTATTTATCTATATAAATTTATATGTATGTGTTTATGCATAAACAATTGTTTATATGTGAATATGTGTGCATATGTGAATGCATGTGTGGTTATGTGTATGTGTGCAATTGTTTATTGAAAGTGTACATATGTTTATGTGTGTGTGCATGTTAATGGCAAACATAGAAAGGTGGTCGGAGGCAGATGATTGTATACATGTATTCTATGCTTAAAATATTAATGTCTCTTGAACATCTTTGTTGTTTTGTTGATGTTGCCTAGTTATGTATAAATATGAAACTAACCTAGTGTTAAGCTGGTAATGAGATTGAGTTAGTAGCAGTGACGGATCTAGTATTTTTTTTAACAAGGGTCGGAATTTTATTGGGGTTATTATATGTCGTTAAATATTTCATTTTTTGGACCGATTATAATTGGGTCGGGTCAGGTTATCAAAAAAATGAAAAAACTAAAGTAAATCAAAAACCATTAGAGTTGTTGCTTCTATTTATGTCAAAAATTCGATCTTTTTAAGTCACAGATGATGCATATTTGGTTATTTGAATATTAATTATATTAGTTTTGCTTTCCAAATGGTTTAAATTGGGCTTCAACAATGTCATCAAAATTTCATAAGGTCGGTGTTAAAATTTCTTAGGGATCGGTTAAGATCTAATCGTATATAGAACACTTTAAAATAAAAGCTCATAAGGGTCGGTCGACCCCCATAAAAAGGCTAGGTCCACCCCTGGTTAGTAGGGTTCGTGTCCACAAAAAAGGTTGAGTAATGGAGCAAGTGAGCTCCATTATTATTCCTAAGTTCAAGTTTGTAAATATAGGTAATACATATTCACAAATATAAATGAAATATTAAAACTTAAAATATAATATGATGTGTTAGTTTAACACATCCGTTTTCGTACATATTCGAGTCTGTTTCAGTTAGTTTTGTATATATTTCGAGTCGATTTTAGTTCCTTTTTACATTTTAGTGTTTTTGTGCAGGAATGTATCCCGAAGGAGCGGAAATGAAGGCAAACAGGCGTCGGAATCAAGAGCGGGTGAACAAACGAAGAAATCAAGAAAAGTAACCCTAGGCGGTACGCCTATCGTGGAGACTTGGCCCCAGGCGTTACGCGCGGCATCATCAGCCGCCAATTCCCAATAATCTCGCGCGTAACGCCTATCCTCATGCAGGCGCGATAGGCGTTACGCCCCAGATGGATTTCAAGCCCCAGATGGATTTCAAGCTCAAAACCCTAATTTCAAGCCCTCTATAAATTGATCGCATTCCAGCCGTTTTGAGGGTCTTTTTCTGCGACTTTGGAACCCTAATCGAGATAGGAGGCTGCTGGAGCTTAACCATGGAAGGAAGAGCTTGATTAGGGCTTGTTGAAGTGAAGAAGGACCTTGTTCTTTAGTATTTTCCTTATCTTTACATGTTCTTAGTTTAAAGCTTTGATCTTTGATGTATTTAGACATATTTCAGACTTGTTTAGCTACTGTTGGTATGATTTGTGGCTAAATCTATGGTTGTATCCAGGTTTGGGGATGATAAAGTTGTGATCTTTGATGATTTTGGACTTGATTTATGCTCATGGATGATGTATGCTTTGTTATCAGCAGTAAAGCTTGAATCTTTGATGGTTTTTACATATGTTTAATGATTATATTTGGTGAATGTTTGATCCACATGTGTTTAGGAAGGTCTTTCCACACATAGATGCATGTTAGGCCTACTACTTTATGTTTTAGGTTAGTTTATGGGTTGTTGATCACATTCCATAGGATTAGACTTCATTAGGTATTGTTATTTGCATGTGTGACCTAACCTAGAAATCCGGGAGGTGATAGGTTAGATGGTTGGTCTCTTACACTTGGGATTTTTGAGTTAAACGACCCGGGAGGGCGTTGTCTTAGATCTACTTAGTGTTAGTGTCAATCCATGTCAAAGTTGTCAACTTTATAGCTCTCTAGTATCTTAGGATACAAACGGGTGGAGAAATCCGGGAGGTGATTCACCCGTTAGAGTGCAATTGCATATCGGGAAAACCGGAAGGCGACCCGATAGACTAGTGCATACATTACAGCCTTAGGATTCCCATTGGAGTTGCCTGGTATCTGATCTGTGTCCCATTAGGTATTCCTTAGTCTGTTCCATAAGATCCTAGTCTTCATCCTTCATAAGTCAGTCCAGATCAGCATCTGTCATACTTTTGATTCCCAGCCTAGATACACCAGTTTCCCTTACTGCAGTTAGATTCCAGTTTCATCATCAGTTTCAGTTTTCTGTTTTAGTTTAGTTTAGTGTTCCAGTCAGATTAGTCAGATTAGGTTATCAGTTTGCTCCAACCCCCCCTTTCTTTTACCTTAGTTAGTTCACAGTCTAGGTTTCAGTTTGTTATACTAGTGTCCATTGGTTCGATATCCGGACTTCCATCAGCTATTCTGCCACCGACAGGTACACTTGCCTTAGGAGCGGTCTAGTTTAGGTTTTCGATTATTACTAGGTGTTTAGGTTAAGTATAGGTCTAGGATTAGATTTGGTGTCTTTAGCTTAGGTTAAATAGATTAAATTTAGTCTTGTTTTTAGTATACTAACCGCTCGCATCAAGTTTTTGGCGCCGTTGCCGGGGATACTAGGCAATAGCAACAATTACTTAGACTGTGGCCTTTAGTTGCTTCTTTTTCTTAGTTTCTTTTTCCTCCCCCTATTAGCTTATTTTTCCTTCTTAGGTTTAGTTTTTATTTTTCTTCTTAGTGCCTTTGTTTGTTATCTGTTATTTGAGCCTTAGATTAGGATTTTCTTTGTGAATATGTGAGTCTTACTTGCTTGTTTGATTAGGGTTTCGGTATTTGCATGCCCCACACCCGATCGCAAGGAGCACCAGAGTTCAAGCTTACATCACCAGAGCAGATCCTGCGGGCCCGACAGCAGGTAAGTTTTCTTGATCCCTCTCTTGACATGGATCCACCACCACATCCGCCACCGAGGCAGACTGTTCACGAGCTAGCCAGTCATGGGGTTGTCGGAGCCCGGTCTGCTATCACAAGACCGGGTGTCAACAACAACAACTGGCAGATCCCGTCCCACGTGATGTCGACGATCACGAATTCGACCCAGTTTCATGGCCTGGACGACGAGGATGCACCAGGCCATCTATCTCTCTTTGTTCGTATATGCGACACGTTCCGCATTAATGGAGTTTCGGAGGAGGCCGTCTACCTTCGTTTGTTCCCATTCACACTCGCCGGACGAGCTGCTACATGGCTGAATCTTCTTCCCAGGGACTCGATTACTACATGGGCTGATCTTCAGACGAAGTTCCTGAAGAAATATTATCCTCCTTCTAAATCTGCCAGATTGCGGGATCAGATTCATTCGTTTAGAATGGACGATGATGAGCCATACTACTTGGCGTGGGAGAGGTTTAACTCCCTTCTGAGCAGATGCCCCCAGCACGGCCTATCTGATTGGGCCCTTGTCGAGAAGTTCTACAATGGACTGACTATGGAGACGAAGAGGAGATTTAATACAGCTGTTGGGGGGCACATTATGGACAAGAAGGAGCCGGAAGAGTGCGAGGCGATGTTTGAGGACTTCGCCTTAGCGGAGTACGAGGACCCGTCCTATGTGAGGAGAGCTGTACCGGCTGCGAAGCTGACTATCGCACTGCCTATCCCGACTCGAGGGATGCACCATGTTTCACCCGACACGAGCGCCGCCGCCGCCTTAGAGGCACTAGAGAAGGACATTAAAGAACTGAAGATGGCAGCTGCTCGGTGCGAGATTTGTCGTGGTGGACACAGTACTGCTGAGTGCCCGGTTACCGATCAGGCACAGGTTGAGGCCATAAATTCTGGTTGGAACAGGTCTTTCAACCCTAACCCTAGTTGGAATCAGAATTCACACTGGCGAGGCCAGAATCATGGACAGCATCAGCAGCAGCACTCGAATTGGCGGGACAACCACCACAGCAGCAGCTCTTACGAGAAGCCACCGGCTCGCCAGATCCCGATCACGGAGAGAGACACACCTGAGAGCTCCGGTAGCAGAGATCGAGACATGAAGCTGGAGGACATGATGGCACAGAAGATGAAGATGCTTCAGCAGATCGTGGACAAGGACAAGCTACGGGACCAGAAGATCGAGGAGCATGATACGTTGTTAAGGAACCAGCAGGTTGGTTTTCTGGATTTGCAGCGGTCGGTGGGAGAGTTAGCTAAGAGATTTGATGAGAGGCTGGGAGGATCGTTTAGGGCGAACACTGACCCTAACCCGAGGGGTCATGTGAAGGCAGTGACCACACGAAGTGGTCGGGGAGGAGAAGTTGAACTGCCACCACCGGTTATACCCGATGATGATGAGCCGGTGGACGACGAGATAGAGATGGAGACTCCTGCAGGGGCGCCCGTGAGGCTAGTCCCAGCAAGTACAGCGCCGAGCAGCGAGTCTTTAGTTGATAGGTTGAGGAAGGAGAAGTGTGACACCTCGCAATTTCCATATCGGCATTTATTTAATTTTAGTAATAATGTGTATTATTATTTCATACGTGACACTAGAATAATTGTATTTAGTGTGACACGTGGCACAACGGACCAAACACACCGATAATTCGAGAAATTATCGCACAGAACTTGCACGTGTCTTGAATGACGAACGTTGGTGAACGGATCGAACCACAGTACACATACACTGCACAATTAGGTTCCGGAGGACCTAATTTAGTAGAACAAAGCTTAAGTGTCGAGAAACGATGATCGTATTCGAGAAATACGCGAAAATCGGTTCGAAACAACACAACTAAGCTTACTGGGCTTCTCAGGGTCCCATCGCGGTACGCGATGGCCCAACAGGAGTCCCACAGCGGTACGCGACATGCGATCGGGGGACTTGAATCCCGAATTTCTCCGCGATACGCGGAGGGCATCTGGAGCTCTCTCCGCGGTACGCGACAACTCCAGTCGACAAAATCTTTATTTAACCAAGACAATCATACCTATGCTACTATCTCACATCATTTTAATCGGTTTTGCACGCCTTGTCCCGACTTTACTCGTCTTCTACACCCTGAAACAACCACTTTCCACCATTGAAGACCAATTTCAAGCTCAAGGTTGGAAGATTGAAGCTTGTCACTCGCTAAGGAACTCAAAGAATCCTCCCCACCCTCTTGTTAACCGAAGGATCTGTTGTTCAGGAACTTCCAGAAATGCTCCAACATCTTCTTGACGATCTAGAGCTTGTGAGGTAGTCACTACAAGCTTACACACACTCTTCTCTCATCTACACACACATGCAATGGGTAAAACCCACATGCAAGCACTATCGTCACACATGCATGAATTTCTTGTGATATTAATCTGGGTTTGATGATTAATCAACTTATATTGATGATCTATGATGATTAGATAAGGATTTATGATGATACATGATGATGTGTTTGTATGAAATATGTGTTTTGGTCATGAAACGATAAATCCTTGACATGCATGTATGATCTAAGGTATTTTAGATGATCTTGAATGATGCCATATGATTATAGATGTTAGTAGTGATGATCTACATGATTAGATGATGTTGAAATGGTTGAAAAAGCTATTTTTGATAAAACTTGCTAAATATAGGAACTTTTTAGTTACAAGTTAATGCTATGGTTAAAATGGTAAACATGCATGTATGTGAATATGATATTAGGATGTTAGAAAGATGATTTGAATACTTAGAATGTGCTTATGATGATGTTCATGGTCATTTTCAACAAAGTTACTATATTTAGTAACTTTTCGGGTCAAAGTCTTGATAAATGATGATTTGGATCGTTTTGACACGTTTAAATGATAGTAAATGGTTTATTGTGATGATTGGTGACATGAAAATGGGTTCAGGAGTGTTAGATTGATCATTTCTATGCAAAACTACAAAGCTACTATTTTTAGTAACTTTATTTTTACCAAAACCGATTAGTAAACATGTTGTGTGATTTGAACATGCTAGATGACTTGTTACGTTATAATATGTTGATTAGATGCTAAGTTAGATGGTTTCCGATGTCACGTATGCTATAAATGGAAACTTTCCATTTTAGGAAACTCTTATGTGCTAGCATGTTATAAACGACTTATGTGAAACCGTATGATGACGTGCTATGTGTTAACATGATCACGTAGGACTAACAAGCATGCTAGAACTTTAAAACTGTTATGCTTTGTGAACTTTCCAAAACTGGAAACTTACTATAAGTAGTAAGTTGTCCATAAACGCGACTTGCGCGTTTTGCACACGACGAGCACTTACACATTTGCTACACGATTCACAACCGTCACATGGTTCACCAACGGGTCGTTAGGTCAAACACGATCAACACGACCAACACGGTCAACCACGGTCAACGCGACCCACATAACAACCAGGAGTTGTTTAGACATGAATACGGTCCTGTGAGACCCACACAATTATGATCACAAACTTATAACACCTATGTGATATAGGTAACTACTAGCCAGCGAGCTACTCCGTTCTCGTAAGAACGCACTCAAGCAGACTCAGGTGAGTTTACAGCCCCACTTTTACTCATTAAATGTTTTACTAATCTTTTGGGGTGAGAATGCTATGCAACTGCTTTAGATATATGACTGGTATGTTACAAAACTATTTTGAGTGTACTATTATCGCAACAAGTCCTCTCTACCCTTACCGTTAGTTGTGTACAAACGAGTCGTTATTACGTAGTACTACTGGGTTTGACCAACCCCACTCGGCAACAACGTTGACTGCGGTCATAACGAGTGTAATATCGATGTTGATGTCGGGTTCCGCGATGACCCGCAGAGGCAAATGGAAACAGTCGAGTTTCGGTAAGATGACATGACACACTCTACGGATCGTAGATCCAACAAAACTACTTACATACCCAGTATATATAACTGATTTACTGTTTTCCAATACTTAAACCTGTGAACTCACCAACTTTATGTTGACACTCTTTAGCATGTATTCTCAGGTAACTAATGGAGCACACGCTAGGATGCGCACAAGGAAGCCTTAAGGAGTCTGGCTTGCATATAGACTCGTGTCCTAGGCATTGTGTGAATTGGAAATGTTTTAAAACAATCTGAACATTGTAGTGTCTGTTAAACAGTTTACTTTCCGCTGCAACTTACTTATTTTATCAAACTATTTCCGCTGTTTATGTAATGATTATTCCGCTGCTTGATTAAAAACTTGTTTGTCTTGAAACTGTGTGATTGTACAACTCATATAGAGTCGTTCTATATGACCATGAGCTGTGATCCTGGCCACGTCACACCCACGTGGACTGACACCACGAGTGGGAATTTGGGGGTGTGTCAGACTGGTATCAGAGCCTTGGTTATAGAGAACTAGGTTTGCATGTAGTGAACTTAGACTATAGCCACTGCTCTACATTAGACACTACACTAGTTTCACACAACACATTATGTGCTTAACTTAACAACATGCTTTGTGATTTGATCTGACTCTTACGATCATGCCTCGGGCACCCTTAGTGGGCGTTAACACTCAACTACACATGCGACCTGTGCAAGGGGATTAGAGAAAAGGCGAACTCAAGACCGAAGGGAAACTCTTCTATGCTATGAAGAAGACCCCTATGGCACAATCCAACTCAAATCGAACGCCTTTTCCAACCTCTTTCTTGAGTGTAAACCCAGTCAAAAGACGCATGTTTATGGATTGTAGCCTTGGTATCGACACTCAGGAAGCAAAACTTCGAACCCGAGATTGTTAAGTAGCTCGAGATTGAATGAACTAGAATGACTGTGTAAGATAAATTGACGATTATGGTGGCCAACGTAATCGTGAATTTATAGGTACATACGAATTCTGGCAAGTTCAATTGATAAGCTACAACCAGCTGGGAAACTGTATAGTACACCTCTGGAAGTGGAGATTCGAGCTCCGCTGTTTCCACCGAGTAGTTTATTTCTTTACTATATGAAGTATTGTACTATTGTTAGAACCGAGATGAGCGAGTTGTGCTCATACAAATCATTTTGGTAGTAGTAATCTCGTCAAACCTATGATCCTACTTTTGAAATGGTACCTTAAACTTATGATATATTTGCTCCCTACACATGCTTACACGCAATAACTCTAACAGTGAGTAATACAATATCTGTTGTATATAGATACCAACAAATGGATGGTCAAGGAACGTATGTGCGCACCAACAACCCGTCAATCGATTCTGCGACTGTCGAGGCCATGGTAGAACAACTGGTTAACAAGGCCATTACGGATTACGAGGCTGCATGCTTAAACAGTGAGACAGGAAGTGAGACTCACAACAACAGCTCAAGAGGATGCACCTTCAAAACTTTCCTCAGCTACCATCCTCAACCATACACGGGATCAGAAGGAGCGGTAGGACTGCTCCAATGGGTTAAGAGGGTCGAATCAATCTTCCACATGTGCCAGTGTTCTGAAGAAGACAAAGTGAAATTTGCTACCGGGACTCTAGAAGGACAAGCCCTCACTTGGTGGAATTCGCATGTCCAGACACTGAGTCTGGGGACTGCTAACTCAATTCCCTGGGAAAACTTCGTCAAAATGTTGAAGGAAGAATACCATCCACGGAACGAAACCAAGGAACTGGAGCGGTTTTGGAATCACAAAATGGAAGGATCTGAAATCGAACAATACACCACTCGATTTCACGAATGGTGTAAACAATACCCAGAAATGGTGACTCCGGACTACAGAAAGATCGATCCATACGTTAGTGGATTACCTAAACAAATCCGAAGCCTGATTACCGCAACAGACCCCACACTCATTCAACCCACTATTTGTTTGGCTTATCATCTGACTAACCAAGCGGTAGCAGAGGGTAAGCTACCCAAGAAGGGTGAACACCTGAAGCCTCAGGATCGCAAGCGCAAGTGGGAGCCTAGTCACAACCAAACTCCCTCTTCCCAACAAATGCAACTCCATAACCGGTCAGCAACAACTAGCGACTGTACTGCTACGCCATCCAGTACCAAGGGCAAGAATGCCTACCAAGGGAAATACCCTAAGTGCAAAAGATGCCCATATCATCACAACGGCCAGTGTGAACGCTATCGATGTCGGAAATGCGGAAGAAACGGTCACATGGCCAAGGAGTGTAGAAGCAATCCAGTTGGTAGCAAAGACAACCAGAAAGTCGTTAAAGGATGTTATAAGTGTGGCAAGCCTGGGCATTGGCGCAGAGATTGCCCACAGCTGAAGGAAAAAGAAAGCGTGACAATGACACCTGCAATTGTAAATGACTCCAAAGAAGCAAAAGATGATCCTATCATTGTGACTGGTACGTTCCTTTTTACATAATGCCTATGCTAGTATGTAATGTGATATTGGTGCTAAGAGTAGCCTGATGCTTAGCGAATTTAGTACAATGCTTAACACTACCCCAACATCCTTAGACTGTAAGAGTTAGCCGACTGTAAGCTGATTGAGACACAACCCATTTTCAAAGGATACGCCTTGGTGTTGACGGGTCACGAATTTGAGGTCGACCAAATTTCAGTAAGTCCCGAAAACTTTGATGCAGTGGTGGGGACAGACTAGTAACTACAGACCAAGCAGAGAGTGTGTGCAATAAGAAGATAGATCAATGTTACGTGTCAAAGGGTAATCAGATCCCTATTCAGAGAGAAAGACGGAGAATAACGCGAAACACCACGTCATAGGCTAGCAAGTACCTACAGAAAGGATACTCAACGATATTAGTTCGTATCACGAGACAAACATAGAAGGAAAGAAAAATGGTAGATATTGAAGTTGTTTGTAATTTTCTAGAAGATCTACCTGGACTACCCCAAAGAGACAAGTGGAGTTTCGGATAGAACTCACACCGTGAGCCGCACTAACCGTCAAAGCGCCATACCAATTGGTCCAACTAAGATGCAAGAAACTGACTAATCAATTGCAAGAGTTGTTAGACGAAGAATTAACCAGACCAAGATTATCAACACGAGGAGCACCAGTCCTGCTTGTGAGAAAGAAAGACAGGTCTTCCCAAATGTGTATCGACTACCGAGAGTCAAGCAAGGTGACAAACAGGAATTGATACTATTACCACGAATGGACGATTTGTTAGACTAGTTGTAAGGGTCAAGCTATTACCCGAAGATCGTTTTGAGTTCCGATTACCATCAAACGAGGATACAAGAAAAAGGACATTCCTAAGACGATCCTTAGGACGCAAGATTGACATTACGAATGTTTGGTCATGCCCTTCGGACTGACCAACGCACCGGCAGTATTCATGGATCTCATGAATCGGGTGTGTAAGCCGTATCTGGACAAATTCGTAATCATGTTCCTAGATGATACCCTGATGTACTCCAAGACCCAAGAAGAAACATGCCGACCACTTAAAAGCGTGTCTTGGAACTACTGAAGAGGGAACAACAATACGCAAAGTTTCCAAATGCGATATTTGGATTCGCGAAGTCCATGTTTCTTGGACACGTAGTAAACGCAAAAGGAATACACGTAGATCCAGCCAAGGTCGAGGCCATTAAGAACTGGACAGCACCAAAGACTTCGACTGAGGTGCGACAGTTTCTGGGATTGGCCGGGTACTGCAGGCGATCTATTGAGGGATCCTCGAAGATCGCACAATCATTGACTTCCCTTACGCACAAAGACAAGAAATCCGAATGGGGAGAGAAACAAGAAGCTGCTTTCGACTTGTTGAAGCAGAAATTGTGCAATGCACCTATTCTATCACTACCGAACGGGTGCGAAGACTTTGTAGTTTATTGCGACGCGTCAAAACAAGGACTCGGTTGTGTATTGAAGCAACGCGAGAAGGTGATAGCTTATGCGTCACGACAATTGAAAGTGCACGAAAAGAACTACACGTCTCATAACTTGGAATTGGGAGCCGTAGTGTTCGCACGGAGGATCTAGTGACACTACCTATCCGACACGACATGCACGATATTCATCAATCATAAGAGACTGCAACACACCTTCGACCAGAAGGGACTGAACATGAGACAACTCAGATGGGACTAGTTGATAGGCAATTGTGATTGTGCTATCAAATACCACACTGGAAAAACTAACGTAGTAGCCGACGCGATGAGCCGGAAAGAAACAACCCAAAAACGTACGTGCACTACAACTTACGATTCACTCAAAGCTACCCAATCAGAATCCGAACCGCACAACAGGAAGCTCTGAAGGTCGAGGACCTCACTCATTTATCCCTGCGTGACACGGATAAACAGATGGAGGCGAAGGCCGACGTAACCTACTATCTTATGGATCGGAACTGGATTCCACACTACGGAGGACTGAGGGGCTTAGTGATTAATGAAGCCCGAAGGAGCCGACATTCTTTACATCCGGTCTCTGACAGAATGTACCATGACCTAAAGACGACCCATCGGTGGCCGAGCGTGAAGGCAGAATTAACAACTTACGTGGGTAAGTGTTTAACGTGCCCAAAGGTTAAGATTGAATACCAGAATCCATCAAGGCTATTTCAACAACCCAAGATACCAACGTGGAAATGGGAGTAAATTCCTATGGACTTAATAACTAAACTGCCAAGGACGGCAAGTGGTTGCGATACTATTTGAATAATCGTTGAACGACTAACGAAGCCTGCACACTCACTACCCATCAAGGAGACCGACTAACTAGAAGAACAGGATCGAATTTACCTGAAGGAAGTGGCCACTCGACGTGAAGTGCCAATCTTGATCATCTCTAACCGCGACAACGGATTTACGTCACATTTCTGGAAATCCTATCATCAGACATTGGGCACAAGATTTGGGTATGAGAACCGTTAACATCCGCAAACTGATGGGCAGAGCGAACGAACTTTACAGAGATTGGAAAACGCACTTCGAGCATGTGTCAATGACTATGACAATAGCTGGAAGACTCGCTTACCGTTAGTTAAGTCCTCGTACAACAATACTTATCACACGAGTATGCAAGCTGCAACGTTCAAAGCACTCTAGAGACGTAAGTTTCGATCATTCGTTTGTTGGGCTGAAGTTGTGAAAGCCAACTGACAAGCCTCGAACTTGTGTACAAAACGACCAAGAAAATCGCGCAATTACGTAACAAAATGGCAGCAGCTCGAGACCGACAAAAGAGCTATGCCGACAAGAGACGCAAACCTTTGGAATTCCAAATGGGAGACCGAGTACTTCTTAAAGTCTCGCTTTGGAAGGGGGTGATTTGATTCGGGAAACTGGGAAAGCTAAACCCTCGTTATATTTGTCCATTCGAGATCACAAAACGAATAGGCCCCGTGACCTACGAACTACAGCTACCGCAAGAATTGAATAGTGTACACAACGTGTTTCACGTTTCACATCTCAAGAAATGTTTATCAAACGAAACGCTCGCAATTCCTTTAGAGGAAATCCAGATTGACGAACAACTGCACTACGTTGAGGAACCAGGGGAAATCATGGACCGGGAAATCAAGAAGTTGAAACTTATTAAGATACCCATTGTGAAAGTCCAATGGAACTCACGGCGAGGGCCTGAATACACATAGAAACGATAGGACCAAATGATGGGAAATATCTTCACTTGTTCACAAACTAGCCAAACACCGGCAACACGAATTGAATTTCGGGACGAAATTCCTATTAACTGGGGGATGATGTGACACCTCGCAATTTCCATATCGGCATTTATTTAATTTTAGTAATAATGTGTATTATTATTTCATACGTGACACTAGAATAATTGTATTTAGTGTGACACGTGGCACAACGGACCAAACACACCGATAATTCGAGAAATTATCGCACAGAACTTGCACGTGTCTTGAATGACGAACGTTGGTGAACGGATCGAACCACAGTACACATACACTGCACAATTAGGTTCCGGAGGACCTAATTTAGTAGAACAAAGCTTAAGTGTCGAGAAACGATGATCGTATTCGAGAAATACGCGAAAATCGGTTCGAAACAACACAACTAAGCTTACTGGGCTTCTCAGGGTCCCATCGCGGTACGCGATGGCCCAACAGGAGTCCCACAGCGGTACGCGACATGCGATCGGGGGACTTGAATCCCGAATTTCTCCGCGATACGCGGAGAGCATCTGGAGCTCTCTCCGCGGTACGCGACAACTCCAGTCGACAAAATCTTTATTTAACCAAGACAATCATACCTATGCTACTATCTCACATCATTTTAATCGGTTTTGCACGCCTTGTCCCGACTTTACTCGTCTTCTACACCCTGAAACAACCACTTTCCACCATTGAAGACCAATTTCAAGCTCAAGGTTGGAAGATTGAAGCTTGTCACTCGCTAAGGAACTCAAAGAATCCTCCCCACCCTCTTGTTAACCGAAGGATCTGTTGTTCAGGAACTTCCAGAAATGCTCCAACATCTTCTTGACGATCTAGAGCTTGTGAGGTAGTCACTACAAGCTTACACACACTCTTCTCTCATCTACACACACATGCAATGGGTAAAACCCACATGCAAGCACTATCGTCACACATGCATGAATTTCTTGTGATATTAATCTGGGTTTGATGATTAATCAACTTATATTGATGATCTATGATGATTAGATAAGGATTTATGATGATACATGATGATGTGTTTGTATGAAATATGTGTTTTGGTCATGAAACGATAAATCCTTGACATGCATGTATGATCTAAGGTATTTTAGATGATCTTGAATGATGCCATATGATTATAGATGTTAGTAGTGATGATCTACATGATTAGATGATGTTGAAATGGTTGAAAAAGCTATTTTTGATAAAACTTGCTAAATATAGGAACTTTTTAGTTACAAGTTAATGCTATGGTTAAAATGGTAAACATGCATGTATGTGAATATGATATTAGGATGTTAGAAAGATGATTTGAATACTTAGAATGTGCTTATGATGATGTTCATGGTCATTTTCAACAAAGTTACTATATTTAGTAACTTTTCGGGTCAAAGTCTTGATAAATGATGATTTGGATCGTTTTGACACGTTTAAATGATAGTAAATGGTTTATTGTGATGATTGGTGACATGAAAATGGGTTCAGGAGTGTTAGATTGATCATTTCTATGCAAAACTACAAAGCTACTATTTTTAGTAACTTTATTTTTACCAAAACCGATTAGTAAACATGTTGTGTGATTTGAACATGCTAGATGACTTGTTACGTTATAATATGTTGATTAGATGCTAAGTTAGATGGTTTCCGATGTCACGTATGCTATAAATGGAAACTTTCCATTTTAGGAAACTCTTATGTGCTAGCATGTTATAAACGACTTATGTGAAACCGTATGATGACGTGCTATGTGTTAACATGATCACGTAGGACTAACAAGCATGCTAGAACTTTAAAACTGTTATGCTTTGTGAACTTTCCAAAACTGGAAACTTACTATAAGTAGTAAGTTGTCCATAAACGCGACTTGCGCGTTTCGCACACGACGAGCACTTACACATTTGCTACACGATTCACAACCGTCACATGGTTCACCAACGGGTCGTTAGGTCAAACACGATCAACACGACCAACACGGTCAACCACGGTCAACGCGACCCACATAACAACCAGGAGTTGTTTAGACATGAATACGGTCCTGTGAGACCCACACAATTATGATCACAAACTTATAACACCTATGTGATATAGGTAACTACTAGCCAGCGAGCTACTCCGTTCTCGTAAGAACGCACTCAAGCAGACTCAGGTGAGTTTACAGCCCCACTTTTACTCATTAAATGTTTTACTAATCTTTTGGGGTGAGAATGCTATGCAACTGCTTTAGATATATGACTGGTATGTTACAAAACTATTTTGAGTGTACTATTATCGCAACAAGTCCTCTCTACCCTTACCGTTAGTTGTGTACAAACGAGTCGTTATTACGTAGTACTACTGGGTTTGACCAACCCCACTCGGCAACAACGTTGACTGCGGTCATAACGAGTGTAATATCGATGTTGATGTCGGGTTCCGCGATGACCCGCAGAGGCAAATGGAAACAGTCGAGTTTCGGTAAGATGACATGACACACTCTACGGATCGTAGATCCAACAAAACTACTTACATACCCAGTATATATAACTGATTTACTGTTTTCCAATACTTAAACCTGTGAACTCACCAACTTTATGTTGACACTCTTTAGCATGTATTCTCAGGTAACTAATGGAGCACACGCTAGGATGCGCACAAGGAAGCCTTAAGGAGTCTGGCTTGCATATAGACTCGTGTCCTAGGCATTGTGTGAATTGGAAATGTTTTAAAACAATCTGAACATTGTAGTGTCTGTTAAACAGTTTACTTTCCGCTGCAACTTACTTATTTTATCAAACTATTTCCGCTGTTTATGTAATGATTATTCCGCTGCTTGATTAAAAACTTGTTTGTCTTGAAACTGTGTGATTGTACAACTCATATAGAGTCGTTCTATATGACCATGAGCTGTGATCCTGGCCACGTCACACCCACGTGGACTGACACCACGAGTGGGAATTTGGGGGTGTGACAAGAAGGTAGAAGAGAAGAAGAAGGGTAAGAGAGTGGTTGAGGAGCCTGAGATTGATTTGACTAAGCTTCCATATCCCGCGCGCGCACTGCAGATGAAGCGTGATCAGGAGTATGGACACTTTTTGGAGATGTTTAAGCAGCTTAAGATCAATCTCCCATTTGTTGAGGCCCTCCAGCATATGCCTAAATATGCTAAGTTCTTGAAAGACCTCCTGTCTAACAAGAAGAAGTTGGAGACACTCTCTACCGTGACTTTAGGAGCTAGGTGCTCGGCTCTGGTTCAGAATAAGCTGCCAGAGAAGCTTGAGGATCCAGGGATTTTCACCATTCCCTGTCTGTTTGGCGGTTCTTCTGTGAACCATGCATTGGCTGATCTAGGTGCTAGCATCAATTTGATGCCATATTCCATATATAAGCAGCTAGATCTTGGAGAGCCGGCACCTACACACATGAGTTTGGCATTGGCTGATCGGTCAGTCAAGTATCCTCGGGGGATTGTTGAGAATCTCTTAGTGAAGGTTGACAAGTTTGTCTTCCCAGTGGATTTTTTGATACTTGACATGCAGGCTGATGACCGAGTTCCCCTCATCATGGGACGACCTTTCCTTCGCACAGCGAAGGCGATGATTGATGTTTATGAGGGGAAGATCTCATTGCGTGTTGGAGATGACACTGTCACCTTTGATGTGGTGAAGTCCATGAGGAACTCCAGTGGTCAGGACGATCAGGTCTACTTTCTAGATGCATTTTTCTCTACTATGGATCGTTGCCTGGTGTCACACCCCGGGCCGGCGGGAACTGATTGTGTTTTCCCGTCGGGCGGAAGGTTCCCGGAGCGCGATATCTTTGAGTGATAATCAAATGATCAGATTGTTTACATAGCACATGAGATATAAATGAGAAATGCTAATCATGACATGAAATAGAATTACAAAGTTAAATTACATTGTGCATCATAATTTAACTAAGTAAATCTAATCAAAGAATCAATGAGTTTATATCTTGAACTGTACAAGATATACAAAAGTGATTCAATGTTTTGTCATATCAAAAGTATGCAATCAAAAGTAAGCTAGGTCTTCTATGAGTCCACTAGCTTATCACTTGCACGTATGTACCTACACCTGTTCGTCACCTGAGAATACATGTATTTAAAACAAAGTCAACACTAGGTTGGTGAGTTCATAAGTAAGTAAATTGAAAATCACTGAATTGATCATGCACACATTCACAATGTCATATTTGTTGCTTGTAACACTTGTTTCACCTGTTCCCCCCAATGGCCTCTCCTTAGTTATATGTACAAGTAGTGTATCACCTGATTAAGTATGCTTATATATAGGGAATCACGAAAGGTTCAAGCCCAGACGCTATCCCACCACATACTCAACCAAGTTCCACACCACTTGCGATACAACTAAAGATGTCCATTTCCCGATTATCCAGTTTGTCCGCTGTGTAATTATATGTAGAATAATATAGTAAGAGGGGTTTAGTTATCAAACCGAAGTATTGATAGACCCTCGTTGAATTAAGGAATTTAGATTAATTAAATCTGATCCTTGTATTATTCTATTACTTGTGAGGTTAACTTTTATGTTACACTTTTAATTAATTAAAAGTATTAGTTAACTGTTCATCATGTATCTCGAATGCAGCGTATAGGATCCGAATGGAATCCATTTTAATCCTCACGTGATCAGATTAAAATACATTCCATTCTCTCCTATCCCGCCGTGTGATCCCAAAGTCTCCGTGTGGGATTGTCCTCATGTGATTAACAAAGTTGAATAAGAACTTGTCTTATTACATTATGATAATCATGTGTAAATGATAAGAATCCCATGAAGTTACGTTATCATGATCATCATTTACTGAAATCCATGTGATCCCAAAGTCTCCTTGTGGGATTGTCTCATGTAATTAACAAAGTTGAATAAGAACTTGTCTTATTTCATTATGTTAATTATGTGTAAATGATAAGAATCCCATGAAGTTACGTTATCATGATCATCATTTACTGACATCCATGTGATCCCAAAGTCTCAATGTGGGATTGTTCTCGTTATATAATTAGGTATCAACTGTCTAAGTATTCGCACATGTGGAAATAACTAAGTGTTATAAGTTATCATCTTATAACTAAGTTATTCTAATGTGTTGATGATTTAGAATTTACATTATCATAATCATCTGAGTTTCCCTGTTATCTCATAATCATACAAGCATGCATACATTGATAAGCGATAATAAACGATTTAATATTATCAAAATCAAAGTATAATTAACATGTTAAGCGTAACTTTTAAATAATTAAAAGTAAACATGTTTCTCAGCCCCGAGAGTTAAAATCAGTAAAGATTAAAGTAAAAGGGGCATATGAACTCACCTTGTAGTTGTTGGGTTGACTTAGCTTAAACGAAAGAATGCACGCGCTCTGAGTTGTAATTGAGTTTGTTTTCACGATCCTGTATTGATTTCACGTTGTTGTAACTCGTAAGTATAAGTTTGTAGGGTTTTGTGTGTGTATGTGTAGGTGTTAGCCCTAAAGTTGGCTAACACGCGTAAGACTTGGTCATGATCCCCGTTCGGTCCCGTATATTTGATTTAAGTCAATAACATGATAAGTTATCATCTTGTAGATTTGAACTTGATTTATTCTTGAAATTTGTACATCTTGTCATTAGTTATAAGCCATCTGCTTTGATAAAAGACTTAGTGCTTATTTTCCAATTCCACTTTGTTGATTTTGTACATTTTGAACATTTATTGCATAATTATGAATTAATTAAACAAACATTCTTTTGACATATAGTGTTTTGATCTTATGAAATGTATTAAACCCATGTGGGCCTAAAATGGAATGTGGACCGAACAATGTGACCAAGTTACTTGTTGGGCCTCCGTGCAACAAGTTGGGCCTTGGAATAGTCTTGAACGATTGAGAGTTGTTAGGCCTATTTGGAATATGTGGGCCAAGTGTGTAAATATGGCCGATCCAGATCTGATAGCCATTTCAGGTCTGATGGGCCAAGTGGGGTGTTGATGGGCCAGAGAAGTTCCATGGGCCTTATAAATCATGTGGGTCAACTGTTGGGTAATTGTCTTGGGCCAACAATGGGCTGAACAAACTGGGCCTCAACCAAAAATACATGGGCCGCATACAGTAACTATGTTGGGCCTGTTACTTTCTGTTGGGCCAAAGAGGTATTATTGGGCTACGTAGGCCACTGTTGGGCCAAATGTATGTTACTGGGCTTAAAGGTGGTCAAGTGGCCCAACCATTTAATCTTAACCCCCTTTGGGCCTGGCCATATGTTGTGGGCCGAATGAAGCTGTTGGCCAGCTAGGTTTCTGCATGGTTTGCGAATGGCAAGGTGGCTGGCGAATGGCAAGGTGGCTGGCGAATGGCTAGAGAATGATGGTGGTCGAATGACTCTTCCGAATGGGAGGATGTTAGGCCTCATAACACATCACGAATGAAGGGCCCCAACCGAATGAAGGTGGCGACTGAAAGAGGCGTATGTGACCAGCCAAAAGTGGCTCCTTCGGCCAAAACCCTAACGATGGTGAGCCATTCGGCTATGCCATTCGACTGGCTGTTGTCCGCCGCACCAACACCACCCAACTCCATGTCATGTCGGCCTTAAGATGTTTTAAGATGTGGAGACTTGTTTTCGAAGATGTGGGATTCAAAAGAGAGGGTAGCACCGGTTAGGGTTTGAGTGTGTAAAAAGAGCCGAAAACCCTAGTTTTCGTGATGTTCGCAGCCTCTTACCTCGATTTTCAGTGGATTTGACTCTAGATCTGTTGTACTTTCATGTAGAGGATGTCGAGGGCTACGCGTGGGCGAAAGAATCACTCAAATCGGATGAAAAATGAGGGAGATATGCTTGTTTGAAGGTGCGAAAATGGTGGAATTTCTTGTAGCCGGAAATTGAGAGAAGAGAGAGGATGGGGGTGGGTGAAATGAATAAATTATGTTCATTTAGGGTTTTTATACCCAAAGTGGTGTTCGGGTACGTTCCGGTTGCTCGGTTCGTTAATTCGTTATGTTTCCGGAATATTACGCGTAATTTAAATAAAATAAGTAAAATACACTAATTTAATTAATTTGATGAGTTTCAAAATTGTAAAATGTTATTTATTTTATTTTATTAAATTATTATCGTTCGTGACGTGTTTTCGTTTTCGTTTCGTCAGATCGCGTCACCTTCGCGCGAAATTTGTTCGAATCGTCACCCGAACGAATACAACGATGGTTTTGCTTTCTAACTTTTGTTTTCTACTTTCCAGTCATTATTTCAGAACTCTAAACTCACAGATATGTTTGTGTGAATCGTCACCCACGCAAACACACTGTCAGTTCGTTATTCTGAAATAACACTGCATTTGTGTTTTAATTGTGTTTCCTCACTGTCGGACTCAACTATACTTCTTGTTTTCACATTGTTCTTGTACTGATTCGTCAGCCATCTGATTCCTGTCATCTGTGGACATCAGATCGCAACCGATATGTTTTCGTTGTTCACTTGTAAACTGTTGTTTCTCGTGATTCGTTGTGTTAACTGTAATTAAGTTTTCACTTAATACACACAACTAATGTTTCAAATGTGCGTTGTACTTAATGTATTTAAGTTTACACGAAAATACGTACAACGTTTTCTTGTATTTAGGATTCTGTTAATACAAGTACTGTTTAAAATTGCGTATGTACACATAGTATAAAGTGAAAGTACACATACCGTACGGACTTGCCGGACGATCTGGCACTTGCTGTTACACCTGGACTACATTAGTGTAGTTGATCTGTTGGTAGATCAGGACTTGGGTGACAGTGATGAGAGAGTTTAGGATGTGGGAGTTGAGGTCCAGGCTGCTGCTGTTGAGTCTTATCTTGATTACATTCCTAGCAGTGTAGCAGTTGAGCCTCCTGTTTATCCCACAGTGTTTGAGGTTGAGAGTTTTGAGCCGGCTGAAAAGCCATCTGTTGAGGCTCCCCCGTCATTAGAGCTAAAGGAGTTTCCACCTCACCTTGAGTATGCATTCCTTGATGGGGACTCTGATCTACCTTTCATTATTTCAGCAGCTCTGACAGATGTAGAGAAGAGTAGACTTATTGCTGTGCTGAGAGAGCACAAGCAGGCGATTGCGTGGAAGCTGATGGACATAAAGGGTATTCACCCTTCTTTCTGTACGCATCGCATACTGCTTGAGGAGGATTTCAAGCCGGTGGTTCAGCCACAGAGACGGCTTAATCCTAACATGGGAGAAGTGGTGAAGAAGGAGGTCCTTCGGTTATTAGATGCTGGGCTCATATACCCTATTTCTGATTTATCTTGGGTGAGCCCAGTGCATGTGGTCCCTAAGAAGGAAGGTATGACTGTGGTGGTGAACGAGAAGAAGGAGATTGTTCCCACCCGAACAGTCACTGGATGGAGGGTGTGCATAGATTATAGGAAATTGAATGACGCCACCCGGAAGGACCACTTCCCACTTCCGTTTATCGATCAGATGCTGGAGCGTTTGTCAGGACAGTAGTTTTACTGTTTCCTTGACGGTTTCTCAGGTTATTTCCAGATCCCGATTGCACCAGAGGATCAGGAGAAAACCACATTTACATGCCCGTACGGTACTTTTGCATACCGCCGTATGCCTTTTGGGTTATGTAACGCTCCAGCCACTTTTCAGAGATGTATGGTAGCCATCTTCCAGGACATGATCGAGACTTCCATGGAGGTATTTATGGATGATTTTTCTGTGTTTGGAAGTTCTTTCGATCAGTGTTTGATTAACCTGGAGAAGATGCTTAGGAGATGTGTGGAGACGAATCTTATGCTTAACTGGAAGTAATGCCACTTTATGGTCACTGAGGGGATTGTTCTTGGTCATAAGATATCCCGTGACGGCATCCAGGTTGACAAAGCAAAGATTGAGACGATTAGCAAACTTCCTCCTCCCACGAGTGTTAAAGCTGTGCGAAGCTTTTTAGGTCATGCGGGATTCTACAGACGTTTCATTAAGGATTTTTCGAAGATCACCCGACCTATCACTCGTTTGCTTGAGAAGGATGTGGAGTTTGTGTTTGATGATGATTGTCTGAGAGCCTTCGAGTATCTGAAGGAGAGGCTGGTGAGTGCCCCGATTCTGATAGCCCCCGACTGGAGCCAGCCATTCGAGCTCATGTGTGATGCGAGTGATTTCGCAGTGGGGGTTGTCCTTGGGCAGCGGGTGGATAAGCATTTCCACCCAATTTATTATGCGAGTAAGACCTTAGATGCCGCCCAGGAGAATTATACGACTACTGAGAAGGAGTTGTTGGCGGTAGTCTATGCATTTGATAAATTTAGGTCTTATCTCGTCCTCTCCAAGACTGTTGTCTATACCGATCATGCGGCTCTGCGTTACCTTTTTGCTAAAAAGGACGCGAAGCCAAGATTGATCAGGTGGATCCTCCTTCTGTCCGAGTTTGACATCGAGATTAAGGACAAGAAAGGAGCTGAGAACGTAGCCGCTGACCATTTGTCGCGACTTGAGGATCCGGAGAGGGAGTTCATTCACGAGGGAGCGATGAGGGATAGGTTTCCCCAGGAGACACTGATGTATGTGGGGATAGATGAGATCTGCCGCACGGATATGCTTGATGAGGGATTACCGTGGTTTTCAGACATTGCCAATTATTTGGCCAACGGTTTCCTTCTTAAGGGTTTGACATCTCAGCAGCGCAAGAAGTTCTTTGCTGACACGAGGCATTACATCTGGGATGCGCCTTACCTGTTCCGTGTGTGTGCTGATCAGGTTTTTAGGAGATGTGTGAGCAGAGAGGAAGGATCAGAGATCCTTAGGCACTGTCATAAGGGCCTTACTGGTGGGCATCACGGACCTTCTTCCACAGCGAAGAAGGTGTTTGATTCTGGATTTTATTGGCCCACCATGTAACATCACTGTACTTTAGGTCGTCCGTACATCCGTACATCCGTACGATTGCACTGTTACGACCTGAGATTTTATTAATTATTAATGATTATGAATTAATGATATTCATTACTGATATTATCACTGTTACTGGGATGCATGTTTATAATATATTATACGCGTAAACCTTGGGAAGTTTAGTTATGATTCAACTAAACAGACCCATAGAGTTTATCGCAGTGCTAATACTGATGATTACGAATTATTGATTTGAGAATGGAACTGGGGATTTGTTTGAGTCTGGTCACTAAACATAGTTAAGGACCCATGGACATGGTTTATCGAAATAGCGGTGGGACGGTGGCTAGGGCAGTTGCGACTCACCCTTACATATGCCCTATATATATGCATATTTCGGTCTATCATGGATGTGTCAGTGACTAGGGTTTAGTGGGTGTTGGTTTGGGAAAAAGGATAATATTAAGTTATTAAATAATGGGAATTTTTTTATGCGAAGTGAGGTTACAAACGTTAATTAAACGCGAGTATTGATTCAGAAACATTAACTTAATAATGTATACGAGTGGGTGACGATTCATACGAATATAATTATTAAGAATAATGTTCTAAAACGATATTCCATAAATCGTAAATCGAATCGAAATACGGTACGAGCATCGGATTCGCAAAGGTGACGATCTTTACGAATACGTACGCGAGTAACGCGTTTTGACGAGATAAATTAAATAATATTAAACGATATTAAATTAATAAATAAAATCTTAAAACGTTTATTAGGAATCACAACTTAAATTGTTTCGAATAAAATTAATTATTAATTAATTGATTTAACGATAATGAGACGAAATCATTTTACGAAGCAATTTTACTTAAAACCATTTTATTTAAAACGAAACCTATTTATTTAAATGTTTTATGTGTTAAATATGTTTTACGTGAAAAACCGAGCAATTTTATAAGATTAACGCGATAAAAACGAGACCGAACTCGGTGGTATCACACGCGATAAAAGAAGGAAGTCTCCTTCTTTTTCATTCATTTCACCTACACCCACTCTCCCTCTAAACTTAAATTTCGTCACCTACATCCACACCCATCTTCTCTCTACCATAAATTCCTCATTCCTTGACGAAATCGCGAGATCTCGGAGCCTAAACGACCGGGGAAGCGAGGAGAACAAGAAAGTACAAGAAGATTTCACATTTGATTCATCATTCGAGGTAAATCTATGTTTTTCTGTTCGGGTTTTGTTAAAAACGTAATATAGTAGTGGTTATCAACTTGAATCGAGATTAGGGTTTGTCTAAGGTGTTAATCGAGTAGTTAGTGGTCTTTGAGAACCTTGGATAAACTTGCTACATGATGAAACACGATGAAGGATGATGATGATTAACAGGTTCGGTGGGGGTGGGATGGGTTTGCTGCAATACAGCTCACGAACCCAACAGGTTAGGGCAACGAACCCATGCAGATACCAACGAACCCTCGTTACCCAGCGAACCCTAGCGAACCCTAGCCAGTCCGACGAACCCTCTGGCTAGCAGGCGAACTCTCGTGCAACGAACCTACTACCTGACGAACCATGCACAGGTTGGGCCGAACCCTTTTCTTCATAACCGAACCATAAGGGTTCGTGGAGGCTGCAGGTGCAGCGAAGCTATGGTCTTCTAATCGGGAGAGCCTTAGCCGAACCATCATTCTGTTAGCCGAACTTATAGGAGCTCACGAACCCTCTTCCTTTGAGATTGGCAGAGCCTGTTGGTCACCGAGCTCTCATCATGGCCGAACCATGGGCCACGAACCCTATATGGTGGAAGCCGAACCTTCGGCCCTAACCTCTATAGGTTCGCTGCCCCTGTGGGTAATCAAACTAACACCTAATAATCTAAGAGGATTGGAGGCAATAGGAAGCAAGAACATATATATATATATACACACATTTATATAGCCATGCATGCGTAATGAATTAAAGCCATCACCTTTTATAATAAGAATAGAAATTTGGTTATGAATTCACATGGCTTGAAACATTTTATAAGGAGAACATAGTTGTTACCCTTTTAAAACATAATATTGAACATTTTCCCAAGATTTGTGTATTAAACTTAAGCTAAAGTTTTAATTACAATTCTAATCATGAGGGAAGGGGAATGATTATACATGCATGCACTAAGAAGGAATATACATAAGTTATAAGGATAAAGCCTCACAACTTATATAACCTTGACATATTGATTTAAAAGACTATCATAAATATAAGATAATCAACATTTATAAAAAGGTTGAACTATCCTTATGTAATAATAGAAAATAAAATCTTAAGTGTAATATGTTCACTTAGATCGAGTTAATTAAATTAACGAATACTTGGGAGTTAAAAACTAAATAAGTTTAAGCATCTGATGACAATGTCATACTTAAACTTATGAACACGATCATATGATAAACACAGATTGTTGAGTTGACTTTGAGTTTACATACGCGAGCGCGCACTCTATTAAAGCACAGATTCTAAGGACTTCAGGTGAGTTCTCATAACCTCCCTTTCTTTAAACTGTTTTTGGTTTTAAAACTCGGAGGTGAAACATGTATACCGGTTTAAATATTATTTTGATAACACAAGGATAATACCTGGTTATCATTATGATATTCACTATTATGAATTATCATTATTATGGATTATCACTGATTATTATAAATCCGTGTAAACATTGTTATTGACTTCGGTTAATAACAAAGATTACATGTATTGTCTCATGCTCCGTGAAATCATTACTTTTAACTTCGGTTATTTGTTTTGACTTCATGTATTGTCACGTGGAGGGTTTCCACATCCGTGAAGTATTGCTCTTGACTTTGGTTAATTGCTTTGACTTCATGTATTGTCACGTGGTTAGCGACCACTCCATGAATCATGTATTTAACTTATGTTAATTACATAATGATCATGTATAGTCACGAACATTATTTGAGAATATGATTGATGAGATTGGTTGATTAATTTGTGGATTGATTATCTATATTTGATTATGATTATTTGTGATTGACTATGATTGATTTGGTTATGTGGTTATGTGATTGCGTATGTGTTTGATAGTTGAATTGATGGATGTGTGTTGGATTATCTCATACAGGTATTCATATGGATTTCTCAAGAAGATCATAAGTTTTATTCTCGTTTTAAATAAAGCATTTTATAAAACCATTTTAAGCATAAACTTTCAAACTCATTTTACTAAAACCTTTTTAACTATAAAAACTTATGATTACTCACCAACTACTTTTGTAGTTGACAATTGATTTTCTTACATGTTTCAGGTGATGGAGACAAGTAGGAATGAAGAGAGGATCTCTTCTATTTTGGACATCATCATATAGGATCTTGGACTTAGTTAATTAACTAAATTTCTGGCGATTAGAGTTTAGTTAGTTTAACTAATTCTTTTGTGTAACTAATGTACTTGATTCATGATGAACATGATTTTTGTGTAATTATTTTGGTTGATTAAATGATATATGATGATTTGATTTAGATGCCCACGAGCTTTTGAACAATCTACACATCCCTCGTGGCATCCCGATGATTCCGCCGTCGGTCGGGGTGTTACACACCATTTTTAAGGATGCTCATGAGTTAGTGAGGAAGTGTGATTCCTGTCAGAGGACAGGAAATATCTCATCCAGGAATGAGATGCCCCAGCACCCTATTCAGGTTGTTGAGATTTTCGATGTCTGGGCATCGATTTCACGGGACCTTTCCCGTCTTCTCGAGGGAACAGGTACATACTCGTCGCTGTTGATTATGTTTCTAAGTGGGTGGAGGCACAAGCACTCCCCACTAATGACGCGCGAGTAGTGGTGAGATTTCTGAAGCACTTGTTTTGTAGGTTTGGGACTCCGAGAGCGTTGATCAGTGACCGTGGCACGCACTTCTGTAATGTCCAGATGGACAAAGTGCTAGCCAAATACGGGGTCACCCACCGTCTGTCGACCGCATATCATCCGCAGACCAGCGGTCAGGTGGAGAACGCTAATCGGGGAATTAAGAGGATTCCGGTGAAGACTGTCGGCCATACGAGGAAGGATTGGGCCGACAAACTAGATAACGCATTATGGGCTTTTAGGACAGCGTTTAAGAATCCGATTGGGACGACTCCCTATCGGATGGTCTATGGTAAAGCCTGTCATCTACTGGTAGAGCTTGAGCACAAGGCCTTTTGGGCTTTGAGGGCTGTGAACTTGGATTTGTCACAGGCCGCCAAGCACCGGTTCCTCCAGTTGCATGAGTTGGATGAGCTACGTGACGATGCGTAAGCTCGGTCGTGGAGTTATAAAGAGCGCACGAAGGCGCTGCACGACAGGCGATTGAAGAATGTGAAGGAGTTTGCGAAGGGCGATCGAGTCCTGGTTTATGACTCGAGACTGAGGCTTTTCCCAGGAAAGCTAAAGTCGAGGTGGAGAGGCCCTTTTGTGATTCGTGAGGTGTTCCCGCATGGTGCGGTGGAGTTGGAATAGGGTGACCACACGTGGAAGGTCAATGGGCACCGTTTGAAGCCCTACATTGGAGGCCCGATTCCGTCTGACGAGGAGGTTGTTCTCCTCGAATCCCGAGCTACTTAGGGATTTGGGCCTAAGCCCAACTTGTATATAGTGTATATAGTTTACTTTGACTTCATCGAGTTTTGTGTGATTAGTGATGTATATGTGTTTGCACGACTGGGTCGGATTCAAGTGTGGGTATGACATCAGGAATGTTCGATATCACAATTTCGAATGACTGATTTCATTACCAGGCATTAAATCTGATTACTTTTTACGTCACTAGTTGCTTAACTCGATTTTTCTTTTATTTTTCTTAGGTTAATCTTAGTCTTTAGTTTTGTTTAGGGTGGTTTGTTTTTAATTTTATGTTGATTTTGATTTCATTTTCGTTAATTAATTTAGTTTAATTTTATGTTCTAGTTTAATTTAGGCTGTTCAGAATTTTAATTAAATTATTTGCCTTAGTAATCATCTTAGGATTTTGGTTTAATTTAATCTAGTAGTTTAATTTTTTATGTTTATTTCTTTTAATATGCAACCCTTTGATTTTAAACTTTTATTAGGTCGATTTTTATTTTTAGTTTTATCAGTCATAGTTTAGGAATGAATTTAGTTTTTAGAAATTAACTTAGAATTAATTTAATTTAGTTGTTATTATATAAAAAAAATTAAAAATTAAAAACGAACCGTTAGGTTCCGCGCGGTACGCCCCATTTCAGAGTTTAATCTAAGGCGATGCGCGCGGCCTTTAAAAATTCGAAAAAAAAATATAAACAAAAGCCCCCCACCACCGTTCACCATCACACCTACCACTCTTCACCATCACCACCCCCTTCGCTTAAAACCCTAATCCTACTGCGCTCAACACTCCGCCCACACACAACCATCATCTTCACCACCATTTTCTCCCACCAGTCACGACATCATCCTTCAGCTACGGAGAAACCCAACCACAGCCGTTGCACATCACCGCCGGTTGCTGTCGCAATCGACCTCGCCGCCATTTTTCTCGTTGCGCGCACCCCTTCTCCGCCGTCTACCCTCGCACACCACCGTCTTCAGTCGCCATCAACAACCTGCATTATCTACGGTTCTCACCTCTGTTCACCACCGTCGTCATCCGCTGCCTCTCTAGCACCACCGCTTTGACCCGCCGTTCCAGTCGCCACCACCGGAGCCGCTCATCACCGCCGCAGGTTTCCTCGCTCTCCCCCACCGTTGCTACGCCGCCGGTCACCATCATCTGACAACCTCTTGTCGCCGGTAACCACCACTTCAGCCGCCGCCTTCTGTTTCGACGACCACCACCACAGCACCACCACACTACCGCCACCACAGTCGGTAAAACCCCCTTTTCCCTTCCGTTGATTTTTCGATTTACAGAATAGATTAGAACTTGGTTAGATTAAGTTAGGTTAGTGTTGATTGGGGATTGTTTTGGCCGGAATGTGTTGGCCGGATTTGTTGGCCGGATTTCTTGGTCGGAAAACACTCCGGTGTAAAGCCCCCCTTTTCAATTTTTATTTTATTTTATTATTTTTTTATTTATATTTTCAGTTAACAATAAAGTTTCAGAAAAATAAAAACAAAATAAATAAATAGAATAATTAAATAAAAACAGGAAATAATAATAATAAATAATAAATAAAATTAAATAAAATTTATAAATAATATAAATAATGGTTACAGAAAAGAAAAAAAAATAATAATAATAGTAATAATGATGTAAAATAAAATAAATATGAATGAATATGTTTGTAAAATATAATAAATATTTGTACAATACAAATAATGTAACATAAAATAAGCATAGTGATGCTACTTTTATATAAACAATATATAAGTAATATGTATGTATACTAACAACAATAATAATAATAATTCTTGTAAAATAAATAAGTGAAGAAATTAATAAAAATGAATGTAAATTATTTGTATGTAATACTAGTGTAATCTCATTGTATATTTAAATATTAATATGTAATTGTATATGTATATGTTTTATAAAATAAGTATATGTATATGTAATGATAATGTATGTATGTAACTTATGTATGTTTAATATTAATGTCAATGTAAATTAAAATAAACATATATGTTTTGTAAACTAAAAATATAAATGTTGTAAATTAAACAAAGAACTTGTAAAAAAAATATTGCAATTTTAAATAATAAATTCCTTAAGTATATAAATAAAATAAATTGTATATTATGAATAAATACTTTTGTACAAAAATAATTTTAAGAAAAACAATTGTATTGTAAAATAGAAAATGTAGTATATGTATTCAAAATTAATAAATTGTTATATGTGTGTATCATATTGTAACTTAATAAATAACTTTGTAACCTTGAACTTTTAATTGTATTAAATTAATAAATTTGTATGTGCAATAATTTAATAAATATGTATCACATATATGTATAATACTTGTAACATAAATAAAAATTATAAATGTATACTTGTGTGAAATAATTAAACACTAATGTATGTAACATATGTATGTATAATTTTTGTTAATTAATTAAGTAATTAATTGTATATTAAAATAATAAATTGGTGTAAAATAAAGAATAACACTTTGTATATATGTATATCACAAATAATTAATTTAATAAACCAATTGGTACATAAATAACAAAATCAACAAACTTTGTAAATAAATAAACATTTTTCAAATAAAATAAGTACTAACTTAGGAATTAGGTTTGTAGTTAGTTTGTAATTATTTCTGTATATGTTTGTGTATATTATCGCAGAGATGGCAGACGCTTCGACCTCGGGTAGCAGGCCCAAGAGGGCCCGTCGTGTGACCGTTGCAGAGGCACATGCTCAGAGGAGACGGCAGCAGCAGCCACGGGAGAGAGATATTAGGTACTACGCTCCCATTGTCATCCCGCCGCCTGACGCACCTGCACCACTACCGCACCTACGACGACGAGCAGTGCACACATTTCTACAGTTCGCGCCCGGCACCCCTGAGCACGTACGCATGGAGACACTCGTCGACTTAGGGACGATTCAGCACATAGGATACGACCGAGACGTATTGCAGCAGCTTGGTCGCGTTGACGAGTTCGACGCGATGATGACCCCTCAGTGGGCATCCGTCCTATGCTGCAGCTGGCTGCAGTACGATGAGCTGACTGTGGAGTTCTTGTCCACGTTCCAGTATGATACAGGCTCCCTCACGGATCCTGGGGCTGTATCGTTTGCTTTAGGGCGACACACTCATACCATGAGTGTTTCCCAGTTTGCGGTCACCTTCGGGCTTTATTCGCAGGCGCAGGTGACGGATCCTGACTTTGAGAGTCTTCTCAGAGGCTCTGCACGGATAACTAGGCCCGGTTTCGTCGCAGATGACGATTTAGCAGCCTTCTGGGTGGCCATCTCGACCCAGCCTCACACTGATCGGAAGCTGGCCTCCCATATCCGTGATCCTTTCCTTCGATATATCCATCGGATCCTTAGCAGCACCTTGATTTCTCGCCACTCCGGCAAGGACAAGGTAAGCGCCTTTGACCTGTTCTGCCTCTACTGCATCCATGGTCGCCACCCGGGGAACCTCGCAGCCATACTTCTCACATCATTTGCGAGGCCACGCCGGGGAGGCAGCACGGCGCGCCTCGAAATGGGGCCATACGTAGGGCACTTGGCGCACGTTCTCCGGGTATTCCTCACATATCCTGTCGAGCATGTTACTAGAGGCCCGGAGACGACGCCATACGAGCTGTATGACATGCAGACAACTGGGATGGTCACATTTGACCGACCACCTCGTTGGATGCCCATCTTGCCGGCCCCTGAGCATGCCCCCGTCGTCCCGCCGCCATCGACGCGCCGCATTTTGCACCGGGGGGAGCGACCACCTCGTGATGCCCCGCCACGCCAGCCTGCTCGTCCTCGTCTTACCCAGCGCTATCTCCTTCAGAGGTTAGACGCGATAGAGGACAACCAGAGGCGCATAGCGGCTCATCTCGGGGTTGAGTTGGCCCCTCGGATGCCAGACCCTCACCTTCCATCCGACCCCGAGGACGACATAGACACAGAGCCAGATGAGGGCGCGGATGAGGATGAGGAGTAGTTTGTATTTAGTTTAGTTGATGTATTTTCTTTTCAGTTGTATGTATTTGGACAGAACATTATATATGTTATCTATTTTGGTATGTCTGTCTCTTTTTATTGGTTTATTTATTTATTTATTTATTCTGTGGTTGTGTTTAATTTATTTCCTGCATTATTGTGGTTGTATATAAATGTTGTGCATTGGTTGTGTATTTTTATTGTAAAATATTTGTAATGTGTTGGTTGTATAATTGTTTAATTCTGTAATTTATTAGTTATGTTTAATGGTTGTATATCGTGTTGTGTGTATAAATTATAATTCATTTGTTGTATTAACAATTGTATATGAGTGTTGTTGTATATTTAGAGGCGCGCGACTCCATTTATGACACGTCTACATATATTCAGGGAGTTCGTGCTAACCTTTTGTACATTTATTTTTATTTTTGTTCGCCAGTTCTGAATCCACATTGAGGACAATGTGTTGTTCTAAGTGTGGGTATGTCAGGCTGGCGCCTTTTAGTTTTTAAATTTTGTAAAAACAAGTCATTGTATATATCAAGTCAAATGTGTATAAAATTTTGTAATTTAGAATAAAATTTTTGAAATTTTTTGTAAATGAATTATAACTTGTAATTAAATAATGAAATTGTAATTATTTTAAGTTAAAAACACAAAAAAAAAATTAAAAAATCGAAAACTTTACAAAAACATTTTTTCTTTCCAATTGAGTCATTGTAAATAATCAATCAAGTCAGTATTTGAGTCTTTTTCTTTTTCAGTTAATCTAGTTGGTTTGTTTGAGATCTTAATTTGCAGTCTGGTTTTAACCATTCGTACTCAATTACATTCGGGTGGCGACTACTTAGACTATTTCATTTGCAAACGGCCGGCTGTTGATTGACTTCTTTTTGGATTAGATTCACTCGTGCTGATGTTGCGTGATCAGCTAAGTCTTTTCCACTTTTTATCTTAGATTTTATCTTTCTTTAAATATTCGTTTGTTTATTTATTTACTTTGCATTTTCTGATTGAGTCTAGAGTTTTAGGATGTTATAGCTAGAGTCTTGAAAAATGTCCTTGTTCTTGCTTGCATTTTATAAATGGATGATGATTATGATTAGGGCTTAGGTTTTTAGAGGCTAACTTGTGTATTGATTTGGGATTTGTTGGTAGGCCCAGCCGATAGAAAGTTCCTTAGGATTGATAGAATAAACTTAAATTCAGGATTCTTGTGGGTTTAAGACTTGGAAAATTCGGGAAATCTGAAACTAAATAATAGTGAATAAAGGAACATTTGTAAACTAACAACCTAGATTTCTTAAAATTTAAACCTGGCACATATGTTCTCTTTTTATGAAAATAAATCCGAGACTTATGGCGCCCGCTAAATAAAAGAAATTCCACAATCCACTAAGTGAGCTGAGCCTGTGCAAATAAAAGAAAGAGAGAATAAGAGCTAAAAAGCAGTTGTCATACCCCGGCTCATAACCGAGTGAAACAGTGTTGTAATATGCTTAAGTGAGGTAAAAGAAAAAGAAAAAAAATGAGAGAATAAAAAGGCAAAATGCTCACACCTTCATCCATCTCCATCATTAGGTTAAAATTTTAACTTTATCTAGGTAGTTTGAATACAGAGGTGGGTTTAAATCTTTTGATTTAATCCTGTGCCTTGAAAGCTGTTATTTAGGATTAAGACAACTCGTTTTGACCAAGGGATGGGATCCATAAGATGAATGATTAAACTTGAACATAAATAAATCATGATTAGGGAACTTGAAATTGGTGTTTGGGTTTAGATTGGACCTTTATATCAACAATCGCGATTAATACACAAGGATTTTATATTGTTAAATCATTGCATATTAAAAACCAAGCTCTGATCTATGATTCCATTTTGTTAGCTTTTTCGAGGACGAAAAAGGTTTAAGTGTGGGTATTTTTGATGTGTTAGTTTAACACATCCGTTTTCGTACATATTCGAGTCTGTTTTCGTTAGTTTTGTATATAATTCGAGTCGATTTTAGTTCCTTTTTACATTTTAGTGTTTTTGTGCAGGAATGTATCCCGGAGGAGCGGAAATGAAGGCAAACAGGCGTCGGAATCAAGAGCGGGTGAACAAACGAAGAAATCAAGAAAAGTAACCCTAGGCGGTACGCCTATCGTGGAGACTTGGCCCCAGGCGTTACGCGCGGCATCATCAGCCGCCAATTCCCAATAATCTCGCGCGTAACGCCTATCCTCATGCAGGCGCGATAGGCGTTACGCCCCAGATGGATTTCAAGCCCAAAACCCTAATTTCAAGCCCTCTATAAATTGATCGCATTCCAGCCGTTTTGAGGGTCTTTTTCTGCGACTTTGGAACCCTAATCGAGCTAGGAGGCTGCTGGAGCTTAACCATGGAAGGAAGAGCTTGATTAGGGCTTGTTGAAGTGAAGAAGGACCTTGTTCTTGAGTATTTTCCTTATCTTTACATGTTCTTAGTTTAAAGCTTTGATCTTTGATGTATTTAGACATATTTCAGACTTGTTTAGCTACTGTTGGTATGATTTGTGGCTAAATCTATGGTTGTATCCAGGTTTGGGGATGATAAAGTTGTGATCTTTGATGATTTTGGACTTGATTTATGCTCATGGATGATGTATGCTTTGTTATCAGCAGTAAAGCTTGAATCTTTGATGGTTTTTACATATGTTTAATGATTATATTTGGTGAATGTTTGATCCACATGTGTTTAGGAAGGTCTTTCCACACATAGATGCATGTTAGGCCTACTACTTTATGTTTTAGGTTAGTTTATGGGTTGTTGATCACATTCCATAGGATTAGACTTCATTAGGTATTGTTATTTGCATGTGTGACCTAACCTAGAAATCCGGGAGGTGATAGGTTAGATGGTTGGTCTCTTACACTTGGGATTTTTGAGTTAAACGACCCGGGAGGGCGTTGTCTTAGATCTACTTAGTGTTAGTGTCAATCCATGTCAAAGTTGTCAACTTTATAGCTCTCTAGTATCTTAGGATACAAACGGGTGGAGAAATCCGGGAGGTGATTCACCCGTTAGAGTGCAATTGCATATCGGGAAAACCGGAAGGCGACCCGATAGACTAGTGCATACATTACAGCCTTAGGATTCCCATTGGAGTTGCCTGGTATCTGATCTGTGTCCCATTAGGTATTCCTTAGTCTGTTCCATAAGATCCTAGTCTTCATCCTTCATAAGTCAGTCCAGATCAGCATCTGTCATACTTTTGATTCCCAGCCTAGATACACCAGTTTCCCTTACTGCAGTTAGATTCCAGTTTCATCATCAGTTTCAGTTTTCTGTTTTAGTTTAGTTTAGTGTTCCAGTCAGATTAGTCAGATTAGGTTATCAGTTTGCTCCAACCCCCCCCCCCTTTTCTTTTACCTTAGTTAGTTCACAGTCTAGGTTTCAGTTTGTTATACTAGTGTCCATTGGTTCGATATCCGGACTTCCATCAGCTATTCTGCCACCGACAGGTACACTTGCCTTAGGAGCGGTCTAGTTTAGGTTTCCGATTATTACTAGGTGTTTAGGTTAAGTATAGGTCTAGGATTAGATTTGGTGTCTTTAGCTTAGGTTAAATAGATTAAATTTAGTCTTGTTTTTAGTATACTAACCGCTCGCATCATAATACATTAATACGGTCTAGTCTGATTTGGTTCTTACAATTTGGCTTTTTTTTTTTGTACAAACCATTTACTATGGTTTGAATATTCTGAAATCAATTGACCGAAGGTTAAGGTAAAAGTTGACCATGAAATTAAACTAGTGACTGATTTGAGCAGTTTCATTGATAAAATTTGAACCATAAACACCCCTAGTATTCTCTCCTTTGAACTTTCGTAATTTCTAATTAAACTTGATTCATTCATTTTACTTGTTTTTTTATTAATAAAACCATTATTGGTGTAAATTTTTCTAGACTCAAACCATAGATAAGACGGATACTGAAACAAAAATGGTTAGACAAACTATTTCATCAAGACTGACAACGAAGATGAAATAACTAACACCAACCCCATATTGATTAGATACGAAGGCGAAGACGAAGACGAAGGTCGAATGAAGATGTTGCGTGTAAGATAATAATGACTAGATTTTGTTCTCTCTTTAATTATGAAACATATGAGGATGTCCAAGATAATGTCCTCAACATGATGATCAGATGATGATGTTGAGCAGATGATGATTAGAAGGGTAAACCTTAGATATTGTCTTACATTGGTTCAAAAACAACATGTTTTAGTTTATGCTATTCTCTTATTAGTATTTGATTTATGTCCACTTAACATTTAAATTATTTATCTTTTAACCAAACTCATTTACCAATTATTAAATTACCATTAGCTCATTTAAATTTAAAGCCAATAAAAAACAATATCAAAGGAAACATTTAACATTATCTTTATATTTTTATCACATTTGATTTATTTTAGGGACATTTAATATCTGAACCATTATTTATTTATTTATTTATCATAATTATAGATGGTTGTATTATTCATGTTTTATTATAAGGGTGTATTTTTTTCAGTTGAACTAGGACCTTGAAATTCTTAATGAATCTCGGGAACAACCCTGATTTGTAGAAAAATTGGACAGATAGACTTTTTTCGAAAGGTGAATGATAATATACATGTTAAGCTTCTTGACCATATGCCCATCTCCAATATGTTCAACATGGTAGTCAATTTAAGTATCACCCATAGCCAAAAAAATGCACATTTCTTTTTATATATTGTGAGTTGGTGTGTTAGTTACTTGATTGAAGTTAATGTTTGATTGTCAAGAATGCCTTTAAATATAGGCACATTTCTTTTGTTTAAATAAGGTTTGATATATGATAATAAGCTCTTATCTAAAATAACTTTTTATCTTTTATTTCTGGGTCCTCTTATTTTTCACATTATGTGAGAGTTTATTTTACTAAATCTTTATAATGAAAAGCTGGATTAGGAAAAAAAATGGTTGAAAGATGGTGGATATGTATTGTTTGAAAATTGAAACTAACAAATAATCCAATTTGTTAGAATTGACTTAAGAGATGTTTAAAAGAATTTGTGTTCTAAACATAAGTTGTAGGTTAAATAGTTTCTTTTATCACTACCTAAAGGTGTTTTAAGAAGATTAACCAAGCAATTGCGATAAAATTTGATTCTTTTTAATGTCAGATGATTTTCGTGTGCTAGTCACGGGAGCTAAACGATATAATCAAGGTCGATTCCTCCATCATCGTGAGATCGTACCCTTAGATAAACAAAAATCAGATAAATTCGTAAACTCTCTCCCGTGCTTAGGTTTAAATCCCTGACTTTAATAAGATGCGACTTTTCTCCTCCGTTACAATAACTAATGCGATAGAAGGGGTATGACTGTATGAGGGGTGCTTTCTGCAAGTTGGCTTAAACTACAAGGGTTTCTACAGTATTCCTCTCCATGTAAACCCGACCCGCTTACATCCATCGGGTTCTAGGGATTTATGTTTTCAGACCTCAGCTCAATCAACCGAAATCAAACACACAGCCTCATTAGGGTTTTTATCAAATTCTACTTTGCTCTAGAACACTAACACAATGGCTGATGAAGCAAACAAAGCAGTATTTCTTTGCTTAATTATTGAAATTTGATTTTGTTATACATAATTTAGATTCACTGTTTCGAATGTTTCGATTTTGATTTTGATTTTCATTTTGTGTTATTTAGGCGTTTGTGGAGATTCAAAGTCGCATGATTGATACGACTGCTAAGTTGAAACAGGTAGATTTCCTATTCGTCGTTTTTCCTTCTTAAATTATCAGTCTTGTTGACTTTTAAGCTAGAATTACATGTAAATTTCACAAACAATTCACAAGCATGAACTGTAAAGCAGATTGAATCTGAAGTAATGATTAATGACGTGATAATGATTGCCACAAGTGATTTGCTATATAGATCTTTTAATACATATGTATGATTGATCTTGTTTCTAAGTAAGAAAATGTTGCTTAAATTCTCGAGGGAGACCAGAATATATTGATTTGCAGGGTTGATGAATGATTTGATATCCTTGTAGAGATGAAAATGCTGATAGGGTTAATGAATAATGATCTCATCTTTGGTGTCTGTAGACATCTTGGTTTTACAAAACGTGAGTTGTTCTCAAACGATTTTGTCTCGAAAGCCAAGGTGAGAGGCGAGAGCTTCACCATTCCAGGGCGTTGCTCGATGTACAACTAAACAAGCTTTAGGACGGCCATAAGCTGCATCTTTCTTGTCTCTTTTACGTATTAATCTTTCTATCTAGTAAATCATACATAATCTCTTCATCCCTTTCGTTGTTTTACACATTAGCGCCGCCTAAAGGCCCTAAAGACATTCTAGTAATTGCCTCCTGTGCCTAGGCATGCTTATTAGAACCAAGGTAGAGATATTTTTTGAGGTCAAATTTGAAAATTACTAGATTTACCTCAAATTCTATGTAATAGCAAAAAAAGTCTAGATTAAAATTCATCTTGTATTAAACATTTATAGAGTTTGAGAAATAGACATCCTGTGTTGTTAATGGGCTACAAGTAGATGCCATCCAACTTAAGTAAAGATCTTAGAACAAGAGTCTCGTTTAAAACTTTATTATTATTTTTTTAAACTTAAAAGGGGCAGCTAAACCCTCTGTACTTTCACTTCGCTTTCTCAGTTTTCTTTTATATATTTTGTGGCACGATTATACCATTTAGTTGTTTTAAAAGTTTCAAAGACATTTTTCTACTGAAAGTTTTTGTCTTTCAGGTTCAAAACCAGATACGAAACAAGGAAAGTGAAAAAAAGCGTGCTTATTTAACCTTGGAGGAACTGCGACAGTTATCTGAAGAAACAAACACATACAAATCTATAGGTATATAGATTTTAAGTACACCAGGTCCAATTGTCATGGTTTCATGTATCTGAGTTCAATATACACACATGAAATTGTTATATTCATATATTCATGTGCTCTATTTTGTTTTGCAGGGAGAACGTGAGTACTGGAGAACTTTTACACGCTTATTGCTAATGTTATTTATTCGGAACTAATGGAGTAAAATAGTCTATTTTTCTTTCAGAGCTGAACCAAAATTATTTTATAATTTTTAAGCACCTAGTTTCATCCTTTTTGCAATTTTTTTAACAGTTAAAATAGAAATTAAGAGATTACTTTCTTGGACACAGTTTACTTCTCAAATGACTAGTCCATAAAATTGTATTAGTTTATGAGCATATGCAAAACCCATTTACAAAACGGTCAAAGTTGTTGGTAATTTGGAGGGATTCAGGCTTTCAGAGAGTTAACCGTCTTCAATCTGTAAGTTTGAAGCAAAAGAAAATTCATCGGATATTTCATTGCCTTATATCCTTTCTTGTGTATTTTGACTAGATTCATCTTAGAGCCAAAACCACTCCTAATGAATGAACAAGAAAAGAAGCTCATTGATAGTGAATCTGCAATTGCCTCTTTACAGGTTTGCTCTTATGTCCTGTTTGCTGCATCACACGTACTAAACTATGTACCAAAGTCAAAGGTTTTCGTCTAATTTTTTCTTTTGGCCAAGACTTTTTTTTCCTCAATAGTTTTTAACATGATCCAAAAACAGCAAGAAAATAATCAGGCTTTGAAATGTCATGTCTAACCTGTCTGATGGGAATTTGTGTTCGGGTTGACCGTATAATTTAAATATGTTGGCCCTTCAACGGGTTAAAATTCAAAAAAAAATGTTTTATAAGCTCAACCTGCTTATGACACGTTTAAAAAAATTATTACAACCTGTGTACAACCCATCAACCCTTTAAACTGCTTTGTTTACTTGATCAGAACCCATTTACAATCTGCCACTATGTTTATAACTCACTAATCCGTTTGACTTTTTTAGATTAACGGGTTAGATGGGTCATGTTTGGTTACATGATTTTAAGTGTGTCAAGGTTAGGGTTAATGTCTTTCACACAAATAATATACTGGCTGTATTTGGATTCTTTTGTTCAATCCAAAACCAGTCAATCTGTCAACTTGATGTGATTGCAACCTCTAGTTAAATATCCATCTAAGTTTTATTAAAATGGCTCTATTTGCGGTGCACGCATATAATGTATACATGTGTTGGCCCTTGAGGGACAAAAGTAAAATTGCACTAATTTTAATGTTATTTTGCCTAATTTTTGTGAAAATAACGTTAAAAGTGTTGGGTTGGTCGGTTAATTAGACATCATGAGCCGGGGTCTCATTGAAAGAAGCCTCTCCATTCCTACGGGGTAGATGTAAGGTTGTCTACATCTTACCCTCCTCAGATCTTATCTTGGCTTTGCTAATGATGGGATATACTGAGTACGATGATGACTAAGTTTTATTGAAATTGGAACAGACTTCGAAGGAGTACCTTGAGAAACAATTAGCAGAGGTCGAGACCAGCTTGAGGGAGCTTTTGCAACAAGATCCAGGCCTTGCTCGTCTAATAATGTCCATGGCAGTCGTGTAAGCATTTTACTTCTACAATAATCGATTATTTGATCATATGATCTTGACATTTAGATAATGTATTGAACAGATTATGTTGCATTGTTTGTGACTCTTCTGGAACCAAATTCATAGAACATTTGAGCTTGAAACCACTTTTTTAATCCAAAACCTGCAGTTAAATTTCCCTTTTAACAATTTTCATGTGTTTGTTCGCGATTGATTAGGATCACATATTAAAGCATATCCCTCAAATTCACCTGAATCTTTGGTCATTGAGTTACCATCAATCCATCAGGTTGCATATATAGGTAGTCTTGTATGCTTATGTCATAGAGTATATATGACAATTGTTTACACATTTATCTAAGAATGTGTTTATATATTTTCTATCAAACGGGTCAAACAGAAAAATTTAAGAATGGGGATTGGGGACAACGGTCCAAAATCGTCTATTTTCAATGATTACCATATATTTATTCAAATACTGACTTGGTTTAGCTCGACTTGTTTATAACCATACATAAACATGAATTACAAATGTTATACTGTTATCAATATTTACTATACAAAAAGTTGCTAAAAAGTAGATGTCAAAAACATAGTTGTCAAAGGCTCAAGGCGCACTCAAGGTGCATAAGCCGCACCCGGAGCCTAGGCGTAAGGCGCAAAAAAAGCGAGGGTTTTTTTAAACCAGGCTCATAGTTTTTAAGTTACCATTTTTAGAGGTTTAACACGTTTTAAGCTTAAAATTTTTTAAAAAATATATAAAGTCCGACTATAAAACAATTAATAATCTAGTTATATAAAGTTTTAAAATATAAAACCTTTTTATGGTTGGTTTTTTTGAACTTTGCTAGATATTCCAAAATTTTGCCGGAATCTAGCCGGAAAGTCACCGGAGCGCGCCTAGGCGTCTTTCATGCACCTGGCTTTTTTTTTGTTGGCCTAGGCGAGCGCCCGAGGGTTTTTGACAACTATGGTCAAAAATAGAAAAGGCATCAAGTATGTATACCTAATACATTTTGTAAAATGTCAAAACATGCAATGACAAACATGCCAAATTGTGAAATTGTCAATTATTCTCATAATTAATTGTGGTGTTTTGATATGGGCCATAACGCTTTTTGCCATATTTAGTATACATTATACATATAAAAGTGCATGTGATGGGTTGGTTTGAATGTTATGTACAATCTACAATACAACAAAAATGGCACTTTATAGTTTATACCATGGCTGCTATCATTCACGTGACAAACCAATGTGCAGTATCTTTTTGTGTCTCGCACGTGGGACGTAGGATGCCAATTTATGTTTGTCAAACTTTGGAATATTCTTTACTTTATGTTCCATTTGGTCCTTTTTTTTGTTAATTTCATTATTTTTGATAATTTGGATCAAATATAATACAATATAATTGACTATGGGACCATACCAATGTTTACATAATAAGACCAGACGTTAAACTGAACGTCTTACTGGTTACTGGTCAGACCGTTGGACAGGCCGAACCTGATGACATAATAAATATATATATAATAATTGTTAGGGACGCGATGTTTTAAAGGTTATTAAACAAAATAGCTTATGGTTGTGGTGGTGTGTGTATGACATCGTTACTAGAGGTGGGCAAACTGATTTTTTTTCGAACGCAAGTTGGAATCCCTGTTGCGCCTTTTTTCTTTTGCTTTTAATTTTTTTTATTCATATCGATTTAAGTTCTTCTGAATGTCGGTTTGCCTCCAACGTGAGTTCTTGTTAAACGGTTATGCACACGTAGTAACACGCGATTGCGAGTTAAGAACAAATTCCTTTAATATACATGACACTTCCACCCAGTAGTGAAAAAACAAAACCCTGAAGCGTTTGAATACAATGGCCAGTAAAAAAACTATCTTAGTTTAAACAGGGGTAAGGTTCCCCTAAAAAATCTATTTTGCCTAAGAAGCCTATGAAAGATTTTAAAAAACTCGAAAACCGACTCAAACAAACCCCGATTGAATTCATTTTTGCATCATTGGAACCATCTTGTCGAATTCTAAAACCCAAACCTTAAATCATAAACAATAAACCTTAATACTAAAACCAAAACTTAAAAAACAAATCTTTAACATAAAGATAAAACTTTAAAAAGCTAAAAATCAAGCCCTAAAATTTAAAATCTAAATCTAGTTGTTAAAACGAAAACTTAAAAGCTAATATTGTAGGGTTCGATAAAACGGTTCCAATGTCATCGAAATGAGTTCAATCGGAGTTCGTTTGGGTCGGTTTTGGAGATTTTAAAAACCCTTCTTAGCCTTCTTAGGCAAAATAGACTTTTTATTTGATCTTTCCCCGTTTAAACAGAAACTAATCTTAATAATAGGTTTTTTTTTAATTAATACCGCAATTTTACCATTACAAAATATGTTATCATCTTTGGATTTTTTCTATGAAGCATAATGTTTTCAATCGCAATGTTTTCAATTCGCCCTTGGGTTTATAGAGTTTTTTTCCAAACAAGTGTTACTGCAAAATTTACCATATTGGTGTAACGGTGTTGTTGACAAAATATTTGCCAAAATAGTGTTTTAGAAAAAGAAAATGATATCACTTCTAATCTTATTGGCTTAAATCTAAACCAAGATTATCTATATTTAACAAAGAAAAATTTGTTGTTTATCTAACAGTTAATAAGTCATTTTTATTAAGTTTAAATTGCTTACGTGATATTTTTTTGTCACTTACACACACATATGTATGTGTGTGTTTTTGTGTTTTTTTTTGCATGTAATGTAAATACCTGACCTAGCTTAGGTTTATTCGTAAATTTTAACATATTTATTTTGGGTTTTATTTCTTGAACAAACTAAATTACAATAAATTAGAAAGACATCTAAAAGTAGATAAAATATTAAATAGTGTACCGAATTTGCCTTTCAAAAAAAATTATTATACCGAATTTCTAAAACATATCAAACTAAAATCAATTGCCTTAAATATGATAAATTATTTTGTCAGTTTTATCATAATTTGCATAAAATAACTAATTAAAACATGTTATAACTAATATATCTAATAAAAGTTTATATAAATAACACGCTATTTTTTAGGTCGATAAGTAAAGATTGAATTTGTGTCTCGTTGTTAGATAAGCTAAGTTTTTTTTTTTTACTTGGCTAAAGCTCAAACACTTGTTTGGTCTCTATTTTTTCTGAACTTTTAGTAAGCTATGAGCAGTTTATATGAAACTCGACTTGATTTAAGATTCATCAAAGTTAAAAATTTTCAAAAATTTAAATTTGTAAAACTAAGAACTGGGTTTTTATTTCATTAAAGTTAGGTATTAATATATAAATATTTCATTTATTGCTTATTTTAAAATTACTTCAATAAAAAAGTATAAACGTTCTTATAATAAAACAAATATTACAAGGTTTTCTAAATAATAGTTCATGTCTTCATATAACTTATTTTAATTAATTTATTCAACTGATAAAAGCCTAA